>CM035783.1:51286015-51410684 GCA_020466265.1 Siphamia tubifer
ACAGACGACGGAGGGTATGAGGTTTACTCTGAAACACTAAAGGTTACTGAGGTTCATCAGTGGTAACTTACTGAGTCTCCTGGAGTCAGAAGGTTAAACACAACTGACGATGCTGGACATGGACAATCAGGGGTTGACCCCACCTCCCCCGCTTTTTCAACAACAATAATAATAATAATAATAATAATAATAATAATAATGGTGGTGCAGTGGTTAACACCCGTGCCTCGCAGACAGAAGGTTGTTGGTTCTATTCCCACACCAGACCTTTCTGTGTGGAGTTTACATGTTCTCCTTGTGTCCGCGTGGGTTTTCTCCAGGTTCTCAGGCTCCTCCCACCATCCAAACACAAGCACTGATAGGTTAACTGTTTAATCTAAATTGTCCATAGGTGTGAATGTGACAGTGATTGTTTGTCTATTTATGTTCAGCCCTGAGATGAACTGGAGACTCATACAGGGTGTACCCCACCTTCACCCATTGTAGCTGGATTAGGCCCCCAGTGACCTCTATGACCCTAGTGAGGATAAAGTGGTTTCAGATGACGAGACAAGACAATAATAATAATAATAATAATAATAATAATAATAATAATAATAATAATAATAATAATAATAATAATAATAATAATAATAATATATCTATAATTCAACCAATCTGTGTCTCGACAGACACAGATTGGTTGAATTATTATTATTATTATTATTATTATTATTATTATTATTATTATTATTATTATTATTATTATTATTATTATTATTATTATTATTATTATTATTATTATTATTATTATTATGTCCTGTTTGTGTAACGCCTAACATCTGCACAACTCCACCAAATAATCCAACATTTGGAGGGTGACTTTCCAGTACTATGGTGTATTGCAGTGCAAAGTTTCACACCATTACAACATAAAACACCAAAGATATTAAACTCATTTCATTGCTCTGTATATTGCCGTGGACATTGCTGAAGTCCCGCCTCCTGATTTGGCCCCAGGTGCACTGTAATGCATTACTAGTGACAACTAACACAAAAGCAGTCTGATTCCTATATCAAACCTCGTCAACAGTAAAAAGCTAATTAGCTCATTAGCATACCTGCCTATTCAGGTAACCATACGTAGCCTATATGACAATTGCAGCATTCACAGTTACACACAGTTCATAACATTACACAGGTTAAATAAATAACTTATAACTTTATCAAGGTACAGACGACTAGAGTCGGTGTGTGTGTGTGTGTGTGTGTGTGTGGGGGGGGGTGTCTTCCAGACACAGCTGCCTTGGAGGCTGGGTTGAGGGCTCAAAACCCCATTAAGCGATTCTGCTCTCTGAAATGTTGGCAGGTATGTGCTAGCTTAATAATAATAGGTTAATAATGATGATGATGATAATAGCTTAATGGGGGAGTGTGCATACTTTTGTGTGTGTGTGTGTGTGTGTGTGTGTGGCCCCAACTAATCATTATAGTCTTTCTTTCTGCTCCTTTCAACTCATTTCACCCACTTCCACAACATATCAGTAGAAAAACAACCTCACATTTTGTACGGGCTCTGAACTAGTAATTTATAATTCGATTGGATTACATTATATTAAATTGAATTGGATTAGGCCAAAGCAACATCGAAGACTGAATTTTTTATTACTGGCAATAAAACAAGTTATATTATTTTATTTCAAGTTAGACAGATTTAAAGACGATAGAACAACATGCACTTAAGGGAATGTGCTGCAGTAAAGAAAACAAAACACACACGTTCAGAACATAAAACCTGACCTCTTCAAGGTACCTCTCTCTTTTTTTTTTTTTCCTTTTCTTTTTAAATGACTTCATAAGTAAACAGAAATATAAATGCCTGAAACCCAGAGCACCCTGGACACCAGATACAGTCAGTGTGGGACTAAAATGGACTGAGGAATAAATGCCAAAACCCAGCAGGTGAATATTCCAAAGTCATTCCAAACATGGAACATAATAATATCATTTTACTCAGTGTCTATATGCATCAGTGAAAGCCTTAATGACAGTCTATACAATGTTCAGCTTATATAACTACCTTTATGTGTTACAGCAGGATTAAATAATGATTATATTTCCAGTTCATGTGCATAGCTATAAATAAGAGTCCACTTTTAGAAAAAAAAAAAGATTGGATTTCTATGGGAACAAAGCACAGAACGACTGTTATAGAAAAAGTGATGACAGAGGAAAACGGGACTGGTAGGTGTAACAAAAGAGCTTCTTTATGCACAAAATCTAATAGAACCAATTTAATAAAACCCCAGGGAGATTAAATTTGTATGGAGCCAAAATGGAAATGAAAAGAGGCTGAAAACACAAGTGGGTGGAATTATTATTTCCTCTCAGACGTTTGAATTTGAATATGAAGAGTTTCGATGCAAAAACCAATAAATCACTCATTTAGTCATGAATTATATAATTTACAAAAATTATTACAGTAGGCCTTGTGAAAATAACAATGACTACTGTCATGGTGTGTCCGCCTGGGCTCACACAACTTTAAGCCACGCCCCCTCATTGCTCCCATCGCTCATGTAGAACTGCCACAACTGAGCGAACTGAACGACCACAGGTGATTTTGTCGCCTTCGGTGTGAACGTGCCTTGTTGTTGCATTAACACTGACACTGACAAGAGTGACCTGAGTGAGGAGCTGCCATTTATTTTCAATGTCCGTTGGCGACGAGGGCCGATTCAGGCGACATGGATGCGAAGTGAGTGAATTGACACCGAGAAAAGTTGATAAATTTCAACTTTATTTAAATGAGGAGTGGTGCGACCATGGCAACAGCCAATTGCGAGCGGATCTGGATTGTCAAGGAAAAAAAAAAAATACAGGAGAAGTGAGTCGATCATGGAGGAGAAACTGATAATAGTGGTTTGCTGAGGAGGTCATCAGACTAACTTTTATCCAGTCGGAAGTAACGCTCATCATCAAAGTGGAGCTCCTGAAGCAGCCCATGAAATTCCAAGTGGAGGACGATGTGTTTTCAGGATGTTTGGACCCAGAAGGAGCGGTGGTTTTGGGCTCTACGTTTATGCAGCACATACGCAACGCAAAGATAAGGAGAAAACCAAGTCATTATATAGACTACACCTGTTTCCCTTCAAAATAAACTCCTGCTCATTTGTCTGAACATACCAAATAAGTAAATACATAACGATTAAATATAACGATCTTATGACTTCTAACGATCACATGGTTGTGTTTATAAGTGATTGTTCATTTATCATAATCACTCATTTAGTCGTGAATTATATAGTTTAGATAAATTATTAGAGGAGACCTTGTGAAAACAACAATGACTACTGTCATGATGTGTCCGCCCTGCACTCCAGCTTGAAGCCCCGCCCCTCGTCGCATTCAACGCTCATGTAGAACTGCCACAGGCGACATGAACTGAGTGACCACGGGGCGATTTTTTCACTGTCAGTGTGCAGCATCAGAACACTCACTCAGTTTCTGCAACAAAACGTCATTTTGACATCGGAACTACGAAGTCATTGTCAGCTTTTGCGAACAATGTGATTTCAGATCCAAAGCAAAGGCAGGGTCAGCTGTCTGGCAGTACACAGAGGTCAGTTTAGTCAGAAATGGCCTTTATTACCTCTGTCAAGGAGGGTATGTTTGTCTGTCTGTTAGAAAGATGACCGAAAAAGTTATGGATGGATCTTGATGAAATACATGGTAGGTTGGAATGTGATTAGATTTTGGTTGCTGGATTCTAGATCACTTTGAAATTTATTCTCCATTTACCGCAATGTAAATGTTCAAAAACATAAACATAACCATAACCTTGGTGGACGTCTTTTCATTTGAAGAGGGAAGGTCTGCCTCTGAACTCTTCATATGTAGAAAGGGCATCATTGAATTTCCCAAAGCACAGAAAGTGTCTGAAAGGACATCAGCTCAGAATGTATGTATCATATTTGTGACTTTTTAATCTCATAGACAATTTTTTAAAACTTTTTAACCCTTTAAACTTCCAACAGCCTACAGGTGGGCCTCAGTAGTAATTGTAAACAGAACCACCAGAACCTGTGGGTTCAACTTCTCATAAACTCAGTATATTTTGAAAACAGAGATTCTCATGGATCAAGTGATAAAAACCACTTTCATATTAATTAACCACAGCAGCTAAAAATTCAAACATGTCCAAACATAAATCAAACAGGAAGTGGCATGACTTACCTTTTATCTCACATAATTATCCACAGAGAAACAATATTCCAACAAAAATGGTCATATCCAAACGAAAAAATATACAGTCCAAATATTGTCCAAAACATTCATAAATATCCAAAAATAGCTGTTGCATTATAATATATATCACTATCCATGTTTTCATTTTAGTTTTGGAAACAAATAATCAAGAATCTGACTTGTTGTTTTCGTTGTCTTATTTTTGTTTTATTTTGAAAAGCCAATGGACGAATGACATACGGATTCTCATATAATGTATATTTCTACTGTGACAGAGATCTGAGCTTCTGAAGCCTTAGTGAAACACAGCCGGACCCTGTGGAAATCAAACATTCCTATATAATATGGATTTTCACAGAAACGTGACCCTGTGTGTTGAAAAAAAAAAAACTGGGCACAGGTTCAGTTTTTCATATTGAGTTTCGCACATTAAACATAAAGCTATGATGAATACATGAAAGTCAGCCTTTAAAACACGGACTTCAAACACACACAGATCTCATCGTGAACTCCCTCGGGCCACTCCTTCCTCATCCGCCCTCCAGTCAAATATTACATTTCTCTATTCATACAAGACATGAATCTAAAAACCAAGACCACCCAAGTCAATAATCACCCACTGCCACCACCGTGATTCAGTTAAATATCCACCGCCGCCATCCTCTACCGCGTCCTGTCACATACACAAGTGGAAAATAGAGGACAATTAAGAGTTTTAACGACACGCTAAGCACTGTTGAACTGTGGGTAAACCAGCAGGAGCATAGAAGAGGATGAGTGACAGGAGGAGGTGCAGAGGCTCACATCATTATGTGCATTAATCATGGTGGAGGCATTTACTTGGTGAAGAACTCTGCAACTGGCTTGGGTTCATTCCAGTCAGTCATTCACAGAGTCTGGAGACGCTCCACAACACAATTCACCATGATTAAATTAGAGCCAGATGACATAATCAGCCTGAAGTCGCACTAATGTGTCTGCACGGTGGACCCAGAACTCACACAGAGAATCGAAAGAGGAGCTAGAGGAGGTTGAGGAGGTAGAGGAGATAGGGGAGGTAGAGGAGGTAGAGGAGGTTGAGGAGGTAGAGGAGATAGGGGAGTTAGGGGAGGTAGATGAGATAGGGGAGGTAGGGGAGCTAGAGGAGATAGAGGATATAGAGGGGGTAGAGGTCCATCAACAGGTGGAACGTCTGGTTCATCTTCAACTGAACATTGCACTAATCTTAATGACTGTAGCTACATTACTATCAGGCTCATCCACTGTTCAGCTTTATCACTTCACTTTTAGAGGCTTTTCATTTTTGGTTTGTTTGTCGTTAGCTGTAGTTCAGTAGGCGGAGCTACATTGCCCAGTTTCCTGCTTTTCATGCATTCAAGTCTGAATGTAGACAGTGACAATTGAGTGTGGGGTGAGCAACTGACGGCTCACTTCACAGCTGTAATAATAATAATAATAATAATATATGTTTCTGAGTATTGATTGGTGTGTCCTTCGTTAGCATGACACAAACCACTACAGTGGTAGACTGTCTGCTCCACCTGAAACTGGGTTTTACTAATTCTACCAGCGGTAACAACTGACACCATTAGCATTAGCATTAGCATACTCACAGATACCAGTACACACTTCCAAAACAGCCCCAACTAATTATTATTATAATTATTATTATTATTATTATTATTATTATTATTATTATTATTATTATTATTATTATTATTATTATTATAGTCTTTCTTTCTGCTCCTTTCAACTCATTTCACCCACTTCCACAACACATTAGTAGCAAACAATCTCACATTTTCTACGGGCTCATCACTAGTATCTGATGACCATAAAATGATGAAGTGTATTTTACATGAATTATTTATAGGGTTAGTGGATCGAGAGTTTTTAAAAAATATTAGCAGAATAAAGCAGTCCCAGTGTGGTTCAGGTAACAGTGAGAATTTAAAAAGGAATGAATGAACGAGTGGATGTGTGACCAGCTGATCACAGAATGAAAAAAAAGCATCACAGACAGAATAGAAACCACCTCCTGGTGTTGGACCGCACTTCCTGAACTAAAGATGGATGTTCTTCAGTTCATTCATGACACAATGAAGAAGAGTTAGCGCCTCAAACGATGGAAATCCAGTGGATCAACCGCTGTTGAAACGTTTAGATCAGAAAAGATCCTTTTTGGTTTGCATCTTTATGGGTTAAATTTTGTGTTTGTTTCACACAGTTTGATATTTACATCCAATCCGTTCCACAAAACCACGATTACAACATAACCTACAACTACATATTTACCTCCTAACTACTGTGTTGCTCTTATAAACCTGGTCATGATTTGTGGACCATTTGTTGAATTTCCTTGTTTATAGTCATTGCGGTGACGAGTCCGATCTAAAACATATGCAAACACTTCTGCATAATTACACCCAATCCAGTGTACAATAATGTCCTGTTTGTGCTGAATTAAACAGTTTACTGTGTGTGTGTGTGTGTGTGTGTGTGTGCTGTCCTGTAGGCTAGTGGATCTCCTCTACCTTGACCAATGAGAGAAAAGAATAAAACATCAAATATTGACAGAATGTCTAATCTCACCCCTATTTTGTGCCAATCTCAAGTTTCTATTACAACCTTTTCTTGAATTTAAGCCAATAATGTGGTTTGACCATTCTGCTAAATGCGACCTTTTGCAATATTGATAATTTCATTATATATATATATATATATATATATATATATATATATATCGTATCGTATCGGAAGTGAAGAAGTCGTATCGGGACATCCCTAATATATAATATTACACATACTGATGCATATAGATATAGTAGCTTTGAGTATTGGCCGATACCAATATCAATACGATACGATATAGGCACGAATCATACATATATTTATTTCTTATTTTGTTGTGTGGAATGTTAGTAAAGGCTTGATAAAGTGATGTTACTGTTACTGATGTTGTAGTGATATAACAGAAAACAATAGTCAGCAACAGTAGGTATAGGAAAAACTGACCCATTTATTATTAACCAATTGGTTACATAAATTTTAACCTTCAACATAAGAGTATTACCTCAACAAATCCAATAAAAACAAAATGTTATATTTAAAGTGCAAAATAACCACTGGTTTCCAACATCATTATACAATTGAATAGAATAAATTATATTTTAAAGTGCAAACAATTCAAGTTCACTCCAGTTATTTTTTTTTACTGTCAGTATATGTTGGAAACAACAGTGGGCGGGGCCAGTGTGGGCTGCTGAAGCAAGGTTTGTTGCTTTGCTTTGCTGCTCTCGCGAAAATCCTCATGTTGTTTTTTGTGGTGTTTTTTCAAACGTGTGATGAGGTTGTTTGTTTTGAACCTTCCCAGTTCTGTCCCTCCACGGGACACTTGCGCCTGACAAATGTTGCATTTAGCTGCAACGTCTTTGTCCAAGTTTACGGTAAAATACTTCCACACAGCCGACATCACTACACCTTGCTGCAGGCTCTTCTTCCGCAGCTGACACCAACGTTAATTAAGGGGCATTACCGCCACCTACTGTGTTGGAGTGTGATCAAACCAGAGTCACCTATTATAGAAGTGCTGCAGCGGTAAATGGACAGCTTATATTGGAGCGTTTATATCGGAGTTTTTAGATTCAGTCTGATATTCACTTTTTTGGCTGATATCGGACTGATTTCCGATATCAATATTGGATTGGGACATCCCTGTTATATATTATTATAATATATCCAGTATTGATTAAGTTATAGCGTGATATGTCTATGTTTGACACACACACACAGTTACACAAGTTAATTTTGTGAGATGTCACCTTTGACCTCCAGACATCTGAAAAACTATTGGTTGTAGGTGATCACACCAATTATGACAATTGTAGAAATCTTCATTCTGCATCATTTGGTACCAATTTGAAAGTTCTGTGACCCTCCGTTTTTGAGTTATAACCAATGTGATTTTGACTTTTTAGTCATTTGTGACTTTAACCTTTGAACTTTACTCAAATGAACGATTGCATTTGATGCACATTAGCTCTACGTACATGCCCATATAATTTCATGGTGATATTGCAAGTATTCATTGAGTTATAGCATGATAGTGTCTCTGTGGACACACACACACACACACACACACACACACACAATGTTGGGTGAGATTAAGTAGAAGGTGTGAAGCAGCTGGGATGAAGATCAGCACCTCCAAAACTGAGGCCATGGTTCTCTTTGGGTCTTTGGGTTCTGCCTCAGGTGGAGGAGTTGAGGATCTTATTCATGAGTGACAGAAGGAGGGAGCGGGAGGCTGACAGGCGGATTGGGACGACATCCGCAGTAATGCTGGTGCAAGACGGATCCGTTGTGGTGAAGAAGGAGCTAAGCCAAAAGGCGAAGCTCTGGATTTACTGGTCGATCTAAATCTGTGTATCATTCGTTTTCTCATTTTTTTCAACTGCCAATCAAAAAAAATATAGTGCCAATGCCCCTGTCTTGTTATCAACAAAACAACACGTTGCTTCATTTACACATTCGAAAAGGAGTGGGAAGAAGTTTTTTTAATGCCACCCCGTCACCTCAAAAAACACCTTGGGATCTATTCACCTCACTTATCATTTTCACACACACAAACCAGTCATACAAACCTAATTTGGCAAACCAAGAAAGTGAAAGATAAATATAATATCACAATATCAAGGTTTATTTATATATATATATATATATATATATATATATATATACATACATACATAACAATCTAGATGATCTAATAAACTACATTATTATACATACATATACATGTTATTACATTAATGGCAGTTATTACATTCAGGGCATGAATCTGCAATGTCTGTAATTTGTAAAGAAAAAAGAAACAATCCCCCCCTTCTAGTAAAATAAAGAGTTAGCAGGATTTTTATTTTTTATTATATATATATATATATATATATATATATATATATATATATATATATATATATATATATATATATATATATATATATTTTTTTTTTTTTTTTTTTAATTTCCTTTACATATGTATTCATCTTTTCTGCTGATCAAGATGTAAAGAGTCTGCTTTGGTCATAAAAACTGAAAAGAGTGAAAAAACAACCACAAATCCCTCAGAGCAGTGAACTTTTCCTCAGTGATGAAATAGATGACAGACGTTTGGGTCATTTTGACTCAACAGTTGGCTAGAAAAAACAGAAAAGACTACAAATGCTGAGTTTCGCTTTAATGATTTTAACAGGGGAAAAATACACCAAAAAAAGTCTATAGTCTCTGATTTCAACTTCTGAAATGTGACTATTTTATGGCTTCATTTATCGGCAAACTGATTTTACACAAGGGATCTATAGGGAGAAAACAAATGTATTAAAAATCACCATTTTCTATTATTTTACAGATAATTCAACACATGAATTCCTTAGTTTTGACTATAGAGCACCATTTAGCATTTAGCAGATATATAATCTTACTCATGACTGCAGCAGTTTAAACAATCAGTGCAACATCATTAAAAAAAACAACCGAACTTTACCTGAAGCTGCTTTCATCTCTCAACATTTACACAGAAACTAAATTACTTGGTATCTTTAGAATGTGGTTCAGGATAAGAGTGAGATAACGAGAGATATCAGTGGAGGGTTTTTTTTTGCATTAGTGAAATATGATGTATGAAAATATATAGCAATGTCTGTTAAACTGAAAAACATCTACCTCTGACCAAGTGTATTTCTAATCAAAATGTTAGCCTAGCAGTGCTATCTCTATTCATTCCATGTATGGGTCTAGTGGTGCTTCATAGTCAGGGGAGGCGGGGCTAAAAGGTTGTCTTTCAAATCCCTCTGTATGCAATAGGACGGTACTACAACCAATCAGCGTAATCTTTAGGATGACGTAGTTAGAGCGCCGGTAAGTTCACAGAGGAGTGAACTACTGTTGTTCTTCTACGGTTGTTTCCGCTTGTTTCTCTCCCAATCTTTGCGTCACTTTTTTACACACGTTCTCTGACTCTATACTTCACTGTGACTGGTCGGCCAGTTTCAGGGAAATCTATCTAGCACAGTTACATTGAGCGAAACTAGAGTACTGCAGTAGCATATTAGATTTGCTGCCGCTAGGCGGGACTAGCGTGGCTAGGCTAAAGGAAAGCTTCAATTTAGCTTTTTTTGCTATGTCTAGACCAAAGTCATCATTTTTCATGGGCCACATTTGCCCTGAAGTGGGCTGGAACAATAAAATAATGTTGATAAGTTTACATGTGTGTCTGTGTTTTAGTGCAAAGAAGTAACAAAAAACAATAAATTATGAGAATACTTTTATAAAGTATCTAAACCAAAAAAAATTTAAATAACCTGAAAAAAAATTGCCTAGCAGTGCTATCTCTATTCATTCCATGTATGGGTCTAGTGGTGCTTCATAGTCAGGGGAGGCGGGGCTAAAAGGTTGTCTTTCAAATCCCTCTGTATGCAACAGGACGGTACTACAACCAATCAGTGTAATCTTTAGCATGATGTAGTTAGAGCGCTGGAAAGTTCACAAAGTTCGGAGAAAGTTCACGGAGTTCGGAGAAAGTTCGGAATGACTAAACAAAATGGTGGATTTTGGAGCTTAATGACTGTTGCTGCTTCTGTGAAAAGAATTTAAAGATTGATGAGGTTTTCTCACCTTCTTCACTCATCTTTGATAAAAGTAAATCTACACCCTACACTCTTCCTCTATGGTTGTTTACGTTCATTTGTCCGAATCATGGCAGCGTCACTTTGCTACACCCGCCCTCTGACTCTAGTCTAAGACCAGACTCCAGTACTACATATATTTAGGTACACCTGTCCAACTGCTTGTTAAATCAACCACTCATATACTGTAGCAGCCACTCCATATATTTACACATGTAGACATGGTCCAGATGATCTGCTGCAGTTACAGGACACTTTAAAAAGTGGTCCATTGCGGGTCATTTATACGTCGACCCGCACATCACTGACGTGTGTGCATGTGTGTTTACATTACTAGTTTAATTAATTAATGGAAAAGAAGCTTCATTACTGCACACAAGTATGGAGGGTCAAGTGGGACAAAGTAAAACAAATAAAAATACATATATGATAAATTAATTTAATGTGTTATTAAATCACAAACTTCTCTCAGGGATTTAGGGATTTAAAAGCACATTTAATTCATTAATGATTTATGTATTTCTTATTTATTTCATTTTGTCCCACTTGACACTCCATAATTGTGTGCAGTAATGAAGTATGGAGGGTCAAGTGGGACAAAATTAAATAAATAAAAATACATATATCAAGCAGTCTGGGCTGCTCTCCCTGTGACTAGGGGGAGACGATGAGTGTTATTAAATCTTTAAATATTAACAGGTGGGAACTGAAGTAAAACGCTGAAGAGTGTGTGTGTGTGTGTGTGTGTGTGTGTGTGAGCAGGAAGCTGTCGTTCCCTGTGAAGTGACACCACAGTCATATTTAGAGTCCATGTATTCTCTATTGTTTGTTTGTGCTTTTTAAAGTTGTGGTGTGACGGTGCAGAGAAAGGCCGTTTCCCACATGACAACACACACACACACACACACACACACACACACACACACACACACACACACACACACAGAATGAAGGGAAGCAGTGACAGGACACAGAAAGTATAGAAAGACAAACAGACATAAAGAGACGAAGGAAACAGAGTGGACACTTCCACGCACAAAGACTTTACTACATATGTATATAGACACATAAATACACACATAAACACACACATTGTTCGTGGTAGGAAAGGCAGAGTTCATGTGTGTGTTATCTTTACCGTGGCTGTAAACACTGCTACACTCACAGACTAATACAATGGACAGTTTGACTCCTGTCTGAGCGCGCTCAGTGAGCACCATGGCCTTGTCTGCATCACATCCAACAAACCACACACTATTGTTTATGATCAACCACTTCACAACTACACAATCACTAATTATCCTGAAGGACAGGAAGTCAGATAACATTGAGTCCAAATGGTTAGACATTAGTCACGAGAAATGAATGAGGTGAATTCTCACAGTGTAAGGTTGGATTAAAGGCATGTAATGTTATTATTATTATTATTATTATTATTATTATTATTATTATTATTATTATTATTATTATTATTGTCATCACCATCCATGAAGTGTGGATGGAGTGTGAAAGGTCAGGATTTCTTTTAGAATGCTGCATTTTAGTTATTTTTAATGTGTTTTTATTTGATATTTATTGTGTTTTTTTATTTAAGATTATTTATTGCATTTTTTGCACCAGAAAGGGAGCATCCTATCCAATTTTGCTGTAACATATTGTGCAATGACAATAAAGTTTCTTCTATTCTATTTAATCTTTATCATTATTATTAGTATTAACATCTCTGTCATTATTACCTCCACCAAGGACGTATTAAATGAACAGATTTTGATGAAACTTTCAGGAATGATAGATAATTGGTCACGGAAGAACCCATTAGATTTTTAGCAATGAAGGTCAAAGGTCAAAGTTTCACTAAAGGTCAACATTTAAAACACATCAGTGGTAATATCTCAGGTTTTTTTTTTCATTTATATCATCTCACCTTCAGACATCATATGGGTCAACACCTATATCACATCAAACCTTAGCACAGGTCTGCTGTACACATTAGCATCATCATCATCATTATGATAATTAGTGTTTATTCTAATCATTATTTTTTATTATTAGCATTATTTTCAACATCATCATCATTTCACCACATACTATATTATGTAATAAGATATATTGTTACTATAGTACATCCATATATTTACATATATATATACACTATATTACCAAACGTATTACCTCACCTGCCTTGACTCACATATTTACTTCACATCTCATTCTTAATCCATACAGTCATATGGGTTCATCCTTTGCAGCTACAACTTCTGGGAAGGTTTTCCACAAGGTTTAGGAGTGTGTTTATGGGATCATTCCTCCCCAGAAGCATTTGTCAGATCACACCATGACATTGGACCGAAGGCCTGGTTCTCAGTGTTTGCTCTAATTCATCCTAAAAGTATTCTGTGGAGTTGAGGTCAGGACTGTGTTCAGGACAGTCACATTCATACACATTAAACTCTCACCTATGTCTTTATGGACCTTACTTTATACACTACTGTTAACACTAACTTGGCAGCATGAAAATATCCACAGTCAGTCAGTCTCTCTCTCTCTCTCTCTCTCTCTCTCTCTCTCTCTCTCTCTCTCTCTCTCTCTCTCTCTCTAATCTCCATAGAATAACAATGTGATGTCACTTGTATTTTCAAGGCAGGTGAGCAAATACTTTTGGTAATATAGTGTATATTGAAATGTGCCTTTAAGGGATAAGATAAGCTGATATTTTCTCAGGTTTGTCACTGCTGATTTAATTTCTTTTCATACAATTTCCTTTAGAATAGAATAGAAAAGAATAGAAAAGAATAGAATAGAATAGTTAAAGGTTTAAAGATACCAGAGAAGAGCATATTCATATAAACTTTTCTTTGTTTTGTTGATTTAATTCTGATTGTGTTGATTGTACTTTATGGTTATGATGGTAGTTTTGGTTGGATACTGCAGTGTAGAAAAGCCTCAGACTGTGAGTTGAATGTGTGTTTATGTTTCCTGGTTCCATTTGGACCAAAGGCTGAAGCTGTAGAAGGATGGTGTGACTTTACAGGTTGTGGTTTCTCCTGCAGCTTGGAGTTGATTCAATGATCTGCAGTCTCTTTTTCCTCTTGAACTCGGTGAGTTTCCGTCGTTTCAGGCGCTGACTCAGCTTCATTGTGCAGTGAATGAACTGAAGAGCATCCATCTTTTGAGTCCAGGAAGTCTGGTCCAACACTGGGAGTCAGGGTTTGTGTCGTCTGTCCGATGCTTTTTTCATCAGCTGCTCATTCATTCATTCATTCATATTTTTTGGATAATTCGCTTTATTCACCTGGCGGCCATTTTTACATGTGAGGGGTGCAGAAGTTAAACAGAAGTTAAACAGTTCCATACGTTGTCAATCACTAGCTTCAGTGAACGTTTGTGTTGACAACAGAGGTTTGGACCACCAGTGTCTCAGTCATGCCAGAGTTTACGATCGATATTGTTGAAAAATGGACGTGTAAGGACTGTAATATTCTATTGGCTGTCTTACTGAAAAGCTACAGTAACTGGGTTAAAGGCTACATAAAGTTTAAGTAGGCTAACAGCACTGCTAGCATATCATCAGTACTGACAACCATCAGCACACAAACCACAAAATGGAAAGAATATCACATAGAATGTAGTGTTATGTAATTACACATTCATATTTTCTTATGTCATCATGACATTAGGTTGATTAGATGGCTGACTATTTATAGATTAGTAGTTGACACTGAACATATATTTCACTGTCGCTGTATCTGAAATAATTAAATAAAATTAAAAATAAATAAATAAAAATAAATGAATACATTAAAAAGGTAATAAAGTACTAAAATATAATAAATAAAAAAGACAAAAATACTAATAATGAATAAATAATAAGAAAATAAAATAAAATAAACATGAATGAATAAATTAAAAAAAATAATAAAAATATATAAAATTATTGCAGGACCTGTGGTGTGACTATACATTTGTGAGATTGATGCTCAAACATATATTGTGCAGTAACTTCAATATTTCTTTAACCAACACCTTTTTAACAAAAATAAAATAGTCATTTTACCAGACCAGATTACTTTTGAGATGTGCCTTTTAGATTTTATATATATACATATATTGAGTTATAGCATGATATGTCTCTGCACACACACACACACACACACACACACACACACACACACTGATTATAACTTCTCCCAGTCGATGTTGGAGACATTAATAATGTAAAGCACTTTGGGTGCCTTGAAAAGCACGATAGAAATCTAATTATTAATCTAATAATGTAATTATTATTATTTCTAAACAATATGCAGCATTCCAGCCAAGAACAAACAAATGTTCAAACACTTTCCTTCAATCTTCAGCTTTTGCAAAATGCTGTAAATGTTTTTACCAGCTGTTCCTCTACTGCTTGAACGACTATTGTACCAGTTCTTTTTTCATCTTGGAGTTCTGATGTGTTTTTGTGATCTGCTCTGAAATGTTCTGCACACTGAGTTAGGCTGCAGTCAACTGATGTGTACTCGCCTGTGTACTCATCTGTGTACTCGCCTGTGTACTCATCTGTGTACTCATCTGTGTACTCATCTGTGTACTCATCTGTGTACTCGCCTGTGTACTCGCCTGCGTACTCGCCTGTGTACTCGCATGTGTACTCGCCTGTGTACTCATCTGTGTACTCATCTGTGTACTCATGTGTGTACTCGCCCGTGTACTCATCTGTGTTATCGCCCGTGTACTCATCTGTGTACTCATCTGTGTACTCATCTGTGTACTCATCTGTGTACTCGCCTGTGTACTCATCTGTGTACTCATCTGTGTACTCATCTGTGTACTCATCTGTGTACTCGCCTGTGTACTCGCCTGCGTACTCGCCCGTGTACTCGCCCGTGTACTCGCCCGTGTACTCATCTGTGTAGTCATCTGTGTACTCATCTGTGTACTCGTCTGTGTACTCGCCTGTGTACAGGAGGGAAGTAACAAAGTAGAAGTACTTTATTAGTGTATTTAAGTAGATTTTTTAGGTACCTGTACTTTACTTTACTTTCATGTCAACTTTTACTTTTACTCCCTACACTGACCTCATATCAGGATATTTAATCTGACATGACTCAGCCAATGACACCTTGTCATTTGTTGATTTAATAGTTAAAAGTCGATCGTAGAAGTAACTAGACTTCCATCCATTTCCTGAAGGAAATTTAACCCGTGTGTTTGTCTGTTGTCGGATCACTGGAGTTATAGATGGTGAAAGGAATAAACATCTGCTGTTCACTTCATATGTGAATCTGTCCGTCTGTCAGTCAGTTCTATTAAAGCTCCTCCCATTTTATGTGAGTAAGGGACTTTCCCCGTTGCCTGGGAAACTGGCCTGAAGTTAAATCCACAGACGCACACTGACAGCTGTCTGAGTGTTGAACCATACCTCTGAATTTCTGTGATTTTTGAGAAAACTGTAAATAATTGGATAAAACGGAAAACATCTATTACCTGTTTTTTTTTCCATTCTTCATTTAAACATAAAAAGG
Organism: Siphamia tubifer; assembly: GCA_020466265.1. Classification (NCBI taxonomy): domain Eukaryota; kingdom Metazoa; phylum Chordata; class Actinopteri; order Kurtiformes; family Apogonidae; genus Siphamia; species Siphamia tubifer. The sequence goes on from CM035783.1 coordinate 51,302,445, forward strand.
AAAACTGAAAAAACACATCATTATCCCTTCTTTCATTTTACTTTTGGAAACAAATAATATAAATAATAAATAGATAAAAACTAATAAATCAGAAACAAGTTGTTTTTTTTCGTTGTCTTATTTTTTGGTTTCATTTTGAAAAATGAATGAGACATGGATTAGTCTGACATGCATATCCAATCATATTTCAACACCTGTTGCATCTTCGTATAAACGCTTGTCTAAGCGCAGATGAAAAACTGAAGACGAGGCGCCACTTTTACGTCTTCCGTCTTCATCGTCTCCGTATAAACGTAGCCTAAAATCCACATCCAAACATCGGTGGTTTTGCGTTTGCAGAAACCTCCCAGAGTCCGATGGCTTTCCTCTTTCACAGCTCCCGTTTCCACATATTGGACGTGGGATCCGTCAGCGTGTGGGTCTGGATAATGTATGTGTGCATGACGGGTCGACGGGTTCTGTTAAATCTACGTACGATCAGGTGTTTGTCTGATTCCTTCAGAAATAAGAGCCAGGGTTGAGTCTTTTGTCCTGTCATCACTCCACTTAGTCCAAACCAGTCCCATGAGAGTGTGCCATTAAAGCCTTCAAGCCACATATGGATCACATTTGAAGACATAAACCATTGTCTTATATGGACAGTATACATGCAGTCTTGGATCCTGTTGGGTCTGACTCAGGACTTGGCTGGACTTGGACTTCATAAAAACAGGAGTGTGCAGTGAATTTGATGGAAACCTGCCGAAAAATGCCATTTTTTTCCCCCCGCGATTAAAAAAATTAAAATTGTTAGAATGGATGGTGTTCATGGAAATGGGTCCCAGAGCAACAGGACAACACAGGAACCATCCTTAACCAGAGGGGACGCACATTTTTATCCTGTTATTCCACATCATACAGACACTTTTTTGGCATCGAGGGAACCTGAACAGTAACATCAGCCATGTTTCCATCAAAATATCAAGTGAAATTGGAGAGAACCTTTTAGAAAAGGGGTCTCAAATTCGTGGCCTGGGGACCAATTGCGGCCCACGGGAGGGTACTGTGTGGGAGGTTATTCCCCTAAAATGTCCAATATGTACAGTTGTGTTAAGTTGTTACCTCACCCCCCCTGAAGGGGAGAGGGGTATTGTGTTTGAGTCAGTTTGTCAGTCTGTCTGTTGGGCTGTTGGTTTGTTTGTTTGTCAGTCTGTCTGTTGGGCTGTTGGTTTGTTTGTTTGTCAGTCTGTCTGTTGGGCTGTTGGTTTGTTTGTTTGTTTGTCAGGCTGTCTGTTGGGCTGTTTGTTTGTTTGTTTGTCAGTCTGTCTGTTGGGCTGTTGGTTTGTTTGTTTGTTTGTTTGTCAGTCTGTCTGTTGGGCTGTTTGTTTGTTTGTCAGTCTGTCTGTTTGTTTGTTTGTTTGTCAGTCTGTCTGTTGGTTTGTTTGTTTGTTTGTTTGTCAGTCTGTCTGTCCGTTGGGCTGTTTGTTTGTTTGTCAGTCTGTCTGTTGGGCTGTTGGTTTGTTTGTTTGTTTTTCAGTCTGTCTGTTGGGCTGTTTGTTTGTTTGTTTATTTGTTTGTTTGTCAGCAGCTTTACACAAAAACTACTGGACCAATTTCCATGAAAATTTCAGGAAAGGTTTGACATGGTCCAGAATAGATCCCATTAAGTTTAGTTTAAGGATTATCCAGAGTAAACTTCATCTTAGCTAATATTTTAGATGATTAGGAGTACATACATATAGTTGACATTAAAATCACAGATGTACAGAAATGTTTATTTTGTCGTTTTGAGCCAAACAGTTTTAACATGGAAGTGATGAGGACACGTCTTTTTCACTGACATGAAACTCTATTTTCAGACTAACTCTTCTAAAGTGGTGGAAGTAGAGGGTCCCTAAACACAAACACAAGTGTCCTCAGGTCTTCGTGTCCTCAGATAGTGTGTCCACAGTTACTGATCTACAGACATGGACCTCTGTCTTCATAAGACGTCTGAGGACGAAGACCATAAGAGTCGATTGACGAGTGCAGAGTTAGACGATCTGGAAATGTACGATTTAATTGCATTGTTTTTTGAAAACAACATCCTGTTAGTAGACTAAACTCTACTGTTGAATACAGATTCATTTACATTTGTAAAGAAATACTAGACCCTCAACAGCTACATATTTTAGATGTGTCCTCCTTCCAACACACCTGATTCAAATGATCAACCTCCCGTCCAGTTCTGCAGAAGTCTGATAATGACTGTCAGGTGTGTTGGAGCAGGGATAGATCTAGAACATGCAGAATAGTAGCTCTGGAGGACCAAGGTTGACCACCCCTGGACTAGACTGTTTTTGAAAAAGAGGACAACCCAGTGGTGAATGTCCAGAGTTTTCCTTTTTTTCTCCTTTTTTTCATCCCATCCTTTTTCCTTTTCGTTTTCTTTTTCCACCTTTATTCTTTTCCTTTTTCCTTCCTCCTCTTTTTTGATCCATCAGTCAGTAAATCATGGTATTTACTGTTTACATTGTATTCAGTCGGTTTCTGTGACGACTGAATGAAATCAAAACTGCAATAACTGTCAGAAAAATCATCAGTCAAATTATTTCTTTGAATTATTCAGGCCTATACCACAGTGGAAGAAATGGTTGACAATTATAATTCCACTCAAAGAAGGAAAGTATTTATCACTCCTTTAAAGTTTTCTCCTAATGTGATCAAAAGAATGTGTCATCTTTCTTTCTCTGGAAATTCACTGCTTCGTTGTATTCTTTTTTTAAAAACAACAACCTGTTAGTAGGCTTTGTTTTGCTTTCATTTATATTTCTAATACAATACTGGACTATGTTTTTAAAACGAAATGCAACAAAATCGTGAATTTCCAGAGCATCTAACTCTGCAACATTTGCAAACGTCACAGACACTGACAGAATACAATTTAAACAGTAAATGTTAGTGACAGACGGACCAAAAAAAGAGGAAGAAAATAAAGAATAAAGGTAGAAAAAGAAAACAAAAAGGAAAAGGGGGAAAAGGAGAGGAGAAAAAAATAGGGGAAAAAAGAAAAAAAAAGAACAAAAAGAAGAGAAAAAAGGAAAATGCTCTGGAAATTCACTCTTTTTTTAAAAAACATAGTCTAGTATTTCATTACAAATGTAAATGAATCTGTATTCAACAGTAGAGTTTAGTCTACTAACAGTTTAGTGTTTTCAAAAAACAATGCAATTAAATTGTACATTTCCAGATCGTCTAACTCTGCACTCGTCAATCGACTCTTATGGTCTTCGTCCTCAGACGTCTTATGAAGACAGAGGTCCATGTCTGTAGATCAGTAACTGTGGACACACTATCTGAGGACATAAAGACCTGAGGACACTTGTGTTTGTGTTTAGGGACCCTCTACTTCCTACCACTGAAGTGTGATGTTGATTAGAACTTTAGAAGAGTTAGTCTGAAAATAGTTTCATGTCAGTGAAAAAGACGTGTCCTCATTTCATTTCATTTCATTTTCATTTCATTTTATTTTGCTCTTTTTTGTATGGAATGCATACACAAATCAAACTTCACCATCCATATATACAATAGTAGACTTAACACAAAGTAATGCATCCCATGTATGAAGAACTGGAGCAGGTTGAAGAACAAAGTCTTATTTAACCCCTGCCCCATTCTCAGAACATAGATATAATATTGAAAACAATATTATAAAACAAAAGAAACCACAGATGACCTTATATTTAAATCATAGGTAACAGAAATGCATATTTAATTTTTCTGCCGTCTTACACTTTTTCATACAAAGCCATGATTCTTTTATTATATTGACACTTAAATTAATTAACATTAATAAATTGTTTCATTTCCAAATCAAGCTCATTCCACTTTTTTACACCAGCCACAGAAACACACATTTGTTTCAAAGTGGTTCTTGCAAATGGGAGTTCAAAATCATATTTTCTTCTGCTTATCGAACATTTACTATTGAAAAGACTCTGGAGTCCGCCCGGCAACAATTCCATGTTAAAACTGTTTGGCTCAAAATGACAAAATAAAACATTCTGTACATCTGAATAGTGTGATTTTGATGTCAACTATATGTATGTACTCCTAATTATCTAAAAAATGAGCTACATTTATTTTTACTCCAGATAATCCCTTTAAATGTAGGTCAAAGGTCAAGGTCACAGTCACAAAACAAGTGGTTTCACAATGATAGGAGACAGGTGGAATCAGGTCAAATGTGTGTCTGAGGGGGCGGGGTTTGTTGTTTTGTTGTTTTTGTTAACTTTATTTCTATAGCGCCTTTTAAAAACAGAGTTTACAAAGTGCTTTGACAGCAAAACAGAAGCACACGACAGCAGAAGTAGAAGTGATGAGGTAAAGAGTCAGCAGTAATAGAACATGACGGTGTTAGGAATAGAAGAAAACAGCATCATGTAAGTCAAACAGAATATAAAATAAAAACATGGAAAATTAAGTAGTTAAGTAAAAGCCAGTCTATAAAAATGTGTTGATTCCAAATGTATCAGAACACGTTCACCTCGTTATCACAAATCAGCTGATCAGATGTTATTAACGGTCACATAACACCAGTTTATTTAATGTATGTTAGACCAGGGGGGGGTCAAAGTCATGTTAGTCCAGGGGCTACGTTCTGAACCTTTGAAATAATGAAATAAGAATACATACATAATGTCAACTCCTAACCTTTTTCTATATTTTAGAATGAAAAAAAAATTAATTATACAATGAAAATGTTTATAATCGACAAACAATCCTTTCAAACAATGTGAATAACATGTTCATTATAACTAACAGATTAAATACATAGAGACAAAACATTTAATACCAGGTAGAATATTGTTAAAATTGTACCGACTTTTCTTAATATTTCAGATTTCACTTCATATTTGTTCAGATTTTATATATATATCTTTATTTATTTAAATAATTCTACTTTGGTTTAGTCTCAATATGTGAAAATATTAACATTTACAAAGTGGTTGTGAGTATGTATAGATTATTATGACAGTATTTAATGGTTCTGAATGTAGAAACTGAACTAAAATGGTTGTTTATATTTTAATAACTCCCGTATTAAATACTTTCATTTTCTCCAAAAATGACAGAGAACCTTATATATGGATCACTTCTGGTACTGCTGAGTGACTTTGAATTTAAAATTTTTATCTGATAATTTTGACTTCACTTAGTGCACCTTATAGTCCAGTGTGTCGTATATATAAAAAACCCTAAAAATAAACCATTCATTGACAGTGTGCCTTTTGCATTTCACAAATTCATCCCCTGGGCCAGATTTGGCCCCTGGGCCACATGTTTGACACCTGTGTTGTACACACTGATCTTCCATGGACTTTAATAGAAGTGAATCACAGTCTTTTTCATTACCTGAAAACTCAATTGTCATTGGATAAATACTAGGATTTTGTCCCGCCCCCATACGCTTGAATCCGTACTTGTAATTTTACAACAGTACTTTTTCATACAAGTAGCTGTACGTCTGTACTTTTGCTACCTCTGTAAATAAAAGTGTGTACTTCCTGCCCTTTCTGCCCTGTTTTGGGGTACGGAGAGCATCCCATTAAGTGTCCTGCAAGTACCCGGATCACACACTCACATGTAATATTATCATGATGATTAATGTACATGATCAGTAAATTAAATATAGGAAGATATCAAATTTTCACTGAAAAAAAAAAAAAAATTATAGAGGATAATATTTTGATATATGGTGATAATCAATGAATAAATGTTAAATATGGACAAAAATTAATTCACTATAGTCACACTGGGTGTTTAAGGGTTCCTAAAATCCCTACATTTACTGGATTTAACTTAAAATACTGGGTTTATGTTGAGTTAATGACAAGATTTGACAGAAAAATACTTTTTCTTCAGTTTTCTGTTTTCAGAATCAGTTGTATTGGCCAAGTATGTGAACACATACAAAGAATGTGGCTTTGGTTTTTCTTTGCTCATGACATATAATTCAACATGGAGCAGAACAACGTGTACCCAATCACACTTGAACATAGACCAAATATAGACAAACATTCAATAACAATGGGTTGAGATTAACAGTGGAGTTTTATTGTAAAACGTACAGAAAGTGAAAACTGGACTTTTTATAGTGAGTGGATAAATACTGGGATCTGCTTTATTCAAAATATGTATTTATATGTTACTGTAGTTTTTATAGAATTAGATCAACCTTAGAAACTGGAAGATTCTGCCCAAGGCTCCAGTTTGGCCCTTTGGGTGAATTCATGAAATATAAAAATGACACTAATGTATAAATAATTTTAATTCATGGTCCACATGTATGTGTGTGAGTGTGTGTGTGTGTGTGTGTATGCACTTACACTATATATAAATGTAGTGTAAATTGATATATTAATGATATACTGTATTATAAATAATTTATCATATAAAATATATATTTGTGGGACTAATTATGGTGTGTGTGTGTGTATGCTTGTATTCCTATCTTTATGGGGACATTGTTATGTTTACACAGTCACACAATGGGGAAGTCTGACACTGTGGGGACCAAAATTCAGGTCCCCGTGAAGGTTAAATATAAAGGTCCCCATAAACAAAATAGAAACAAAATAGAAATGATGTGGCCGTGTATATATATATATATATATATATATATATATATATATATATATATATATATATATATATATATATATATATATATATATATATATATATATATATATATATATATGTATATAAAATAATGTAATAACCGTAGAATAAGTGAGATAATGTATTACCCACGCGTGACTATCCAAAAATACTGTCAGGTGCCAGACAGAATTTGGACCACAAAAGCTTCACGATTTAACACAGTTTATTGAAGGTTTTGGTTGTGGCAGTCAAACAAGGTTTGGTGATCAAAGTGTGGAGTGGTCTCCCCTCCAGATACTGACCGGGCCTGACCCTGCTTAGCTTTGGTGAGAAGCCAAGGTCAGGGGTGTTGGTGTCACGGGGGTGGGTGTGTGTGTGTTCCCCGGTGGCCGAGTGGCGTCTGGTCAAGCTGGTGTCTGGGGTTGATGGATGAAGCTCACTCGCCACGATTCTGGAAGTCCTGGGGGACACACACACACACACAACAGCAGGAGGGGTGAAAGCCAGGCAGAAGTACCATTAAGGAATAGGCAAAAATCTTGGTCAGAGAACAGAAAGGCAGGTTGAGTTTACCGGGACTGGAGATCAGAGGCGTAGTCAAACAGGTTCAGGATCTTCGGGTTGGAGTCAGAGACGTGAAGGTTCAGACAGGTAACAGGCATGGGTTTGCTGACGTTCTGACAAGGGTGGACTGGAAGACTGGGGTTTATATACAGAGGTTGATGGGAGAGAATGCATTGCAGCTGGCAGGTTAATGAGGGAGCACAGGTGTGGAAATTTAGACAGGATAGAGAGCAGGGAACAGAGAGAGAGTCCATGACAGAACCCCCCCTCTAAGGGACGGCCCCAGAAGTCCCCAAAAACAAAAACAAAAAAAAAAAAAAAAAAAAACCAAACCGGGCGGGTGGAGGGGGAGCAGGAGGATGGCTAAAACTCCTCCGAATGATCCGAGTCCATAGCAACGTCTTCAGAGAGGACTGGAGAGCAACCCCCAGCGGATGCGGCTGCGCCTTTGTCAGAAGAAGGGCAGACGGAGAGACGAGGTCGCCTTGGCCGGCCCCGACGGGCAGACGGCTGGTCTGGATGCTGCCGATGGAAGTCAGCAATGAGTGTCCGGTCCACTATCTGACGGGTTGGAATCCAGGTCCTCTCCTCCGGTCCATATCCCTCCCAGTCAACGAGGTACTGGATGCCTCTACCTCTCCGTCTGGACCGAAGCAGGCGTCGAACGGTGTAAACCGGCCCACCATCAATGAGGCGAGGGAGAGGAGGAGGTGGAGTTGGAGGAACCAATGGGCTTTCATGTACTGGTTTGATCTTTGAAACATGGAAGGTGGGATGCACCTTCATGGACCTCGGCAACTGGAGCCGTACTGCAGTGGGACTGATGACCCTCTGGACTGGGAAAGGACCAAGGAAACGTGGAGCTAGCTTGCGAGAGTCTACTCGCAGTGGCAGGTCTTTGGTGGACAACCACACCTTTTGGCCAATCTGGTAAGTGGGTGCCGGTATCCTCCGACGGTTCGCCCCGGTGGCATAGCTGGTGACTGACCTGAGAAGGGTCGCACGGGCTTGTGCCCAGGTTCGGCGGCACCGTCGAGCACAGGCAAGTGCAGATGGACAGGAAATCTCTGCTTCCTGGCTGGGAAACAGTGGAGGCTGGTAGCCATACACACACTGGAACGGCGACATTCCAGTAGCTGAGCAGGTGAGGGAGTTATGGGCATATTCCACCCACGTCAATTGCTGTGCCCAAGACTGAGGTTTACCAGAAGCCATGCACCGAAGGGCCTTTTCTAGCTCCTGGTTAGCGCGCTCAGACTGGCCATTGGACTGGGGATGGAAACCAGAGGAGAGACTGACAGTGGCCCCCAAGAGGTTGGAGAATTCTCTCCAAAAAGTGGAAGTGAACTGTGGCCCTCTGTCAGAGACAATGTCCATAGGTAGCCCGTGTAAACGGAACACATTATCCAGGACAACCTGGGCAGTCTCCCTTGCAGATGGTAGTTTCGGGAGAGGGATAAAATGTGCCATTTTACTAAAACGGTCAACTACCGTAAGAACGACCGTCATACCCTCAGAGGGCGGCAGGCCTGTGACAAAGTCTAAGGCAATATGGGACCAGGGTCGAGTGGGCACGGGCAGAGGCTGGAGCAATCCAGCAGGGGGCTGGTTGGAGGATTTGTTCTGGTTGCAGGTGGGACAGGCTCTGATAAACTCCTTGACATCTTTTCCCAGTGACGACCACCAGAAGCGCTGGGCAATGAGATGGCAAGTGCGACGGACGCCAGGGTGGCAGGCAAGGTGGGAGTTGTGTGCCCACTGTATGACCTGAGATCTCAAGTTGTCTGGGACAAAGAGACAGCCGTCCGGGCATGAACTGGGACCGGGTTGGTCACGGAGGGCCTCTTGCACCTGACTCTCAATATCCCAGGTCAGGGCAGCCACAATAAGGGGATTTGGGAGGATGGGCACAGGTTCCAGGGTGGGATCATCGCTCTTCTGGAACTGGCGGGACAGAGCATCTGGCTTGATGTTTCGGGAACCTGGGCGGTATGATAGAGTGAAGTTGAATCTGGTAAAAAACAAGGCCCAACGTGATTGTCTGGGGTTCAGACGCTTGGCAGTTCGGATATATTCCAGGTTTTTATGATCAGTCCAGACCAGGAAAGGTACGGTGGACCCCTCCAGCCAGTGACGCCACTCCTCCAGGGCTAGCTTGACAGCCAACAGCTCCCGGTTTCCAACGTCATAGTTGCACTCTGCGGGTGAAAGTCGGCGGGAGAAAAATGCGCAGGGATGCAACTTGTTATTCTCTGCCATGCGTTGCGAGAGAACGGCTCCAACCCCAACATCTGAAGCATCCACCTCAACTACAAACTGCCGATTTACATCTGGCATTTGGAGGATGGGGGCTGAAGAGAACCGGGCTTTGAGGAAATTAAAAGCTTTCTCAGCTTCCGGGGTCCATGCGAAGGGGTGTTTGGTACTGGTCAGGGCTGTGAGTGGAGCAGCAACAGTGCTGTAGTTTCGAATGAATCTCCGATAGAAATTGGCGAAGCCAAGGAACTGCTGCAATTTCTTTCTGTTCACTGGAACTGGCCAGGAGGTGACTGCAGAAACTTTTGCTGGGTCCATTTGGATATTCCCTTCGGCCACAATATAGCCCAAGAAAGACACGGATGACGCATGGAACTCACACTTCTCAGCTTTCACATAAAGGGAGTTTTCTAGGAGACGACTGAGGACCAGCTGAACATGACGAGTGTGTTCTGACAGGGTTCTGGAGAATATTAGTATGTCATCCAGGTAGACGAAGACGAATTGGTTCAGCATATCTCGGAGTACGTCGTTCACCAGAGCCTGGAAAACTGCCGGGGCGTTAGTAAGACCAAATGGCATTACCAGGTACTCATAGTGCCCGGTGTGAGTGTTGAAGGCCGTCTTCCACTCATCGCCCTCCCGGATGCGTACTAGATGGTAGGCGTTTCTCAAGTCCAACTTGGTAAAGATCGTGGCTCCTTGGAGTAACTCAAAAGCAGAGTTGATTAGAGGCAGAGGGTACCGGTTCTTCACGGTGATATTGTTCAGACCACGATAATCAATACAGGGACGGAGGGAGCCGTCTTTCTTTCCCACGAAGAAGAAGCCGGCACCAGCAGGAGAGGAAGATGGGCGGATGATTCCAGCTGCCAGAGAGTCTCTGATATAATCCTCCATGGCTTCTCTCTCAGGCGGCGACAGTGAGTAAAGATGACCCTTGGGTGGCGTAGTTCCCGCAAGGAGGTCAATGGCACAATCGTAGGGACGGTGTGGCGGCAGAGAGGTGGCTCTAGTCTTGTTGAACACTCGACGGAGGCTATGGTAGCATTCTGGGACATTAATAAGGTCAGGGGCAGCGCTGGGTGGCATAGAGCTAGGAGGCAATGAGGCAGCATGCAGACATGACAGGTGGCAGTTATCTCCCCACTCTTTGATGGTTCCGGAGGCCCAGTCGAGATGAGGGTTATGGAGGCGGAGCCAGGGATAACCCAGTATCAATCGCTGACCTGGAGAGCGGAGAAGGTGGAAACGAATTTCCTCTTGGTGGTTACCAGACACTTTCATGGAGACGGGGGCTGTGGTATGTGTGACTGTACCAAGAATGTGACCATCTAGGGCCCGGGCTGGAACAGGAGAGGATAAACAGTGGCTCTCTAAACCTAGCTGATGAGCTAATTCCTTGTCCATGATGTTCGCGTCGGCACCAGAATCTACCAGGGCTGCCAGAGTGTGGGTTGTGTCAGACAGGTGAAGACAGATCTTGATCAGGGGTTTGTGGTTAGTGGAGGGCCGAACGTTCATTGAGCTCACCCAGATCCCTCCTACATCTGGTGAGCCTCGGCTTTTACCGGACAGGTGGCGACTCGATGACCTTCCCCGCCACAGTACAGGCACAAGTTTAACGAGATGCGTCGTTGACGCTCTGCGGGATAGGTGGAGGCACGGCCGATCTCCATAGGTTCAGACAGGTCCAACTGGCTTGATGGAGTGACAGAGGTGGGCAAGATGGGAGCTGGATTGTGCTTGGGGCTTGTGGTTGGCAGGTTCAGGCGTCCTCTTTCCCTACGGCGAGTCTGAATTCTCCGATCGATGCGGATAGCTAGGGCGATCGCTTCGTCGAGGGTGGTGGGTGTGTCATGGGACACCAGCTCGTCTTTGATGTAGTCTGCCAGGCTGTGGTAGAAGACACTCACCAATGCCTCCATATTCCAGGAGGTCCTCATTGCTCGGGTCCTGAAGTGGATTGAATAATCCGCGACTGTTCTTCTGCCTTGGCGAATGTTCAAGAGACCCTGTGACTTCTCTGCTGGGGTGGACTCCAAGTCAAAAACCTTTAAAATCTCCTTGGCAAACAGGTCAAAGGATGAACATGCCAGAGTTTGGCGTTCGAATTCTGCCGTTCCCCACAGCCGAGCTCGGCCCGTCAGGTGAGTGATAGCGTAGGCAACCTTTGCTCCCTCCGTAGAAAAGGTTCGGGGCTGTAGGGAAAACTGGAGGCGACAACTGGTCACAAATGCCTGGGCCTGGGTCGGGTCGCCATCAAAGCGCTCAGGGTTGCCGATCCTTGGCTCTGGGGTATTGGTATCTGGCCCGGAAACTGGAGCTGGGGTTGGAGCTGGAGCTGGGGCTGGAGCTGGGGCTGGGCCAGACGGGGGAATCAGAGAAGTGAGCAGCTGCAAGGTCTGGTCAAGACGTCGTCGTTGCTCTTGAACCTCTTGTTGCTGCTGCTGAAACAGCTCTTGTTGTTGGTGAAAGAGTTGGATCATGGACGAGATGTCCCCAGCCATCTTATGCATTTCTCCCTCTGCATTTTGCAGGCGCTGCATTGCGGTTGGTGGTTCTGGGTTGGTGGTGTCCATGATGGATGTGTCGTGCGCTGGGTCCATACTGGTCAGAACGTACTGTCAGGTGCCAGACAGAATTTGGACCACAAAAGCTTCACGATTTAACACAGTTTATTGAAGGTTTTGGTTGTGGCAGTCAAACAAGGTTTGGTGATCAAAGTGTGGAGTGGTCTCCCCTCCAGATACTGACCGGGCCTGACCCTGCTTAGCTTTGGTGAGAAGCCAAGGTCAGGGGTGTTGGTGTCACAGGGGTGGGTGTGTGTGTGTTCCCCGGTGGCCGAGTGGCGTCTGGTCAAGCTGGTGTCTGGGGTTGATGGATGAAGCTCACTCGCCACGATTCTGGAAGTCCTGGGGGACACACACACACACACAACAGCAGGAGGGGTGAAAGCCAGGCAGAAGTACCATTAAGGAATAGGCAAAAATCTTGGTCAGAGAACAGAAAGGCAGGTTGAGTTTACCGGGACTGGAGATCAGAGGCGTAGTCAAACAGGTTCAGGATCTTCGGGTTGGAGTCAGAGACGTGAAGGTTCAGACAGGTAACAGGCATGGGTTTGCTGACGTTCTGACAAGGGTGGACTGGAAGACTGGGGTTTATATACAGAGGTTGATGGGAGAGAATGCATTGCAGCTGGCAGGTTAATGAGGGAGCACAGGTGTGGAAATTTAGACAGGATAGAGAGCAGGGAACAGAGAGAGAGTCCATGACAAATACTTCCCATCGGGGTGCTGTTCGGCCCCGTCCGGGAAATATTTTTCTGATAGTAACACGTGGGCAATACATTATCCTTTATGTATTTTCTCCATTTGTTATTTATTTATCATTTAAATAATTTCTTTATTGATTTAATTTTAAAATTACTAATATTTATTTAGTCATTCATTAATGTTTATTTTTTATTATTTTATTTAAGTTTCACATTTTCATCATTTTTAAAAAATTGTATTTAAAAGTGTTTACACTCACATGGAAATGAGTGTGTGTGTGTGTGTGTGTGTGTGTGTGTGTGTGTGTGTGTGTGTGTATGAGTGTATATATGGGAAATACATATATTTATATTACAAACAACAAATATATAAATACAACACTTTCATTTATGCTTCCATTTTTCATGAAATGGACTTAAAGATCTAAAGTTCATTCCAGATACACAATATTACCATTTCTTTAAAAAAAAAAAAATCACAAATCTGTCTGAATGTGTGATAGTGAGTAATAGTGAGATAATCCCTCCCACCCCACAGGTGTACCACATTAACATGCAGATCTGACACCATGCTTAGTGCACAGACGTACCCAGATTATTTTATGTTTTATCAGACTGTCCCGTGGTCTGAGGTGAAAGGTCAGAGTGAATTTGTTTCTGAAACAAGGATTCAAAAGATTCAAAATGTTTATTGTCACGTGCACACAATGTAAACCAGAATAAATTAGCAGAACTAAAAAAAAAAAAAGTAAGGCAATCGATTGCGTCAATTATGTAATTATAAATCGATGTCATGCAACTTCAACCTTCTGATAACAGATGAATTAAAGGTGTTCATTTAGCTCAACTCATATATGTACAGTTCATTTGAAGGTAAATCAATTCTTTTCAGTTCTTAAGACTTAAAAATTGTAAAAGTTTTGAAACCATTGGAATAAATACAAATTCAGACCATTTACCTGAATAAATTGTAAATGTTGTGCATTTATATTTTAGATCATCTTTATTTAACGCTGCTATCCCACCCCCCCTCTCTCTCTCTGTTTCATATTTCACTTTGCACCTGTGTCCCTCATGCTTTATGGGGACTTCGACAAAATAACTAATTTATAGTATGTATTTAATGCATTTATATTTAACCCTTGTGGTTACCTGAAATTATCAGCATCATAAAGATATGAATACAAGCACACACACACACACACACACACACACACACACACACACACACACACACAGGTTACAAATGATTAAAAACCTGCAGGATTTTAAATCATATGTTAAACGACGTTCACCTGAACAGGAAAAATAATCAACTCTTTCCTTTTTGATAGATTTAATCTTCAAGGCTCAGTCCATCTCATGATGACTCACCCACATATCTTTGTATGTGGGCATCACATCAGTAACCCCCCCACGCGCACACACACACACACACACAGATGCGGACTGGCTGAAAACGGGGTGCAGACTTTCTGACCCCCCCACCCCCTGTACTCTTCCTGTCTATTCCTCACACTCCTCACAATAGCTGTGTCATCAGAATATTTTTGGACGTGACAGGACACAGTTGTACTTTTAAGTCCACTGCATACAGTGTGAACAGGAAAGGAGCCAAGACAGTCCCCTGTGGAGCTCCAGTATTGCTTATTATTGTTTTGGATACACAGTTCCGTAGCCTGACCAATTGTGGTTTTCCTGTCAGGTGCTCTGAAATCCAGGAAATAGAGGATGGATTCAAGCCCATGGTTAGAGCTTGGCTTTGACTTTGGAAGGATGGACTGTATTAAATGCAACATAATCTAACATCTAACTACCAGACTCATCCCGCTGAGAGAACGAGTTTCACGCAGAGTAGAGAGTCATCCACCCCAATGTGTTCTTTATGTCCAAACTGCAGGGGGTCTAGTGTATGTTTGATATTAGGTCTTAGGAGAAGCAGAACCAGCTCCAGGGTCATGATGTCTGATGTTTGCATCACTGGTCTGTAGTTGTTTGATTCAGCTGCATTTCCTAATTTGGGTTTTCTGTCTCTGTCCATGATTAATTTAGCTCTACATTGGATCAGTGAGATGATTGTTGTCATTGTGCGTATGTGTGTGTGTGTCTGCAGAGACATATCATGCTATAACTCAATGAATACTTGCGATATCACCATGAAATTACATGGGCATATACATATAGCTAATACACATCAGATGCAATGATCCATTTGAGGAAAGGTCAAAGGTCAAGGTCACAATTAACTAAAAAGTCCAAATCACATTATCGGTGAGAACTCAAGAACGGAGGGTCACAGAACGTTCAGATTGCTACCAACCGATGTGGAACGAAGATTTTCTACAATTCTCATAATAGGTAGGTTTCAGTTAACCTGACTCACTCCAGGTGTATGGATGCTTCACATGGTTGGGAAAGCACCATTAGCTTGTATTTGTTAAGGCGGCGTCGTCAATCAAAATCATTCGCCGTGAATGTGGAAACCAGGTGCTTGTCATTTTCAATGACGTACTACTTCAACGAATCACATCGAAAGCATCATGTATTATAGATGATAGAAGTAGAAGCTCTTACCATACCTGTGTGATGACATGTGAAATCAACCTATTGGTGTTATCACCTACGACCAATAGTTTTTGAGATCTCTGGAGGTCAAAGGTGACATGTGGCCAAATTAACTTGTGTAACACTGTTTGTGTCAAACATAGACATATCACGCTATAACTTAATCAATACTGGATACATTATCATAATATTACACGCACTGACAAATATACATATAACAAAATTATCAATATTGCCAAAGGTCAAGGTCACATTTAACAGAAAGGTCAACATCACATTATTGGCTCTAATTCCAGAACAGGTTGTCGTAGAAACTTGAGATTGGCACAAAATAGGGGTGAGATTATATACTGTATTTTACACACTATAGGGTGTACTGTCAATGAATGGTTTCTTCTTGATTTTTTTTTCATGTGTAAGGCATACTGGACTATAAGGTGGATTAACCAAAACAAAACAGATAAGTCAGTCCGTCAAACTTTATTAAACAAGTTCACAATAATGTCAAACCTTGTTGAGGTGTAAAACGTAACAGTCTTCTGCCCTTTATGCATGGGATCAGTATTATCTGTGGACCACTGGTAATTCAGTTACTCCTGTAACTCTGTGTTCCTGTGTGGCACATTCAGAGGGGATAAAACAAAAGTCTGTAATTCACGCAAATTCCTGAAATTTTGACTACATATGTCGTAAGTTCACAACATCCTATGTCCTTGTTCCTATATTTCTAGTTCCTGTTGTTCTTGTTTCTGTTGTTCTCATTTTTGTTCCTGTTGTTGTTGTTGTTGTTGTTTCTATTGTTCTTGCTCCTGCTGTTTTTGTTCTTGGTCCTGTTGTTCTAGTTCCTGTTGTTCTTGTTCCTGCTGTTCTTGTTTTGTTAGGTAGAACCCCCCGTATGAGTTTGTATTATTAATGCACCATAGAACACCTTTAACCACATAAATGAAGGCCACATAAATCCATGCAAAGGTAAATTATTATTGTCTAAATTCATATTGGAAATTGTGGTCTCAGTTTGATCCGACGTACTCGGTTACCATGGAAACTGCACTGCTTACTTATGTTGAAATGTGTTTGGAGCCCCCTCGTCCACCGCGCAGATCTACAGCTTCTCTGATTGTCTTCAACGTCCCCAGTGTTTCCATGACTGATGTTATACGAGTTAAACACAATGTCACCAACCTCTTCCTCTTCCTCCAACATCTGTCATATTTATTCCAAACTTTACCTTCCCCCTCGGAATAAAATAAATACGATACTTGGGGTTTCAGATGAACAAACGTGTGCAGTAAACAACGGAGTCACATCTCGTTGCTGAAAGATTCCATGTAAGTGAAAGATAAATTAAGTGGAAGCGGAGGTGTTGACACCAGTTTGGACTGATGTGGAGTCTGGATCATGTTATTATTCTTCAGCCTCAGTGAAATTACAAAGACCCCAACGCAACTTTGGCTTGATTCACGGCTGCGCTCAGAGTTACCCCGTTTGACTGAGAGTGATGTAAGTGCTGCCAAAGCCAATAGTATAAAACCTGTTACAGTAAATCCTCTCTTTATTGTCGGAGCGAAAACACTTATTCATCACAGCAACACTTTCTTTTTGTTTTTCTCTTTGATTTGCCATTTCCTTTGTAGAGTAACATTCACAGCCAGTAGATCATATTCACATGGAAAGATGTTTAAAGGGATAGTTCAACTATTTTTCCTCATGAATGTGTTAGTCATTAGTGTTTTTACTCTGGTGACTTACCACCGACAGTGTCCTGTGAGCCCAGTTCTGGTCCGGTTTTGGTCAAATCCAAAGCAGTCCCGGCAGGTTTCCTGGGGTCAACAAAATAAGGGGCCATTTCCACAAGGATGATTGCAGCTAAATACAACAGCATATTTGATCAGAGGTGCGGGCGTCTTTATGTCACATACACTTTCATGTTACATTCATACGCCGAGCAGGTAAAGCAACAAACGTGTCGGACAAACCCAATCCCACAGATATTCAGGCTGCACTAGAAGCACTAGTAAATGTACAGGAGTCGTTTCAGCTGTTGTACAGAAATGACATGTATACTATAACCGCACAGAGCCGTGCGTACAATTACATACGTCAAAAACTGAAAAGGCCATATCAGCGGTCTATCACAGTACCATATAGCCGGCCTGGCATATATATATATATATATCCAAACGTATTTTGCTTACTGTTGCATCTTTGTATAAACTAAGATTTCCTGCTGAATACGCTCATCTAAACACAGACGAAAAACTGAAGATGAGAGGCCACTTTTGCCACTTCTGTTTTCATCGTCTCCGTATAAATGTAGCCTATAACGTGTTTCTTCTCAAAACAGTATGTGTTGGAATGAGTGATTTATTTACATTACAAAACTGTCACTGTAATTGCTTGGAGCTACTTTCTCTTAACAATGAATGCGCTAGCACTCACTGCTAACAGCTGTGTACCTGCACGTAGCAGCCACAAACACTGCCCAACAATTGATGAAAGTAGTTTGCTAAGGCACACTGTGGCCAGGTGAATAATGTGCTGGACTTTCTCAGGGTCTTCTCTACACAGTACATATGACATCACTTTCACTGAGACAAAAGCGCCTTAAAATAACATGAACTGTTATGTAACAATCCAGACTTTTATTGTCTTGTTTTGGGGTTTTCTATCTGTCTTCCAGATATTTCTGTCATTGTGAGTGTGTGGGCTTTTATTTTGTTATGTGGGTTATGTCTCACTGTCTTGTTTTGCTTCCTTTTCTTCACTTGATGTGTCCCACTTGTTTTGCTCCCTATTTAAGCCTCTCCTGTTTCTCTGTCAAATCACAAATTTGTTTTGTCCCTGTGCAGCAAATGAGCAGTTAACTCTCTGGTTATCGATCTGTTTTTGTACTTTGGTTCTGGTCTGTTGTCTCTCCCTCGTCTGCTTTGTCTGTGTGAATCGGACTTGGGATCCTCCACCTACATCGATTTTGGATTCTACCCTCGTGTTACGACCCTCGCATGTACACTGGTACCAGTTTGTCTCTTGTCTGTTTTGGCTGATTTACTGGTTCTGATCCTAATCTTTTTTTTTTTGACCTCGTCTTTGCCCAGTTCCCTCGTCTGCCTCATCTAACCCGTTCCTGGTGACCCTGGTTGAAGCAGTGTCCCCAGTGCAGGATCTGCAGTATTTCAATAAAACTGTTCAAACGTTATATTGGTCTGTGGGTCTTGCATGTGGGTTTTTCTCTGGTGTCATATCCGGGTAATCTGAGGTTTAACTCGACTTTCATTGTGACGCTCATTGTGCACATAGATGTACAGTGCACACCTATGGTCACATGTGGATGTGGACATGGTTGTGGATGTGGACCTCTCTGCATCCCCAGTGTTAGTGTGTTGTTCTGAGTTGTGTCTTGTGCGTGTCCTTCCAGAATTCTCCGCCAAAGCCAGACATGGAGCAGAGGTTACGTTCGGCCTCCAGTGTGGACGAGCTGATGAGTCTCATCTATCCTTCGTACTGGACCGCTCTCAAATGCAGGTCCAAACTTTCTGCTGCAGCCTCGTCCTCCGCCACATTCTCCCACAAGTCTCAGCTGCAGCCTCGCCGGCTGAGGCCGCACACAGAGACGGACCAGCCCGCGTTCGCTGCCGCCTACCTCGACCTGGACGTGTTGAAAAGTACTGAAATTTAATTTTTATCTGCATTTTACTAAACTATACTAAATCAAACTCTATTAAACTAAACACTAAACTATTATTAATGTCGCACAACATTGGTTGGGGGTGATTATTGTGTGTGTGTGTCTCTGTGTGTGTATGTGTGCGTCTCTGTGTGTGTGTGTGTGTGTGTGTGTGTGTGTGTGTGTGTGTGCGTCCAGTATTGTATTGTATTGAGATAATGCTTTATCTCGCCCCTATTTTGTGCCAATCTCTCTATGACAACCCGTTCTTAATAATAATGTGATTTTGACCTTTCTGCTAAATGCGACCTTGACCTTTTCCAATATTGATAATTTTGTTGTCTGTTGTCAAAAATCAGCAACTCGATTGGTCCAGAAGGATCATGTAATTTTCTGACTCCCCTCTGAGTAAAATAGTTCACCACAAAATCGCTCGGTGTGAAAAATTGACAGGGTTTGAATGTGAGAACTTTTTTTGCTACACTTAAGAGTAACCATTGACATTAAAGGATATATTTCATCGTTCAGAGATGTCAAAATGAAATGAAAATGGGGCTCACATAACCTTGTATATGATATGTCTATGGAGGTTCACCTTAAGGCCTGATCAATGTTTCTTTTCTCATCAAGTATTGCCCGTGGAGGCAGTGATGACATATTTTGACAGTTACGTCACTTGTGGGAAGTCGTAGGCTAGCTGTAAGTCATAAGTCATGGGTATCCAATCTGTGGATACGAAGGTATCTTACACCATAGGGGAGGACTTGCGCGAGTGTACGCAGTGGGCGAAACTTGCAACACTTGTCTGGACACGCCCCTTTGGCGTGGCACAGCTGGTCTGCACCGCGCCTGTGCCAGGTCTGTGAAACTAAAGACCATTATGTTTTCATCTTCTACTGATGGATAAATACCAAAGGTGATCAATCAGGGGCAGATCTATGGGCGGGCTTGGGTAGGCGGGGCCCACCCTGATTGACAGTTGTGCCCACCAAATCACAAGCTCAGAAACAGAATTCTAGACCATTTTTTGTTGCCTCATTAAACTGAAATGTTGATCAATATCTTTAACCCTCCAGAGTCAAAGGCCTTTCAGAGAAGTGTGAAATTATGTTCAATTACCAACTGGCACCAGAGGGTTAATATAGTTATTTATTTGTAAATGCCAATAGGAATTAACTATCTATATGTGTTTATTAAAAAAAAAAAAATCAGTTTCAATTCCAGAAATGCTATTACGTTGTTGTTATACCCCCCACCCCACCCCACCCCACCCCTCACTTGCGGTCTGGCCCACCCCGACTTCACTTAGGTCCATCTAAAAATAGCCGTCTAGATCCGCCACTGTGCTCAATCCTGGCCTTCGAGAGCTACTATCCTGCATGGTTTAGATGTATCCTGCTTCAAATGATAAACCTCTCATGAAGAAGTCTGATAATGAGCGTCAGGTGTGTTGGAAGACGGAAACAACTAAAAGATGCAGGTTAGTAGCTGTGGAGGACCAGGGTGGAGCACCCCTGATATAGAATATTTGACTTCTTTTCAGCTAAATTAATTATTTCAACAGTGTAAAACTGTTAGATGAAGAGTGTGAAGTTGTAGACACTTTTTTTTTTACTTATCTTTTACAATAACATTGAACCTTTTGCACAAATTGGAAATTCAGTCATTTAGATAAGTTTAGAAATAAGGTTCCAATTTCATTACACTTAAACTTAACAAAATATCAGTAACAAATACAGTAAAATTAAATATATCAATACAATAATAGCATAAGAAAATATAAAGTTTTGAAGCATCAAAACGTTTCTGTCCAGAACACACTTTTTCATAACTGCCAGTCGACTGTTTCACACATTCTGATCACTGTAGGAAACATTCACATACTTAGTATGAAATGAAAACTTATACAACTGTTGGTTATGTTCATATTTTTCAGATGCTGAAATTAAATTTATGAAAATATTAGAAATTATTTGGGTCGATTCACATTCGTAAGAGAAAAAAGGGGTACCGTCATTCATCGCGATATATGCACGACTGCGTAACATTAAATATTTTAAATGGTTTTCTGTTTCGATCAATAAATAAGCAGCTTTGATATGGTATATAGATATTTATTATCAAGCAAAATGAAATGCATTACTTATTACCCAGAAAAGTGGAGAGAATACGATGCAGGAACCTCTGAAAACCTCATTTTAATCAAATATTGGTCTTAAATAGACAGTGCCTCTTAATTTTTTCAGTGTTACCAGTTATGTTTCACTAGAGGGGATCGCAATGGTCAAGAAAAACATTGGGTCGGAGGGGAGGTGGGGTGCAGAAGGTTGGTTATTGGCCCATGGCCTGGTCATTTTATGGATTTCTCTTCATTTTTTTGTTCATGTTTCTGCTTATTTAGTTGATTTTTTAGTTAGTTTTGTTCCTACTACTTCTGCATTGAACATTAAATGAAAGTGGACAGTTATAAGTGTAATCTTCTTCCGTATTACAGCTTATTTTCAGCTCCAGGAATAGAAAATACCAAGTCATGTGGAGTTCAATGTGAGGTTAAGCATTCTTACCGTCCTTTTGTGTTAGATTTTTCAACTTTCATCTAAATCCACCTCTCAGTGCTGATAACACAGAGCCAGATTAATACCTTCATTTTCAATTTTTCTTTTATAACCATGTCGTTCACAATTTATGTTCCTGGATCACTCAAATATTTTCCTGTTCAGTCTGAGGAACACATGAAGCAGAAAAATAATCACATAATTCACACCACATTGACTTTTAACTTGAATCGAATACATTTTCTCAGTGGGATTGAAAACATATTTTTAAAACCACAGATACATATAAATTAATTATATAATATTATATTATAACTCAATGAATACTTGAGATATCACCATGAAATGACATGGGCATATATATTTACCTAATGCACATCAGAGGCAATGACCCATTTGAGTAAAGGTCAAATGTCAAGGTCACGATTAACTAAAAGGTCAAAACCACATTATGGGTTATAGCTCGAGAACAGAGGGTCACAGAACTTTCACATTGGTACCAAACGATGAGGAACGATTATTTCAACAATTCTTATAATTTGTGTTATCACCTACGACCAATACTTTTTGAGATCTCTGGAGGTCAAAGGTGACTTGTGTAACACTGTGTGTGTCACGCATAGACATATCACGCTATAATTTAATCAATACTGGATATATTATCATAATATTACACACACTGACGCATATATATAACATATAACCAAATTATCAATATTACAAAAGTTCAAAGGTCAAGGTTGCATTTAGCAGAAAGGTCAAAATCACATTATTTTACAACTGAAGCTACATTAGACTCAGACCGTTCATGAACATTCCAACAAGCCTATTTTTTGCAAGCAGTTTTAAACAAGGGGTGAAATTAGGCATTCTCTGAATACGTGTTTTTATTTTTTCTTTTATAAACATGTTGTTCAGACTTTATTTTCCTGGATCACTCAGATATTTTCCTGTTCAGTCTGAGGAATACATGGAGCAGAAAAATACACCACTTTGATCTGTAGTTTAAATCTAATACATTTTCTGAGTGGGACTCAAAATGTATTTTTAACTCCACATATCATACTTAACAGACTTTTTTTTTATGTGCCCTGCAAGTAATAAAAATGTCAAAGCCAAATATGCAGTGTAATATTAGATAAGTGGTTCCAGGCACAACAAACCTTTTTTCTCTCTTATCATTGTTAAAACATAGTTTTCATTAATTTACCTTTGACCTATATTTACCACATTTTTATGGGATCCATTCTGGACCACATCACACCTTTTACTGAAAATTTTATGGAAATTAATCCAGTATTTAAAATTTTTTTTTGGCAATTCATGAAATTCTGTAAATTGAGGGTTGAAATGTAAAGTATATGTGGAACTATTCGACATCTAACACTAAAACATCTGAATATTATGAGATGAATTAGGTGTTTTACTCTAGAAGTGTATGAATTTAGAGGACAGACAGACAGACAGACAGACAGACAGAGAATTGAACAGTTGTTAATTGTTAATGTTAATTGCATATATATTCAGGCATATGTTTTACACATTTTATCAACTTTTTTGGTGTTTTATTTATTTGTATATATATTTTTTATTGTTGTACTCTGTATTTTTACTCTGTTTTTTTTTTTAATTCTGTCTTTTGTACTGAAATCATCTTTACAAATAACAACAAAGTGATTTTTTTTTTAATCTAAATCTGAATCATTAAAAACCTGCCCTGATGGAGATAAATGAAAATCATTTTTGGATTCATGTCTGTGAAACGAACGGCTTTGTGTTTGTTTGTGTTTATAACCCACTGTTATGTGTGTGTGTGTGTGTTCAGGTATAGAGTCAGAGTGGAGGAAGACTCAGTGTATGCCCAGGGAGGTGTGTGTGGACGTGGGCAGGGAGTTCGGAGCTCCCACCAACGTCTTCTACAAACCCCCCTGTGTGTCCGTCTACAGATGTGGAGGATGCTGCCACTCTGAGGACAAGCAGTGCAGGAATATCTCCACTGGATACCTCAGCAAAACCGTAAGCACACAAGTCACTGTTTATAGGACTTTATAACTTTATAAACTTTATTGTCATTGCAATCGTTACATCGTTACAATGAAATGTTGCAGGAACCCCCCCCCCCCCCTAAAGTGCAATACAAGATAAATAAAATAAATAATATATGAATAAACTGTATAAAAGGCTAAAATTTGTTAAAAACTATATAAAGATAAAAGCAACATCCAAACATAGTTTAAACCATCCATACATAAAAAAACACTTGATCACAATCCAGCATTAAGAAGTCTTATTGTCCATGGGTAAAAAGTGTCCCTGAACCAGTTGGTTCTGCTCCTCAGGGCCATTTATTTTAAACTATAAAGACCCAAAAACCAACACTGACTCAGCAGTAAAGACCATGGAGTTTAATAAATAACAGATGGAGATACTTATTTATGCTCAAAGTCATTTTTCCTTCAGTTTTCTCTGTTTCTGATGTAATAACCCTCAACATTTTATTATCTGACTTTTAGTGAACATCTACATGATCGGTGCCATAAATATCTGGCTTGTAAATAATAAATGACATAAAGGAGTCATTCCATGGTTATTTCCTTATTATTAATATTGCTGTGTTCTTCGTTGTCATTCAATGCATTATGTGTTTGTGTTTAAAACAATGTGCAGGTTGCTTTGTTTTCGTTCCTTCCTCATACACGTCCATAGCACGGTGACGAGGCGTCTCTGATTGGCTCAGAGAATGAATGCATGAAGGAACACTCCCCCCTCCCCTATGGCTCTGTGTGTGTTTACCATCCCAGAGTAGCATCAAGCTAGGTTTGGTACCATCACTTATGTTGAAAAGTAGCAGAAAAAAAAACTAAGCTTTATTTCTAGAGTCACATCAACCAGTTTGAT
Organism: Siphamia tubifer; assembly: GCA_020466265.1. Taxonomy (NCBI): domain Eukaryota; kingdom Metazoa; phylum Chordata; class Actinopteri; order Kurtiformes; family Apogonidae; genus Siphamia; species Siphamia tubifer. The sequence continues at coordinate 51,326,845 of CM035783.1, forward strand.
CTGACATTTATTTTCCAGTTTGTGCAGCAGTTGCTGTGGTTCCGTCTTCTTTTGTAGATGCTAATGCTAATGCTACTTTGGATTAACTGCAATGGGGGACTGGCTGGCGGGAGTTTCACATGCATCCCGTGGGGGGGCTTAACCCCACATTAGTGACGCACATGTCCACATGACCTGTAGTGGACAGGCTTTTTCTGAGTGTCTCATTTCTCTGTTGTTTTCTATGAATGATGGTGAATCCATCCAGTGGAGGGGGACACGTGACGCAGCAAAGGCAGCATGTGTTGGTAACTCAGGGTGACCGTCAGATTCCAAAAGGAGCGGTGAAAAGTGGTTTTCAGCAGAGTGACACCTTTAAGGATGGTGAAATATGGACAAAAATCCATTTGGGAACTGCCATTGAAATGACCATAGAATTGACCACATTAATGAAAGCTGTTTGCATCACTATTACCTAGAAACTGCAGAGTAACTGCACTGGAAAATGCTTGTAATAAGCTGTTACAAAGGCCTTGTTACTATGAAATGACATTTTATTTATTTATTTTAGCTTAGATTAGATAGCCTTTATTGTCATTTTACACAAGTACAATGAAATGTAAGCATGTCCTTCAGTACAGCCTTAAAAATAAGTTATAAATAGAGTATGTTATATAAAATAAGTGTACAGTAAAAAAGGATAAAAAGGATTGCACAGTAACCCAGAGTATGATCGATTAAAGTGTCCTTAGTGTCTGGTGCTGACTGTTTAAAGTGTTCAGTGTGATGATGGTTCTGGGGAAGAAACTGTTTTTAAAGTACTTTGTTGTCACTCTGCTGCTCCTTCTAGAAGGCAACAGGTTGAACAGGTGGAAACTGGGGTGAGTCCTGTCTTTTAAAATGTTTCTAACTCAACTGAGGCAGCGTTAGTTATAGATTTCAGACCAGGAGGGGAGAGGGCAGCCAATGACCCTCTGACACCACTTCCTGTCTACCTGTATTTATTCCTTTATTACATTCACTTTGCTTTCATATTCTTTTCAGAATACAACCATATGTGACACTTTTGTATAGATATTTAGTCAGTCTGTGAAAGACCTTAGACTACAAACGGTTAATGTTTTCATTGTACAATCTTTAGTGATGGTCCATTTTAAATATATGTATTGTGTTGTCAGGGACGACAGATGGAAACTAGATATTTAGCTTTAATCTGGTCCTGTACGTCTGTGTCTCTCTGAGCTTAATGTTCTCTGTACATTGTCCTTTAAATAGCATTAAAACAATCATTCATTCAGTTACATTCATACCCAATATTTCGCCAATCATTGCCTTACTTTACATCAGACCCATCTCCATAGTATTTGGTTCACAGTTCAGACCAGACCACTGAGAGGCCAGGACCTATAATTCAAATTAAAAAAGAAAACTCCAGTTTATTTTTTATTTCAGAAGAGATGTTATTCCATATTTGAATGGCCTGAATGGGCAAAAATTGTTTTGTATTTTGGGACACTACAGAGCGAGTAACTCTGGTTGATACTTCAGATGTTAACTGTATAAAATGTGGAGGGATCCAAATGCAGATCTGTGTGACAGAGGTGGATTAAAGACAAATTCATTATAAGACTGTACAACATTTAACTGTGTGTTTAGGGCCTTAACGGACACATCGACTCTCTCTCTGTCTCTGTCTCTGTCTCTCTCTCTCTCTCTCTGTCTCTCTCTCTCTCTCTGCATAAACACAGTCAGTCACAAATTTTTGGAACTTAATATAAAAAGTCACGATGCGTGACAGTTTTACAGCCGTGGGTCCAGACAAAATTTGGACATATGTTCACCTACTCATGTTCAGTTACATTAAACAGAAAACTCTTTTGCTAACGTTAGCCTTTGTTTTGTTGGCGTTAAAATGTTGATGCTTGTGTTTTGTCAGTGGACATTATGTTACAGTGAACTTTAATACTAGTTGCTCACTGCTGACAGACGTGGTTTTTTTTAGCCGTGTGTGTGTTGTTCCTCAGCTGACAATGTGATGACTCGTCAACTCGACTTCAACTTTATTGACGTATAAGTCGACTTGAAAAAAAAACTGCAGTCGTTAATGCCCTAGTGTGATATCAATCGTCACTGTTGGGAGGTGAATGGTCACCAGGGCTGCGTCACAAACAGCAACTAGGAAGCAGGATCGGGTCCAGAACAGGGTCTACACCAGAGAGCCAGCAGAGCATAAAAAGAAACATCCAAAAACACGACCAGACTCCAGATGAGGGTCAGAGCCAGGGTCCAGGAAGCTAGGAAAACCCAAATGGGGACCTCAAAGTCAGGGGCAGAAACTGGGTCCAGTACCAGGGGTCCAGATGGAGCAAACAACACAGACAAAGACACCAGCTAGGTGTTACAGGAGGGGATCCAATACAACAGATTACTGCTTATTTGTTACATATGAAGCAACAACAAACTGGAGTCTGACAAACATTTAAATACACTTAAATAGGGCAAGGAACAGGTGGATTCAATCATACAGATTAAAGGGGCGGGGAGGAAAACACATGGTGACAGGAAGTAAAACTGGTCAGTGTGAACATGAACCAACATGACAAAATAAAAGCACAAAGGACAGGAAGACACACAACAACTAACAAAACAAGACACTCAGGATCTAAACTATAACAAAACTAGTGAGAGGAGCAGGTGCAGGGTTGTGTAAACATCTATGAGCCAATGGCATCAACGTTATCATCGAATTACTGCCTTATTAGTCATCTGTAATGTAAAGTCTTACAAATGTCTTTTATTCTGAATTATTTAATTCAGGATGATATAAGTGCAGCCTGTGTTTTGTTTGTTTTTAATGGATTGTAATGTGTTGTGAGTAGAGGTGTGTGTTTTCACTGTGTGTGTGTGTGTGTGTGTGTGGTCTGACACAGGTTTACAGCAGGTTTTCTCTCTCAGCTTGACCTTCCTGAGGCTGGAGACCACGATAAATCACACTATAAATGATTTGACAGAGATGTTTTCTTTTTGGGGGGCGATAACGTGCTCCATGTGTAAGATTAAGGAATACTTAAGGACTCATTTTCACATGTTTATATTCACTCACAGGGTCGTCCTGCAATAATTTCTGCTTCATAAACTTTAATTTTATGACTTGTACGTGGGCTGAAAGTAGTTGAGGCTAAAGTTTAAAGGATTTAAATGGTATTGACTTTGAACATTTGGGCTTGAAAAGAATTTTCTGAAAGAAAGATCTTGAATGGACTTGAACTATTAATTTAAAAAAAAATCTAAATTCAAGGTGTAGTATTTGTCATTCTTGTATGTTAAAAACAACAGAATGAAACCCATACTCGAGGCCCCATGAGCACACTCTAAGACTACACCCTAAAATAAATAAAATACAGAGTATAAAGTACAGATATTTATATAAATGTAAAGAGTATAAAGTATAGATATTTATATAAATGTAAAGAGTATAAAGTACATATATTTATATAAATGTAAAGAGTATAAAGTATAGATATTTATATAAATGTAAAGAGTATAAAGTACAGATATTTATATAAATGTAAAGAGTATAAAGTACAGATATTTATATAAATGTAAAGAGTATAAAGTACATATATTTATATAAATGTAAAGAGTATAAAGTACAGATATTTATATAAATGTAAAGAGTATAAAGTACATATATTTATATAAATGTAAAGAGTATAAAGTACATATATTTATCAACAAATGTAGGGAGAAAAAGTCAAAAGTTGCCAGAAAAATAAATACTTAAGTATAGATAGCTAAAAAAAAAAGTATTTCTTTCTGCTCTGTCAACTCATGTCACCCACTTCCATAACACATTATTTGCAAAATAATCTCATATTTTCTCCAGGCTCTGAACTAGTTTCTGTCAGAATTGAAACTCATTTCTCCAGGTTAATCCCAGGATGTGAGTGAGTGAGTGAGTGAGTGAGTGAGTGAGTGAGTGAGTGAGTGAGTGAGTGAGTGAGTGAGTGAGTGAGTGAGTGAGTGAGTGAGTGAGTGAGTGTTATCAGGTAAATGTGGAGCAGATACAGTATCTCATCACCACCAGTGGTTCCAGTGAAAAGTAGTCAGTGGTTTGGTGGTGGTCCAGACATGACCACACATTGTGGAGTGGAGAACAGAATATTTCCTCCTTATTTTAAAATCAGCTGTTACACTGGCGCACACACACACACGCCTTTACTAATTTGATTTATTAATCTCACCGAACATTGGTTGTGTGAGATTATTGTAATCACGTTTTTGCGTGTGTGTGTGTGTGTGTGTGTGTGTGTGTGTGTGCGTGTCATGCTAAAACTCAATAAATACTTGAGATATCACCAATAAATTACATGGGCATATACATATAGCTAATGTACATCAGATGCAATGATCCATTTATGTAAAGGTCAAAGGTCAAAACCACAATTCACTAAAATGTCAAAATCACATTGTGGGTTATATTATTATATATATATATTATATATTGAGGGTCACAGAATTTTCAAATTGGTACCAAACGATGCGGAATTTTGATTTCTACAATTGCCATAATTCCCTGTGTGCTTGCATGTAATACAAGGCACGGGGGTATATTGTTTGTCTTATTTATTTTTATTCTGACTTATACAAAAAACTTTGAAAAAATTTGCAGCTCGTACTGTTGTAGACCGATGCACGGATTTTGTCTAAATTGTGAAAAACCAGTCAAAAATGTCCATCCAAAATGAATTGGGCCAAATGATACATCGTAGCATTTTGCAGTAAACAGGAAAAATTTGGTCTCATAATTCCAATATGTCGTACAGATTTCGCATTATTATGCCAAATAAAACCTCATTACTTCTTCATGGGACCAACAAAAACATTGCCTTTTTTGCCAATGCTACTGCTTCTCCATACATTCTCACACAGACTTCATTTAAACTTTAAAACGCAGTCATTTTTGTGGTGTCTTTAGGATGTGATTGTCATGAGGGTGTGATTTACGGTTGTCGATAGAGAACTCAGTAAATCCACCCTGAAAAGACCAAAATCTGACTTTTTATCAGTGGGTGATGTCATCGCTAGAGCACGAGAGAAGAAAAAATTAAGCTGAAAAATGTCTCAATAACTCGTCCTCACGACAAAACCATAAATAGTAGACAAACAATCTTTTCCACAAATGTTGCCATGGTTGTGAGAATTCAAACAAACCAGGGTTTGAAGATCTAGCTCTTTTTAAAGTGAAATGACAGGAACCTGTTTGGGATGATGTCAGGGATTTCTGTCAATAGACTTCTATTGGAAAAATCATTTCTGTCTCATGTTGAGTTCAGTGTTTTTTAAATTGTTCTAACTCACTTATTTTTCACAGTACACACATAAAAAGTACATGTACTTGTTCCTCAGACCCTCCTGTCACTCATCATCAACTTTGTTTTCACCAATTATTTACAGTTTTACCAAAAATGGCAGTAGTTCGGCAGTATGTTCACACCTATTTTTTCCATGTAACAGAGTGTGGAGCTGTCTATGAGTCTGCCCTTTGAAGTTCCCGCCACTGCTCATCACCATGGCAACAGTGCTCCTGGCACTATGAAACACCTGCAGACAATTAAGACTGTGGGAGGAGCTTTAACATGATTGACAAACACTGTGGGCGGGGCTTTAACAAGCTATATTTTGGTGAGTTCAGTGGTTTTAAAACTGCTGTATCTCACTTATTTGTTACAATACAGGGAAAATAAATATATCTACTTGTTCCCCAGAACCTCCTGTCACTCATGATTAACTTTGTTTTCACTAATTATTTACAATTTTCCCAAAGATCGCAGGAGTTTGGAGGTAGGATTTAACATTCAGCCATACATTACTCTAAGTCATCCCCCTGTGTGCGTCTGTGTGTGTAACTCCATAGCGGTTTACCAGGCAACAGACAAATTCCTTTACTCACATACAATTGCAGGAGGTTTAATTGAACTGACTCAGTCCACAAACACTGACAAACAGATTCCACATATGAAATGAACAGCAGATATTTCTTCCTTTCACCAGCCACAACTCCAGCGATCCGGCAAGAGACAGGAAACGTATGGAAGTCTAGTTGGTTTATCACCTACCACCCATAGTTTTGAGATCTATGGAGGTCAAAGGTGACATGTGGTCAAATTAACTTGTGCAACACTGTGTGTGTGTTAAACATAGACATATCATACTATAACTTAATCCATACTGGGTATATTATAATATTACACACACCGACGCATATACACATATAACGAAATTATCAATATTGCAACAGGTCAAAGGTCAAGGTCGCATTTAGCAGAAAGGTCAAAATCACATTCTTGGCTTTAATTCAATAACGGGTTGTCATAGAAATCTGAGATTGGCACAAAATAGGGGCGAGATTAGGCATTCTGTGAATACTAGTTTCACTATGGGGACAAATAATGTATCTTCTATTCTGTTCTATTCTTATCTATTCTATTCTTATTAAGTGTGGCTCACCAGTGTACTGTAACTGAAATAAGAAGCAGAAACGTAGCATGTGTAAATAGTGTAAGAATGACAGATATTTGTGTCCATTTTGTACTTGTATATTTAAGCTGCTGCCTGCGTCTGTGTCCAGAATGTTAGAAGTGTCCTCAGCCAGAGGACGTGCCAGCCAGTATCTGGTAAATAAATGTTTGTTTCATGCATCAGTTGAGCGTTATAAAATCCATAGATCATCTGGAGGATCACACAACATGTCTGGGAGAAGATGCTACTGTTTACATTGGGCTACAGTCACTGCTGCTGCTGCTTTCTGTTGCCCCCCCCCCCAAAAGCACTTCTGAACCAAATATTGGATGTTGCTGATAGCGGAGCACATGTTTTCTATAAACATTTCTAGGAGAAGACGATCAGTCGTGATGACGTCTTCATGCAGCTGGATACAGAGCTGATTACAAAACATTAGGACAAGTCAATAACAGAGAATATTCCAGAATATTCCAAACATTATTCTGAAAACCATCACTACTCTGAATTTCTAGCTTAACCCTCCTGAACCCCCCAGTATAATAAGTAGAATAGACAAGATGGTGAAAATAATATTTTTTGGTCAGTATTTTTTGGCCGGATCACTGATATGGTTCACCAAAAACTTGATTTGCCAATTGTAGATAACTGCAGAAATTTTAATTTCCATACCTTTCATCTCGGTATGGATAGTTGCATCTAAGGCTGCAACTATTAAGTGTTTTTGTAATCAAATATTCTCTCTATTTTTTTTTCGTCAATTAATACATTTTTTAAAAAAATTATTTGTCTTCTTTAAATTTATTTATTTATTTTAGAATTTTTTCATACATTTTTTTAAATTTTCACTTTTTTATTTATGTATTTAATTTTTGAAAATTGTTATTATTTTATTATTATGATTTTATTGTTATTTTATTTTTTTATTATTTATTTTTATTCATTCATTAAATTTTTTTAATCTGTTTGTCTTTTTATTTATGTTTTCATCTACATATTTATTCATTTATTTATAATATTTTACTTTTTAATTTTCACTTTTAATTTTCACTTTTAAAATTGTATTATTTATTATTTATTTATTTATTTATTATTATTATTTCATCTACAGAAGGGTGACAGTTAAACGTATGTTCAGTGTCGACCACTAATCTGTTTCATCCTTTGTGTCTACACCACACAGCAGTTTTTTTTTTCCCATATCGCAATATATATGTATCACAGGGTTAAAGAAAATCTAATATCGTGGCCTAATTTAGACCTTTATAATTATGTGGAATACTTGTCTTAAACTTGTCTGGTTCAACAGTTCTGAATGAAAAAGCAGGAGGCGTCCATCTGTGACCTCACCCTAATGTCCATGCTATAATGGGACAAAACAAATAAGGATTATAATAATAATAATAATTTAGCAGCTAAAATAGATTCCTGATTCACCACGCTGTGTGAAGTCATGGGAGGGAGCGTCACTGGACATGTTGAATGTGGCTCAACCCTGTCACAATGCAAACAAACATTTTTATGGACAATAAACACATTCCGGCCGGATTTACTTTGTCGCATAAAAGACATTTTTCTATCCAGCTTGTTAATGTTAGTAAAATAATCATCATGTTAATGTTCCCAGGCGTTTAAAATCCCTACTTCCAGCACATTCACTTGTTTGCATATGAACCATTTTGAAAGGAATTTGATTCTTTTACATCAGGGTCAAATGCATCCAGAGAAACTGACATTTTCTGGGTCACCTTCTCAGAATATTCTCTCTTATCGATTTATGAAATAATACCAAGATTTAGACCCATATCCCTTATAGCACAGGTGTCAAACATGTGGCTTGGGGGCCAAATCCGGCCCGCCTAAGGCCCTTGGGATGAATTTGAACATGAGATACAGAATAGGTAGGTTTCAGTCACATGACTATGATGACGTCACAATTTCAGCTGGAGGGCAGGAAGTAACCATGGAGAATGTCGCTATTGAAGAGACTGATTATTGTACAGATTTAGATCCAGTGTCCAAACACAGATACATACAGTTAGTTAAAACATTTATTTGACGTGACCTGCATCTTATGAAAATGAATGAGTCTTTGACAGAAACTTGCGAACAATCTCTGCTGTAACTACCTGGTCCTGCAGACATCCTACTACACCAGCAGCAGATGAAAGATGAGAAAAGTTTGGAGCCATAGAACTTCTTTGTCAGCGGGTGGGTCCAAAACCTTGTTACCGAAAGGCTCAGGGATAATAATGATTTGATCTTGGTCAGGGTGAGTGTTTTATTTGCAAAGATGTGACATCAAGATGTATTGGATGTTTGTTGACATTAGCCGCTGCTAGCTGCTAGCAGTCGTAACAAATGGCGGCATGGTGGTAGAGCAGTTAGCGGTCTTGCCTCACAGCAAGAAGACCTGGGTTGGATTCACTTTGAAATATATTCTCCATTTACCACAATGTAAAATTTCAAAGTGATCCAGAATTCACGATCTCTTGTGGTTCATCACCAAAATCTAATCATTTGTTCTTTGTGACACCTCAAACACATCATGACATTTTCATCAAGATCCGTTGATAAATTTTTGAGTTTCTGTGGAATTTTTCCCGGCACGTTTTCAAAACAAGCAATGGCACAAAACCCAGCTGGGTGTTACTCTGGGATGGTAAACACACACACAGAGTGAGAGGGGAGGGGCGAGTGTTCCTTCATGCATTCTGAGCCAATCAGACGCCTCATCGACGTATCATGGAAATGTGTGCAGGAGTACACAAGCACAAACTACCCTTCAAAAACAACATTGACTGTATTCGATAACAATGGAGAACACCATAACATTAATGAAATAACCATGGAATGACTCCTTTAACATTTAACAGGTGTTTTAATCATTTCCCGGTGGCGGTTGTTAATTAACTCTGCGATCGCTTATTGTTTGAGTTCAGCTGGTTTCTTCATTTCCTCTGGTTTAATGAACTGACAGTCTGAGTTAATGTGTCAGATCGACTGTTACAACTGATTTGAATCAAAGCAGGAAATCTGAATCTATCCAGGAAGTGAGTGCATGTGTCACCGCATGTGTGTTTGTGTTCAGACAACGATCTGATCTGTGTTAAGTCAAATACAGGAAGGTACAGTAGGTTAAGGAGCTGTGACACAGACAAGGTTTGAATCCAAACTAATGCTGCTGGGGTTTTACGAACTGAGAAAAACTAAACTTTAAATTCATGTCAAAAATAAAACATATATTCAATTGGTCATATCTAATAAAAGGAAGTTAAAGGGATTATCTGGAGGAAAAATCAGTTCCACTAATTTTTTAGATGATTGGGAGTACATACATTTAGTTGAAATGAAAATCACACCATTTGTATTTTTTTTTTATTTCGTTTGCAATATATGAACTTTTAAAGAAGACAATTCAATTACTGACCCTCCATAACAAACACATTTAATAATAATTACAAAGGAACAGGGAGTGTGTAAGGTAATAATATAAAATACAAAAATAATAAAAAAATACAGAATAAAATAAAAACAAAAAAAGAAGCTGTAAAGCAAGTACTTAAGTAAATAACAGAGCAATTTAATGAAGTGAAAACAAAAGATATCGTTTAATTTATACCATTTGGACGAACATTGAGAAATTTCGATTTTGCCGTTTTGAGCCAAACTGTGTAAACATGGAAGTGATTAAGGCATGCCCTTTTCACCGACATGAAACGCTATTTTCAGACTAACTCTTCTAAAGTTCTAAACAACATCACACTTCAGTGGTCGTAAGTAGAGGGTCCCTAAAGACAAACCCAAGTGTCCTGAGGTCTTCATGTCCTCAGATAGTGTGTCCACAGTTACTGATCTACAGACATGGACCTCTGTCTTCATAAGACGTCTGAGGAGGAAGACTGAAATAGTTGATTGCCGACACACTCTGGAAAGTGATGATTTTGTTTAAAATTTTTTGAAAACAATGACCTGTTAGGAGGGTAAGCTTTGCTGGTGCAAACTGCTTCATTTCAATTTCGAATGAAATGCTGGACAATGCAACAAAATAATGAATTTCCAGAGCATGTGGGCAATCGACAATTTTGAATAGAGGTACTTTGCTTGAGATCAGTAACTGTGGACTCACTATCTGAGGACATGAAGACCTCAGGACACTTTGTCTTTAGGGACCCTCTACTTACTACCATGTGATGTTGTTTACAACTTTAGAAGAGTTAAAATAGTACTTCCATGTTAACACAGTTTGGCTCAAAATGGCCAAATCGAAATTTCTCAATGTTCATCCAAATGGTGTAATTTTGATGTCAACTATATGTACGTACTCCCAATCATCTAAAAACAAACTGAGCTAAACAAAACTATAAAACACAGTCTTGTGTTCCTTCCTTCCTTGGACAGTTGTGTTCGATTGTTCTTGGACCAAACAATGACGAAACTTTATGAGGCGTGTCACCATTTGATTGGGGGAAAAAAAACAAGTCCAAGGTTGAAGCTGAGAGGATTTTCTCTGGCAGCAGCAGGAGGTTCAGCCTCAGCAGCAGTAGCCTCAGCAGCATCAGCCTCAGCAGTATCAGCAGCAGTAGCCTCAGCAGCACCAGCAGCAGCCTCAGCAGCATCAGCAGAGACTCTGGCTGCAGAGCTTCAATGGTCGTTGAGGTTTCCCAACACATAGATTCACTCTTCAGTTTTTCCTGAACTGCTGTTTTTGGCCTCAGCAGCATCAACATCAGCAGCAGCCTCAGCAGCATTAGAATCAGCAGCAGCTGCAGAGGCTCTGGCTGCTGAGCTTCAGTGCCTATTGAGGTTTCACAACACATATTTTCACTCTGCAGTTTTTCCTGCACTGCTGTTTTTGGCCTCAGCAGTATCAGCAGCAGTAGCCTCAGCATCAGCCTCAGCAGCACCAGCAGCAGCCTCAGCAGCATCAGCAGAGACTTTGGCTGCTGAGCTTCAGTGGTCGTTGCGGTTTCCCAACACATAGTTTCACTCTGCAGTTTTTCCTGCACTGCTGTTTTTGGCCTCAGCCTCAGACTACCGGCCACAGTTTTGCAGATTTACATAGATTTCACAGTACGTCATTGAAATTACAGTGCGATAGTCAGACCTCACTCATCTGAGGTCTGACTTCTGACTCCTTTAATGTGTTTTTTTTCTGGTAAATGGTCGTAGGAAAAGGGTGGGAGTTGGTGGTTTCTTTTCTGGGGGGTGGAGGTTTTGTCACCCTCAAACGTACATCTTTGGGCTGATTTGCTTTGGCAGAACGTCCACACAGCTGGCAAACATTTACAGGTTTCACTCACTAGTCAAAAGGAGGCGCAGGTAATAGAAGTGGAGCTAAACTCTACAATTGACTGTTGATTGACTTTAAGCATCTCTAAGTGTTTCTGTCTGTCTGATGGTTTTTGGCTGCAGGACTCAAACACCTGCCATGTCATAGATTTGTCTTTTTCTGCAGATGTTCATGTACACATTAGACTCATTTATGTCTAATACATTGCTCTTTTCCTGCATATTTTTTTGCATGTCTACCAGTGGGACCTCCACTGACTTATTTTTTTTCCTCCCCAAGGAGCCAAATATCTTAATCATTACTGAAACGTTGCCAAAAATGTGAATTTCCTCACATTGCATCACTAACCACTGAGGTTTTTTTACACTTGCAAAATGACAGAATGACAAAAGTGAACTATTGTATTTGGCTCAAATCTTCAGGGTTGGTTTTCAGGGTGAAATGTAAATGTGTTATTCTAATAGGAAGGTTAAAAAACTATAGAAAGTGATTTATTATTGTGACACAAATGAGATAAAGCATCTGTGAAAGGCAAGAATGACGTCTATTCTCAATATTTACCTTTGATTTCTCACTGACAAAAGCGACAGGATCAGTTTGAGGAATAAAGAAAAGTTGCCGAAACCGAAACTAATTCTCATGCATTTGTACTTGAAATATTCCTGCATTGTTCACTATTTGATATTGTGTCATTCATATCAATGGGTTACAATAAGAACAAGTATTCAGAGAATGTCTAATCTTGCCCCTTGTGAAAAATAGACTTGCTAGAATGTTCCTAAATTGTCTGAGTCTAATATAATTGTGTGGCTTCAGTTGTAAAACCCAAGAAATAATTGGTTTCCCTGACTATATTTGACTTGAATCATAATTATTTTTCTGTACTTCTTCTCATTGTTCCTTTTGATATCATCGTTCTATCATTATTAGTTACAAAATCCATCTTTATTTGCTTTTGATGTGCTTGTTGTTCAAACCATCAAAAATCAAGTCTTAGTCACCCATGGCTGATCCTCCATTTGAAGACGCCACCTGTGATTTAAGCTGCAGAATAATCATCAATAATCATTCATGGTTCATGGTGATCAGTGACATTTAATGACACAGTCAAAGTCAATTTCCATCACAGTCTATGTTTGACACACACAGTGTTACGTCTGTTTATTTTGTGACATGACAGCATTGACCTACAGAGATCTGAAAAACTATTGGTCGTAGGTGATAAGACTGATTATGAGAATTGTTGAAATCTTCATTCTGCATCGTTTGGTACCAATCTGAAAGTTCTGTGACCCTCCGCTCTCTAGTTATAACCCATAATGTGATTTTGACCTTTTAGTTAATTGTGACCTTGACCTATGACCTTTACACAAATGGCTCATTACATCTGATGCACATTAGCTATATGTATACGCCCATGTAATTTCATGGTGATACCTACAGTATTCATTGAGTTATAGCATGATATATCTCTGCACACACACACACACACACACACACACACACACACACACACACACACACAGTGATTACAATAATCTCTCAGGACCAATGTTGAACAAGATTAATGAATACTTGGGATATCACCATGAAATTACAAGTTCATATACATATAGCTAATGTGCATCAGATGTAATGAGCCATTTGAGTAAAGGTCAAAGGTCAAGGTTGCATTTAGCAGAAAGGTCAAAATCACATTATTGGCTCTAATTCATAGAAACTTGAGATTGGCACAAAATAGGGGCGAGATTAGACATTCTCTACATGGGCTTGTTGTTGTATGTTGTAATGGTGTTAAACTGTGCACTTTAATCCACCATAGTACTGGAAAGTCAGCCTCCAAATGATAAAGATAATTAGGACTTTTATATCAGAATTATTATTAAATATTAAATTATTAATTATTATTATTATTATTAAAGTGTTTTTTTTCCCACTCCTTTTTGGGTGCACATGATTTTTCTTTTTATTCTGTGAATTCTTTAATCAGTCAAACAATCATAGGTTTCTTATTTCATTAATTTTTTTTTGGGCTTTTTCTCATAATTTTGCATTTTAAAATAATTTATAACGATGACTTTTCCTACATTTTCTGTCCATATCCACTAAACTGACTAACTGTGACCTGATCAAACATCATTTCTACACTAACTGACTATTAAAGGTTTTATTTTTGGATACTTTTGAAACTTTTATGATTTTTTTTTTTCTAGTTAAATACGTTTTATTTCATCCATCACAACACAAGCAGTTTTACATTTTACTTTTCTACTTTATCACAATTGAGAAGTTATACTTTTTTACATTTACTTCAGTAAAGCAGTTGAATCAGTACTTGTACTATATTTTTTTTCCCACACCAGTTGTTGTACTTCTACTCGAGTACATAATGTGAGTATTTTTACCACCTCTGGTAATTACATAAATGTGTGGTTCTGATCTTTTTTTTAAGGGGTCAGCATGATCTGGAGTACCCCCCCCCCCCCGTTTCTCCCGTTGCCATGGCGATCTGTCCATCAGGTCAAACAGACTGAGGTCAGCTTTAATGATATTCTCATTAGGATGAGAGGGAGGCAGACAGTTTAAGCTGGTTAAGAGCCTTCAATAGGAGTCATTGAGACTAATCAGTTTCCATTCTCAGCCTTCAACTCTGCTCGTCTGATTAAATGAAGTGGTTCTGAGGGCTTTTGTTCCCCCTCTTCTGGAAAGTGTCCTCATTGCTGCCGTGTGAAAACCCAAACCCGGCTCCTCGTTACTGGTTTTGTTTTTTCAAGTGGGAATCCTTCACATTCTTGTTCATTAAAGGTCTCGTTCACTGCTTCATTTCTCATTTCAAGTGTTTCTTTTATGCTCGAACATCCCTGGGCTTGTTGTATGTAGTTCTGTTTTGATGATCAGATCTATTCTGCCTTTTCAGCAAAGCAAACAGACAGTAACCGCATGTTTTGGTTAAAAAGGGGTTATTGTGTTTTTTTGCAACATTCAAATCATTCTTTGTCATGTAATGAAATATCTCATCTCAAATCTCTGTCACTTTGGAGAAAATTGGTGAGTGTTTGTACAATAACTGCAAAATGTTGGAGTAAAACAAAACAAAAAGTCAGTAAAGACCATTACTGTGTTCTTACCCATGTCCACCTAGGACCCTGCACCAATAGTTTACAGTGAATCCCTGTATTAGACTGAAACAGATAATGGAATTATCATATTTTCTGCACTATAAGGTGCACTGTCAATTATTTTTTATTATTTTAATTTTTTATGGTTTTTTATATATAAGGCGCATTAAGTGAAGTCAAAATCATGAGATAAAAAGTCAAAACGTCATAAAAAGTCAAAATTATTAGATAAAAAGTCAAAACCATGAGATAAAGTCAAAATCATGAGATAAAAAGTCAAAATCATGAGATAAAAAGCCAAAATCATGAGATAAAAAGTCCAAATCATGAGATAAAAAGCCAAAATCATGAGATAAAAAGCCAAAATCATAAGATAAAAAGTCCAAATCATGAGATAAAAAGCCAAAATCATGAGATAAAAAGCCAAAATCATGAGATAAAAAGTCAAAATCATGAGATAAAAAGCCAAAATCATGAGATAAAAAGTCAAAATGTCATAAAAAGTCAAAATTATTAGATAAAAAGCCAAAATCATGAGATAAAAAGCCAAAATCATGAGATAAAAAGCCAAAATAATGAGATAAAAAGTCAAAATCATGAGATAAAAAGTCAAAATCATGAGATAAAAAGCCAAAATCATGAGATAAAAAGCCAAAATAATGAGATAAAAAGTAAAAATCCTGAGATAAAAAGTCAAAATCATGAGATAAAAATTCTAAATCATGTATATATACGGCACACTGTGGTTTGTGTAGAACTAGTTCATATACAGTAACAATAACTACCTCATGTCCAATAATCTACCTACAACTACTGGGACCGAACAACAACAGAACTTTAAGGTCATTTTTCTCAGTTTTGTGTCTGTGCAGTTACTGACTTTTGACTTTGTAGGACAGAATACTGCTGTTAGATAAAAGTACACTGCTCTATCATTTTTAGAATGTATCTGTTTCAGACATTAAATGAAAATAAACACTTTAACACTTTACATTACGGTGGTAATACTATGGTCATTTTGATGTAGTTTCATGGCAATAATGTTTATTACCAGTAACGCTGTATTTTGCATTTCATTAGTTATAAATGACGTATTTTCATCTATTTAATTCACTATTTAGATGTTCGTAGAAGCTGAGATTAAAGTTGAAGGTTCTATCAAAACAGAAAAAAACTGAGAAGACTGAAGAGAAAGTGACTTTTTCAGTAAAATATATCAGTAACTGAACAATAAACTAAGCTTTTTCAGAAGTGTCAAACTTGTTTTAGTTCAGGGGCCAAATCTCAAATGGGCTGGATCAGTCAAATAATAACAGTGAAAAAAAACTACTGTATTTTCCAGCGCACTTGAAAGACTTTAATTTTCTCCAAAAACCACAGTGCACCTTATATATGGGTTAATTGTGCTTAGTGACCTGGAATTTTTACTTTTTTGTCTCATAAGTTTAGCTTATCTTATTATTTTTTACTTTTCTTCATGAATTTGACTTCTTATCCTGTCATTTGTTTGACATTTTATCTCATGATTTTTTTTTTTAGTTTCCATCTCATAATTTTGACTTTTTATGTCTTAATTTAGACTCTTTATCTTGTACTTTTGACTTTTTAATCTCACAATTTTGATTTTTTATCTCATAATTTTCACTTCACTTCACTAGTTCAGTGCACCTTATTGCAGAAACTACTGTACAATTACATTGTGATACAATTTGTCCTTAAAAATATGAATAATATGAAAAACTTAAAATGTCAAGTGTAATTTTAACAATATTTTGCCTCAGTTTTCCTCAATTACAGATAATATTATAATTCCAAATACATAAAAAGGCAGAATATTTCAGATTGTTCATACTTATTCAGGTTATTCATGTATTTTGTAAAAAGATAGTTCCTTTATATAAAGACTTTCATGTAATTAACAATGATTTTTAAAAATCTACAGTTTTCATTATATATAGTTAATTATGATCATATTTTACTAGTTTGACCCAATTGAGATCTAATAATTCTGCATGTGGAACCTGAATTCAAGGGATTTTTCATCATCGATTGTTAATATATTCAGTTTAATTCATCCATATGGGCCAGACTGGATCGTTTGGCGGTCCACATTTGGCCCCAGAGCCTTATGTTTGACACCTGTGATATAGATGTTCATAAAAGCATACAAGTTAAGTTTAATTATCATAATAGAAAATGGGGGGGGGGCTCTCATTAAATGACCATAATCCAAATGTTTCCATTCACTGCCATTCATTCAAACTCCATAGGTTTTGCTGGTGAGTCAGTGTTGTAGAAGACGTTTCCATGGTAACTACAAAGCCTCTGAATATCCAAATAGGTCCTATCTAATGACCATGAAAGGATGACAAAGTGCATTTCTCTCTAATTATTTACATGGATTGATAGGATTTAATGGATGAACAGTTTAGAACAGTAGATGATGGATGTTTGGGTTTTTAAGGGTTAAATTTACTTCTCTCACACCCATTCAGTCAGACTTACAGTGACAGCAGAGTGATATCATACCCCTTTCAGGATTACCAAGGATGAATTTGATGGAAATTTGGCAGCGACAGACCATGAGAAGTGAAAACAAAAGTCTGTTCGGCACACCAACTTCATAAGGTTGTTAGAGTTTGGGGTTTTTTTTGTCACTGGGTTTGTGGCCTCTGTGGTGGTGATTGTTGGATTTCCATGGCCGTGGGCTCTACGTGAGGTGAATTTAATCATCTGTCCAAGGTCTTTGTGGACTCTTTTGTGGAGGTCTGGGTCTAGACACAACTGATGGGTCTATGTGTGACTCTACTGCTGTTGGGAACCCACTATTAACCCTTTGGTGCATGAATTATAAGAACCTTAGGCCAGGGGTGCCCAATCCTGGTCCTCTAGGGCCACTATCCTGCACGTTTTAGACGTATCCCTCATCTAACACACCTGATTTAAATGATCAGTCTGTCATCATCTCTGCAGCAGACAGATAATGACTGTCAGGTGTGCTGAAACATGCGGGACAGTGGATTGGGCACCCCTGCCTAAGGCTATGTTTACACTAACCCAGGTATTTATTTATAACACAGACATTTGCCTTCGTTTATACGCAAATGGAGTTTTTTCCTCTGAAAACACATCTTTTTAAAAACTTTAACCAAATTTTTCGTTTGTGTATAAAGACACTAAAACAGAATTTTAGGCTAATTTGACACCACAACATGGACATACTCTGAACAGCATGTCTTTTATTAACAGTTCTATTCGCAACTTTGCTTTTCAAAATAAAGTTGATCCATGTCATAGATGCATCAGAGGTCAGAGGTCAGCAACTGCACATGTTCTTGTGACCAATCAAAGAGCGCGCTTGTACCGACACATTCTACACAAACCACTTGGCCATGCTTCACTTTGTTCTGTGGAATGGAACAGGAAGTAGGAGTGTCTGTGATTCTCAATGAGGCTTCTGATTGGCTGGTGGGGACATATCATTGGTCTAACACTGCCACCCACAGGTTTAACAGCTGTTGACAGCGTATTTATGTGGATCAATATAAACGTAAATGAAAAAAAAAATGCTGCTGCTGTTTTTTTTAAGTTTTTTTGTTAAAGTGAGCTTAAATAAATACCCGTTTCAAATGTCCACAGGTTTGTGTAAACATAGCTTTAGTCAACATTTAATTCCTGAGTGTCTTTATTCTTCTTTAGGCATGTGTGATTGAAATATTATTAGAATAATGAATAGATTGTATTTATATTGCACTTTTTTGGCCAGTCAACATGCTTTACATTAGTGAGCCATTATTCACTCACTCTCACATGCTCACTGTGGCGGTGGTAAACTACATTTGTAGCCACAGTTGTCCTGGGGCAGACTGACAGTCTACACCTACAGCCCCTCTGACCACCACTGAACATACATACCCCAGTGTGAGTGACACTGGAGGCAGGAGGGTGAAGTGTCTTTGCTCAAGGACACAATGGACTGACTGGGACAGAGCAGGAAATATATATACAGAACATTTTATATTAGTATATTTTTCCTGGAATTATAAACATGTCATTAAAACCTAACCTCAGAAAGTGAAAAAAATATTCAGCTAATGTGATGTTTTCTCACATTTTAACAAAAATAATAATATACTTCTTATTTAATTACTTATTTACTTATTAATTCATAGAGATAATATGCAAAAAAATTTTTTTAAAGATTTTTAGGGGGTGTCCCTGGGACCAGGGTTCGGTTCTCTGTGAGCACAAAAACTGACCGCATGAGACCCGCCCCCCCCCGGACAGTTCACGTTTCGGAGGGGGTACCAAGGGTTGAACCAGGGGGAAATCAGGTTGGGGCGGTTCGCCACCCTGTCCCTTCGCTCCCCAGGGGGAGAAGGTGGCTCACAGATCTAGCTGCGAGCTTTACAGCCCCCCTCTGCCCAAACTTCACTGCATGTGAAGTTCCTCTTTCAGACATTGTGTGTTCACGCTGTCAGAAAAACTCACAGACCACAGGACCCAATGGTGATGAACAAAACCAGAGGGGGGGGTTAACCACCCCAACTCGCCCAGCAAATCGCACCCAGTATATATATATATATATATATATATATATATATATATATATATATATATATATGTATATATATATATATATATATATATATATATATATATATATATGTGTGCATGTACACATTTGAATACATACTTGAACATAACCCTAAATTGTTCAAGAGGCAGCAGACACAGAAGCACAATATTTATCAAGTCCTGTCACTACCTTAATTTATACAAGAAATTCCAACTTCATAACACCTTGATAAAATAAAAACACTAATATTAAAAAGGCAAAAATATCCATAATGTAACAATAATTATCTAATAAAATAAATTAGGAACTGTCACCAAACCCAAGGTGCAGTGGAACATAACACACATGAATGACATGACTCATCCAGTGAAACTCCGCCCACTTCTGTAATTAGAACTTGACAACCTCACAATTCAACTTCATACTTAACCTTTCATTGTCATTCGAACACCCTCATGTTGAAACAATCGGCCAAAACAGTCACGGTCTTTGACTTCAGGCATGATTTCCTCACCTCATAAAGTGGAGGTGAGTTACATCAGAGGATGGAAGTAGACGTAGAAACACCATGGTTACCATGGTTGTGTTTATGTCTGTTGTTTCTGTCGCGTGCAGCTCCATCACCACATCCTCATTCTTCTTCTGCTTCTTTGTCCTTGTTTTTCGTCTCTGCAGCTGTTTGAGATCACCGTGCCCATCACACAGGGGACCAAACCGGTCACCATCAGCGTGGCCAACCACACCCAGTGCAGCTGTCTGTCCAAACTGGACGTCTACAAACAGGTCCACAGCATCATCCGAAGAGCACTGCCGGAGTGAGTACCAGCACGGCCCCGCACCGGGGCTCTCTAACATGCAGCTGAGGGGCCTCTGTGTGCTAGCAGTAGCTAATGTGCCAACAGTAGCTAATGTGCTAACAGTAGCTAATGTGCTAACAGTAGCTAATGTTGTACAGGTTGTAACTGTACAGGAGCAAAAATAACACAGCAACAAGCTATGTCACAACCTGGCTCTGGGCCATGACAAAAACGGAGAAGACACGGTGCATTTAATTAAATTATATTTATTATTAACTAAGGTGAACCAAAATAGTGAAAGATGGGATGTGTTAGTCAGAGAGATCAGTAGTGTAAGTGTGGATGTGTGTGAGATGGGATGTGCAATGTTGTATTGTGAAATCAAAATACAAACGCAGCCAAAGGTTCTGCAGCGCTGGTGGAGACGAGAGAAGAAGAGCCACCTCAGTCTCTGAAGAGGTTGGGATTTATAGTCCCGTAGGAGGACCAGGTCCAGGTGCCTGCAATCTGCAATCATCTGCTCCAATTGGAAGGAGAGAAAAAGGGCAGCATCGTGGCAACCAACCACCACTCTAACGGGCAGGGCCGTCACAGCTACAACTCTGTAAACTACAACTGCACAATATACTGTTTGACCATCGACATCACAATGTAATAATAATAATAATAATAATAATAATAATAATAATAATAATAGTAATAATAATAATAATAATAGTAATAATAATAATAATAATAAACTTCATGAAGATTATTGTAAATAAATAATTTAAATTTTAATTACTGATACAATTGTTGTGGAATTTGCTTCTGTTGACTACTGAAATGTACAGATCTTTTTTTAATTCAACACAACATTGGTTGATTAATGTAATCACTGTCTGTGTGTGTCCGCAGAGACACATTACACTATAACTCAATGAATACTTGAGATATCACTGTCAAATTGCATGGGCATATACATATAGCTAATGCACATCTGATTCAATGGTCCCTTTGAGTAAAGGTCAAAGGTCAAGGTCACAATTAACCAAAAGTTCAAAATCATATTATGGGTTATAACTCAAGAATGGATGGTCACAGAACTTTCAAATTGGTACCAAACGATGCAGAATGAAGATTTAAACAATTGTCATACTTGGTGTTATCACCAACAAACAATAATTTATTAGATCTCTGGAGGTCAAAGGTGACATGTGGCAAAATGTACTTATGTAACACTGTGTGTGTGTCATAAATACACGCTATAAATTAATCAATACTGGATATATTATCATAATATTATACACATTACACACATATATACATAGAACGAAATCATCAATATTGCAAAAGGTCTAAGGTCAAGGTCGCAATTAGGAGAAAGGTCAAAATCACATTATTGGCTCTAATTCAAGAGTGGGTTGTCATAGAAACTTGAGATTGTCAAAGTATCGGTGACATTAGGCATTTTGTGAATACTAGTTTCTGTATTTACAGCATACAGGACTGTTATGTGTTGTGCTATAATAAAGTAAAGTTACTTTTAAAGTAACCTGGATTTTCTCCTAGTGGATCTAATAATAAATGAAGATGTAATCTCATCATGTCAGGGTTAGGGTAGGACATGAACACTGTCCTAGACGTGGAGGAAAGTTCCATCTCTTTCATTATTCTGGCTCTTAAATAAAACAACAAGAACATCAGAGACTAATGACCTGTTCAATATGGAAGCTTTACAATAAATCCAGCAGAAAACTGAAGAGCAGTGGAACAACCCCTCCCTCTGTGTAACAGATGGACAGCCTCCAGCATAAATCACCAGTATTTGGACTTCACTTCAGCCTGCTATGAAATTATTATTATGGTCTGTCGTATTCTGTCCTGTTCAGGTATCTAATCTGAATGTTTGGTCATTGTATCTTGATGCCAAAGTGCCTCGTCAACACTAAAAGGCCTGAGTGTGCAGCGTTAAAAGAAAAAATAAAAGAAATAAAACTACTGGGAATGTATTACAATACTAGTTTGTTTTAGTTATATTTTTTTTGCTACTTTTTCCATGTTATTTAATATTTTCTAAATATCTTATATTTTATGAATGTTGCTTATTTATATATATATATATATATATATATATATATATATATATATATATATATATATATATATATATATATATATATATATATATATATATATATATATATATATATATATATATATACAGTATATATATATATATATATATATATATATATATATATATATATATATATATATATATATATATATATATATATATAATGTATTTTTTAACATAATGCATCCGATTATATTGCCATATATTTTATTTCATAAGGGCATTTTTGTTCATTTTATTTATCAATTTGGCTGTTTTGGTCTTTTTTTGGCTTATTTTATTATTTTTTTTATACTGTGGAGCTGGTAGTCTCAGGTGTTAAAGGGTTAATTTCCTTTTGTCCTGGTATCTTAATCTACCTGATATATATTTATTTATTTTATCTTCGTTGAGCAGATGTGTATCTGCTGTTGTCCTCTGTGTCTGTGTTTTACTGTTTGTTTTACCGTTCTTCTTTCTGTTGCTGTAGAAACCATCTACCTACAGCAGGGGTCTCACACTCATTACTTTAAGGGGAAAAAATTCTGCCCAATTTGATCTCATTTGGCCCAGAGCAGTAAAATAATAGCTTAAAAATCTCGAAAAAAATAATTATACAATATTTTTGTCTTTGTTTTAGTGCAAACAAACCACATTATCTCATGAAAATACTTACTTTTTAAAAAATAAACTAAAAAGAAAGATGTGAATGAGCTGAAAAAACTGAAATATCCCTGGAAAAATATGTGCAATTCTAACAATATTCTGCCTTAATTTATCCTTTACGCACGTCACATCTACTATAAAGACACAAAATTGTTAAAATTCTTCTTAATTTTCTTTAGAACTTTCAGGTTGTTCATATTTGTTCAGGTTTTTTCACATTTTATTCTTCCAGAAGAGTTCGTAAGTATAATTATTTTCCTAATTTAATGTTATTTTTTGCAGACAGAAATTTGAAGTTGTCATTATTTATGGGCATAATGTAAATTATTTTCACATCAAAATAAGAAAAAAATATGGAATCATTCTTTTTTATTCTTTTATTTTGCTATAATTTGACTGTGGATCATATTGGTCTGTATGTGGAACCACAACTAAAATCAGTTCCACAGCGTTGACTGTGGAATTATTCACCTTTGTAAATTCATCCCACCGTCCCCGCATTTGGCCCCTGGACCGCATGTTTGAAACCCCTGACCTACAGGTATAAATAAAGTTAGTTTGACTTCGATGCATGTGGAGTCACACGTACCTACTACTGATGATTGCAGAGTGTTTACACCGGCAGTATGACATTTAGAGTATTTGATAAGTTCCCAAAGTTATACTGGATTCAGCAGAAATGTTGAGTATGCATCATGACCTTCCTACTCATACGAACTTTACCCAAGATGCAATGTGACGTCCAATCATCACGTCATCGTGTTCTATATTTGTTCCATACAGTTGATTGTGTGGTCATTTATTTTAATGAACTTAATTCAATTATTCAAGTCACATGATTTCCTTGCTTTCACATTCACGTGTCGGGATTAAATACAAACTCAACAGAGAGACGCATTTGGACACAGATTGGCCGCGGCCGCTGTGTTGGACACGTTGGAGCGGCATGTTTTGCTGCAAATATGCGTAAGCGCTCCAGTTGAAAATATTGAACTTTTGAGGCGAATTCACGTGACGCTGGACCACGAAAGCCAATCCATCATGAAGTGAACATAAACCCAGTGTTTCCATGGTAACTATGGAGCCTCTAAACATAGAAATGGCTCACAACGGGATGACCATGAACAGATGAACAACTAAGGCTGTGTCCCATGACCACCACTTCCACTGGCTTTTACTCCCACAAATTTTCACATTCACACGTCAAGATTACGTACAAAGTCAATGTAGAGACGCGTTTGGACGCAGATTCGCGCCGGGCAGCACATTGGACGTGCAGCTACGACGTGTTGGAGCGTCCAGGCATCGGAACGGCACTTCTTAACACAAATACGTGTAAACACTTGTGTTGAAAATATTGAACTTTTCAGGTGAATTCACGTGATGCCGAGACACGAAAGCCAATCAGCATTGAGATGATGCCAACAAAATGATGTGTGACGCTGGGATCGACCCAGTAGGTGGGAGAAAGAAAAGCGACGGCGGCAGGTACAGAGCAGAACATGACCTGGCCTGACCTGGACGGACACATTTGGTTTATTGATGTTTCTATGTTTATCCAGTGTCCAGACTTGGATGTTGTGCGTTCGGAGTGGCTGTAAATTGTCCAGCGTCCAAACTCGGGTGTTTACGCAGTGCATCATAGGTGTATGCACGTAAATTCGCGTTTGGTTTAACTGTACCATAAACATTACGCTGATTGGTTGTAGTACCGTCCTATTGCATAGACAGGGATTTGAAAGGCAACCATTTAGCCCCGCCTCCCCTGACTATGAAGCATTCCTCTAACTATACAGGTAATAAATAGGGATAGCATGGCTAGGTGACAATTTTGTAGCACAGTGGTACCTCTACTTAAGAAATTCATTCATTCCAGAAGTGTTTTCGTACCGGGAATTTTTTGGGAATAGAGTTGCATTTTACATGTTTGGTTTCAAGGCCCCAAATACTACCCCCTAAACCCTTTAAAATTCTAAAAAAAAATAACCAATTTTGTGTGAAATATGTATTAAAAGTAAAATAAAATGTAGATTTTAGATGTAATTTATTGGTGTCAGTGGGTAAATGTGTCTTCACTGACTGAACATTAAACATTAAACCATTCAAATGAACCAGACATGTGGGTCATTTTCATACCATTGGGTTTGTTTTGGTTGGTGCTTTTGTCTTCAACAGTGTTTGTTGACCACCCATGCGATGCTTTGGGGTCTGGGGGTGCTTGCTGTTCTGAGGAGCCGTCATCCCCACCCCCACCCTCCATCATGGGGTCGTTGAATATGGTGGATGCTGTTTCTGAAACAATCACCTCAGTATCTCCTGCAGTTTCTTTCTCCTTTGTCCAGATGAGTGGTGACCTCTTTTTCGATGTCGCAGATGCTTTTCAAAGAAATCGCTGCCTTTGCGATATCGCTCGGCTGCGCCACCACTTTCATGTTTATTGTCATCTCCTGTTTTGCTTCTGTTGATGGCGTAGCCCACTTCTTCTTTTCATTCGCACTGGGAGTCGCTTTCTTTAGTGCGTGCTGTGGTGGAGTTTCAATGAGCACACTCAGAAAAAACTCTCCAAACAACAGCAACTCTGTGATGAATGAGGGTCAAAGTATAACAAAAAGCATCATGGGAAGCATTGCACAGCACAGGATGCTACGTACAGAAGGTACATGTTTATGTTTTGGGGGTTTCCGTTTCGTTTATAGAATTTTCTTTCGTATTCAGAGATAAAAAATTGAGGTAAAGGTTTTTCGTTACTTGGGTTATTCGTTAGCTGGGTCTTTCGTAAATAGAGGTACCGCTGTATATGGTTTCAAACACAGTCCGTGTCCTAGCGTTCCGTGCAGGTATTTGACGTGCAGAGTTCCTAACGCGGCGGGTCGGATTAGCGCTGGAAAAAGGAAACACATTGTGGAGATTTTCACACCTACAAATCATGGAGCATGTTTTCGAACACACACGTGCACACGTCGATGAGGCGTCACATGCACGTATGTTTCACATTAGACGGAGTGAAAGAACACGCCAGACTCAAACTTTTCTTCTCCAAAAAACTCTGCTCTCTCTCCGTCTTTTTCATGGCTTTCCCGTCTGGCTGTGTGTTTATGTCCAGCCACTGCAGCTCTAATTGAAACCACACCGTGTGCTTTTCACTGCCAGACTCTTTCACAACTTCAAACAATTTGTCTGTCTGCGCCGCTCGCCGTCTGCGTCCAGAGCGCACGCTTTCTTAACGTCGCTCATTCGTCCAGATCACTTTCACATCTACTACGTTCATTCAACTGTGTGTGTGGGTTTGTATTCCTATCTTTATGGGGACATTGATATGTTTACACAGTGACACCATGGGGACCATCCGGCAGTATGGGGACAAAAATTCAGGTCCCCACGAGGGTTAAATATAAATAAAGTGTCAAAAATACATTGATTTTCTTTTCCCTGTAAGTCCACATAAAGCATGAAGGGGAAACGGGTGCAAAGTGAAACATATATTTTTCAAAAGTTAGATGTGTTTTTTACTTTTAGATTTAGATTAGTATTTTTAATTAATTAATTTTATTTATTTTTTAAAATAATAATTATTTTCCCCACATATATATATATATATATATATATATATATATATATATATATATATATATATATTTTTTTTTTTTGTCTTTATGTTCACTGCCCAATGGCTACTTGAGTACAAACTTGGTCCTCATGAGACATAACTTTTCTCACTCCTTTTCCAATATATATTATGTGTCATAGGTTTAAATGTTTGTTTCGTTTATTTATTTTCACTTTGACATTCATATTCAAAATAAAGACTTAAAAAAAGACAGGTGAAAAACAAAACCTATTTTTCAAAGGTTGGAAGATGTGTTTCCTTCTTTAATCTATTTTCTTATTTTTTAAATGTAATTTCAATTTAATATTTAATTTTATTTAATGACTACAACCATGGGACAATATGTGTGTGTGTGCTTATATTTCTATCTTTATGGGGACATTGATCTGTTTACACAGTCACGTCATGGAGACCTCTTACACCATGTATGTATATATATATATATATATGATGTGTTTACACTCACTACTCAATGGCTACTTTACCTACAAGTGATGATAACACACTTGGTCCTCATGAGGCATGGAAACTAGTGTGTGTGTGTGTGTGTGTGTTTATGGATCAAATTATGTTTTTCTTGGCCTTTTTAGTTGTTGTTATGCAAGAGATTTCTGATTTCTGGACTAACTCAGCCTCACAGTATCATTTATTTCTCAGAAAATGTTCATGAATTGTGTCTAAAGAACACAGAACAAGAAAAAAATATATAATTATATATACATTATAAAGTGCATAATTCAGTCCAACAGGTGATTTGACCCTTTATTTCATCACTTCATTCAGTTAAACACAGATATATTTATAATATACATTCTCGAGTTTAAAGGAAAGGAAATGGATTATTTTCATTTTGGAATCACAAGATAAAAAAAAAAATAAATTAACAAAATACAGAACAATTTTAGGTTACATTAGATGTCATTGATTCCTTGGGCGAAGCCCTTTGGAAATAGGAATTACAGTCAGAGACAGCAGAACACCGCCAAGGCTTTATATGTCGTCATATGACGTCAAAATGTGAAGTGATGGACCTGTACGTGTTGACCCATGTGATGTCTGAAGGTGAGATGATGTGAATGGAAAAAAAACCCACCAGATTCTATCTTGTCTGAATCCTGAGATATTACCACTGATGTGTTTTAACTGTTGACCTTTAATGAGACCTTGACCTTTGACCTTCATTCCTCAAAATCTAATGGGTTCTTCCTTGACCCATTATCTGTGAATAAAGTCACTGGTTTATTCTGATTTTAATTGTGAATTAGATAATTCTATAATTATTATTGTGTTATAACTCAAGAAAAGAGGGTCACAGAACTTTTAGAGTGGTACCAAATGATGTGGAATGAAGATTTATACAATTCTCATAATTGGTGTTCTCACCTATGACCAATAGTTTTTCAGATCTCTGGAGGTCAAAGGTGACATGTCGCAAAATGTACTTCTCTAACACTGTGAGTGTCAAGCATAGACATATAATGCTTAATACTGGATATATATATATATATGTATATATATATATATATATATATATATATATATATATATATATATATATATATATATATATATATATATATATATATATAATAGGGAAACAGCATTTCCTATGAAGAGACTCAGTGTTATCTCAGCCATCTATATGAAATCAGGTCTTATAGTTGATACATAGGGCAGCCATTTTGACCAGTTCTCTTCAAAAATTGGTTCCTTAGCTTGAATGTAATTCTATCCATCACATACATATTATAAATTATATCAATCCACTGATGTATTGTTGGTTTGACTTTCTGAAGCCATTTTAACATTGGATGTTTTATATTACACACACTAACCCATATACATATAATGAAATTTTCAATATTGCAAAAGGTCAAAGGTCAAGGTCACATTTAACAGAAAGGTCAAAATCACATTATTAGCTCTAATTCAAGAACAGGTTGTCATAGAAACTGAAGATTGGCACAAAATAGGGATTGGATTATGCATTCTCTGAATACGTGTTAATATCTTGATAGGAATAAGAAATAAGATGTTTTCTGTTTTTTGGGTTTTCGATTTTCCCTCCAAAAAAATTGCAATTTTGAAGACTGGTTCACCATGTTTGTAATTAATCACATCCTATGCAGTTTACAATCAGAGCTGACCCTGGTGGTGGCGGTGTGTGTGTGTGTGTGTGTGTGTGTGTGTGTGTGTGTGCGTGTGTTTGCGTGTGTGTGTGTTTGCGTGTGCGTGTGTGTGTGTTGCTCCATCTACCACAGAAAACCACATGCATTTCCATAAATGAAGTTATCACCACAAATAAGCAGTCCGTCCTTCAGTGACTTTCAACAGGAACAAATCCCACAGACCTTTTCTTTCATTTTTTTTCCACTGAAGTCTGCAGATATGACAGTGAAGGTAATCCTCTGATCCTTCTGCCTGGCTCGTCTTTTTGAAGCTTTCCCAAGGAATCTCCCTTTGATCAAGGTGTTTATTTGTCTACAAATCATCAGTCTGAACTCAGTGTTTGGACTCACATATAAACCTATTTCTTGGAGCCACTTTGTCTCTGCTTTGGGTTCAGATCTAGTGTTTTTAATCTTCATTTTGCTTCAGTCTCCTTCACTACACACAGCTGTCCTGTCTGGGATGTTTGACTGTTGTAATACTGGATTTTCAGAGGTGATAGAAGTACCCACATTCTGTACTTAAGTAGAAGTAAAGCTACTTCTGTGAAAAAAGTACTCTCATACAAGAAGTGTTGATTCAACTTCTTAAAGTTTTTAGTTTTGTTTAAATTTGTCACTTGTAATAAAGTAAAAAAAAAAAAAAAGGCTTTTTTTGCCATGAGTAAAACAATACATATTTAACCAGGATAAAAAATAATCTAGTAAAAAAAAGTAAAAGAAAAAAAATATCCAAAAATAAAGCCTTTAAATGGGTTAAATGTGTTTGATCAAGTCACAGTTATTCAGTTTGGCGGATATGGGCAGAAAAGTTGGGAAAAAATGAGGAAAAAATTTGATAAAATGTCATCACTCAGAGATTTTAAAAATAGCATAATTATGAGATAAAAAAGTAAAATATTTGATTTAAAATAAAATCATAATTTATGATAAAAAACTAAATAAGATAAAACATAATATAAGATTTAAAAAGAGTCATAAATATTTGATTAAAAAAATCTAAATTGTGAGATAAAAAGTCATAAACATGAGATAAGAAATGCATAATTATGAGAAAAAGAGTCAAAATTATGAGATAAAACAGCACAATGGAGATTAAAAAAACACAAATGTATGCATGTATTTTTCTGTATTTAATTTCCTGATCATGTAGAGGTCAGAGGTCATCAAAGCTCGTCCTCCAGAATGAATGCATGTTTTAGATGTTATCCGTCTTCCCACACAGCTGGTTCAAATAATCAGCTTATCATTACGTTCTGCAGAAGCCTGATAATGACCGTCAGGTGTGTTGGAAGAGGGAAACATCGAAAACATGTAGGAGACTAGATTTACAGAACCAGGGTTGATGTAGACGTCCATACAAACTCAGATTAAAGTTGAAAGTTATGGAAAAACACACAAAGAAAACTGGAAAAACTGACTTTTTAAACAAATACAGTACAGTGGTACCTGAACTTACAAAATTAATTCGATCCAGAAGTGGTTTTGTATCGTGTATTTTTGGTAAATAGTCGCATTTTACATGTAAAAGGCCTGATTGGTTCCAAGGCCCCCAATACTACCCCCTAAACCCTTTAAAAATGATAAAAGTATACACATTTAGTATGAAATATGTGTTAGAAGTCAAATAAAATGTATATTTTAGATGTAATGTATTGGTGTCAGTGGGTAAATGTGTCTTCACTGACTGAACATTAAACATTAAACCATTCAAATGAACCAGACATGTGCGTCATTTTCATACCATTGGGTTTGTTTTGTCACTTTCACTATTTTTGTTGACGGACGTTTGGTGAAATATGGATACAAAGACTTTGACCAGTTTTCATAATCTTCCTAAAATGTGTAAGGCATATGTTGTCAAAGTAGGTGATAGAATGACTTGTGGTGCTGATGGAATGATGGCTGCCTCCTCCTTTTTTTATCATCTCCTGTTTCACTTCTATTGATAACACAGTCGCTTCTTTTTTTCATTCACACCAGGAATCACTTTTTTTGGGCTCATGATGAATAGTGAATACGTACTGAAATAAAGTTGAAATGAACACACTGGGAAAAACTCACCAAACAGTAACTCTGTCCTTTACACCTGTTACAACTTAGTGATGAATGAGGGTCAAAGGTCACCCAAAGCATCATGGGTAGCTCCCTCATAGCCAATGGGATGATACGTACAGTACTGTCTTTACATCTCAGGGTCTTCGGTTTCATTTCGTAAATTGAATTTTCTTTCGTATTCAGAGACAAAAATTGACGTTAAAGTTGTTTGTAACTTGGATTATTCGTTAGCTGTGTCTTTCGTAAGTTGAGGTATGATTGTATATTGGTTCTTCAAGGTGCATGGCTGATCGAATGTGCAATGGAATCAATGTGCGTGTGATAAAAGCATGATATGTGACTGACTAAACTCAGTGATATGTGGTCTCTTCCTTGGTCTTCAGGTGTCCCGTGGCCAATAGGACGTGTCCACCTGGTCACAGTTGGAGCACCAAGACGTGTCGGTGCATTAGCATGGCCGCAAACGTACACCACAACACTGGTCCACCGCCATTACCTCCTCCAAGAACTTCTCATCAGCACATGGGTAAGTGTGGACAGATAGTGATCAGAGGTTTCTCTATTCTTGGCACTTTTCCAGGCAAAGGTACCGTCCCACTTCAGGTCATTAACCATTGGATTTGAATCAAATTGTATTCAAGTTGTTTCTTACGACTCTGGAAGTATTGTTTCGAAGTCAGCGTCGCAGATGAACCAGTGCAGTTCGGTGCGTGAAGTATAAATACCATTCAGTGGTGATTATTCATAGGGGTAAGTGTCCAAATGTGTTTGTGGCTGAAAACAGTCAGTGTAAACACATGAGAAAGTGTGGAATGTGACCCCAGCAGAGCAGATTCCACTGCTTCTCAAACTCATACAAATACTTTCTTCTACACACAAACAGAAGCATCCACACAGTTTGTTCTAAAGCAACCAAAGAAATGATCCTCCAAGGCGGAAGTCGACATGTTTTAGTGTTTCTCAAACTAAAAGCAAACGAGGAAACAAACATCTGATTGGCTGAGCTGGATATCCTGTTGATAACAGGACTTATTTATTATAACCCACAGTTACATTTTGTTTAACCCTTGTGCGGTCCTTCGGGTCAAAGAGACCCGGTGGTTCACAAATGTACCTTTTTATACGTACTGTAGGATGCCATTGCTTACTACTGAAAACAGTAATATATCCTTGGGGGGTGGGGTGATGAGTCTATGGAACTGAACTTTGGAATCTGGGTTTTTAAGACCCGATTGTAGGACACAGCCAGTGTGCCTTTTACGAAGGACCGCACAAGGGTTAATGACATCTAGTACACAGGAGTATTCAATGCTATGGTTTTGGTTTCATTACATTTCAAGATAACTTCCTCTGGAGGAAAATCCCAGAATGTGTCCGAAATCATTCCCTGCTGCTTCATAATGAGCCTTATTTACCCAGAACCTTCAACACTTTCCCAATGGCAATAGCGCCTCACTGCTGCATCCGAAATGTACATCCTCAAAGAGTGAAAAATTGTACCATGGACAGACCTTCCATCGTTTCCTCAAAGATAAGACACTTGGGTGTGAATGGTATAAAAACTTAAGCCAGACGCACAGATACAGACAACCGAAAGAATGACAGAAGGTGGAGCTGAGGGCAGTAGAGATGGAAGAGAGGGGAGAAGGAAAAAAATATATTGATAATGTATCTGGATTTTTTGGTTTATGATTAAAAAAATTATTATTTTTTGTTAAAAAATTAATTTTTTGATTCAAAAATCGATCTTTTGGTTCAAAAAAAATTTTTTCCCCCATGTTTAAATGATTAATTTTAAGCTAGGTGGAAAAAATTTGCACTCGTCTCCGGCAGTGGGCAAAATTATTTTCGACTATGACATTATATCTGTTCCCAGAAAAACTTGAAGGGAAGACAGTATGGTGGACAACTGGAAAAAATGCGTGGAGATAAAACTCCCACCATCATATTTTAAGTCAAAAGTGTGGACACATTTTTGATTGTTTGCTTTGAAGGGAAGAGCAGAGCTGGACATGTGGAAAGATATTTGTAAACTTTTCTTAACTCACATATGACGTGCATTTTTTTGTGTAGTCTGGCTCCTGATATGATCTGTAGGCATCATCATTCAGCTTTTTCACCTGGTCTGCTGTTAAAAAAACAAGCAAAAACTCGTGAATATCGAAGAATCGCAATTTAAATCGAATCAGCACCCAAAAAAAAAAAATCGCAAAAGAATCGAATCGATAAAAGCAAATCGTCCCAGCCCTAGTGGGCAGTGAAAGCCATGACTGGAGGATGATATTATTGAGAAAAAAAGGTTACTGGATATCGTTTGTGTGGCAGTGGAGCAAATCAACCCGGTGTGCAGGGTATGTTGACGGTTGGTGCCATCGAAATCTGGTAACACAATAAATCTTGAACTTAGGGTGCTTTCACACCTATACCATTTGGTTCGCTTTAAGCGGACGAGAGTTCGGAACACCTGCAGGTCCGGTTCGTTTGGGCTGGTGTGAAAGCGGACCAGTTTGGTCCGCACTGAAGGACCGTACTGAGACCTCCTTTTCGAGGTGGTCTTGGTCTGGTTCCAAGCGGACTCTGGAGCGGTTCACTGCTGGTGAGAACGCTGACCGGCCTCGATTCGGCCCATCTGTTTTATGGAGCAGTGTTTTTGACCTACGGAAGCTTCCGTAATGTGTTCGAAGAAAAAGTTGGTTCAGGTTTAGGAGCGTAGTCTGCTTTCTGCGATAATGTCTCGCAACGCGTCTTCTCTGCGCCAAAAACAAAAGCATAGTGTTGTGGTGGCGGATGTGAGCTTCATGCTGGAACAACAGCAGTAATTGTGCTTCTGCACAAAACACTGATAAAAATATATTGAAACAAAAACAAGCAGAAGACCACAGTTCATTGTTAAAAAAAAAAAAATATAATCCGCCTGATGTTTTCTTCCGGGATTTTCCCTCTGCACGTGCTGCACCAATCAGCTTTCGTCTACGTCACACAAAGCGCAGTATTTTCCAAACAGCGCCTCCACACGGGTGAGGACAGTTGGTAGAGTGGGTCGCCCAATGACCGAGAGGCTCTGGCTGTCCACATGTCGAAGTGTCCTTGGGCAAGACACTGAACCCTGACTTAGGCCCCCGGTAGGACTTACCGTAGACCTTAGAAACCTACTGGTGTATGAGTGTGTGTGTGAATGGGTGAATGAGAGGCTAATGTAAAGCGCTTTGAGCACCATGAAGGTGGAAAAGCGCTATATAAATGCAGTCCATTTACAGATATAACACCCACAGTGGTTAGTCCGTTTGCAAAAAACACTGGTGTGAATGTGAACCGAACCAGTTGAGAACTGCAACATTGTAACAACTTTTGGGCCCAAACGAACCAGTCTACAGAACTAACAGGTGTGAAAACAACCTAACATCACTTAAAGAAACTTAAAGAAATACCATCTGAGTAATTATGGAGAAAGTATGGAAATGTGAGTGGAACCTGCTAAGCCTGTTGACAGTTCAGCCACACGCCCAAAGCAGCAGTCTATTGTTTCATACCGGACACCTTCATTATCTGCAAGAGACAATGTTAATGTTGAACTGTTTTATAGTATTTTTCAAAAATATTTTTGCAGTGTAGTGAAAACGTACATGTATATCTTGTTCAATTTGCTGTGTTATCTACTTAATAAAAAATCTAACTAATATCTAGTTTTCTTTTTCACTACAGATGCATTAAAACTGGCAGTTTGAAAACAATATTAAAAAAATCCTGATAATAATCAAGTTTGGATGATATAAGAAAATTAATCGTGATTGTTTTTTTTTACCACAAACTAAAACAGATCTGTCTAGAAACCTGTTAGGATGCAGAGAATCCCTGAAGTCGACCCTAAAAGTTCAAACATAAAACAAGGATCTGGCAGAAGCTTTGACAAACCCTGGCACCCGTCCAACACAACAGACTTTAATATGAAGAAATATTACTGCAATAATTCTGCGTGGCAGAGCTCCCTGAAATGTGTTGATATGCCTGAAAATGAAATTACCTCGACCCGGACATAGCGAGCATGATATTTGAGAAGAATACGGTTCTGCAGATGAAGATGGATGTTCATGTCCTCGCAGCAGGTTATGAAACTATATGAGAGAGGCGCTGATATATGACACACTCAACTGTTTAATGCCTTACACACATTAAATGTTTAAGAAAAAGCGTCTGTCAGCCAAAGTCAACTCCAACGCTGCGAGAAATATTTAGAGCTGCGAACCTTTACACATGTTGGTGATGATGATGGTGATGAAGGCACCTCCCACAGCAGTGGCCGTGTCTGTATGAACAGTGTGCAGCTGTTCTCAAGTCTGTCAGACACTGCAGGACCTTGACTTACACCAGTATTATGATAAAAGCAAAAGAGAAAAGAAAAGAAAAGGTTAGTGCCATGGAGGAAGGTGAGGAAGTTTATGTTGCTACTGCTGTTAGCATCGAGCTAGCACATCTGTGTACACTTAAACAACACTACAGCTACAGGTTTATCAACTGAAAACACACACACATATATATATATATATATATATATATAAATAAATAAAAAAATAATGTTCCTCTCGCCCCACGTGGGCGGTGTCTCCTTCAGGCTCGGGTCCTCTACCAGAGGCCTGGGAGCCTGAGGGTTCTGCGCAGGATCTTAGCTGTTCCTAGCAATGCGCTCTTTTGTACAGAGATCTCTGATGTTGTTCCTGGTATCTGCTGGAGCCATTCTCCCAGCTTGGGGGTCACTGCCCCTAATGCTCCGATCACTACTGGTACCACCGTTGCCTTCACACTCCACATTTTCTCTAACTCCTCTTTCAGCCCTTGGTATTTCTCAAGCTTCTCATGTTCTTTCTTTCTGATGTTGCTATCACTGGGGACTGCTACATCTATCACCACCACTGTCTTCTCATGTTTATCCACCACCACGATGTCAGGCTGATTGGCCATCACCATCTTGTCAGTTTGGATCTGGAAGTCCCACAGGATCTTGGCCTGTTTGTTCTCTGTCACCTTTGGGGGGTTCTCCCATCTTGACCCTGGGACCTCCAGTCCATACTCTTTACAGATGTTCCTGTACAGTATGCCCGCTACCTGGTTATGCCTCTCCATGTATGCCTTGCCTGCCAGCATCTTACACCCTGCTGTGATGTGCTGGACTGTTTCAGGGGCTTCTTTACATAGCCTACACCTGGGGTCCTGTCTGATGTGGTAGACCCCGGCCTCTATTGCTCTGGTGTTCAGGGCTTGTTCTTGTGCAGCCATGAGTAGCGCCTCTGTGCTGTCCTTTAGTCCAGCCTTTTCCAGCCACTGGTATGTCTTTTCCATATCAGCCACTTCCTCAATTTGTCGATGGTACACGCCATGCAAGGGTTTGTCCCTCCATGATAGCCCCTCTGGTTCCTCGACCTTACTGGGCTTTTGTTGCCTGAGGCATTCACTTAGCAGTGATATATATATATATATATATATATATATATATATATATATATATATATATATATATATATATATATATATATAAATAATGCAAGTTTAAAGATGTGGTGATGGAGGACGCGCAGACAGGTGATGTCCAAGAAGATGCAGAAAAACAAAGATCTGATGAAAACAGATGGTTTATTTTGTTGATGCTAAAGAGAGCAGCCGAAAGCAGTAGTAGCAGTAGTAGCAGTAGTAGTGTTAGTAGTAGCAGTAATAATATCCATCATCCTCTAGTTCAGAGTCATATAACTCACCAGTACCAGTTGTGTGTGTTCTCTGTATATTAACCTCATCCTAATCCAAACAGCTGTTAGCTTTAGCCATTAGCTTTAGCTGTTAGCTTTAGTTTGAACCCTCAGTAAAATTAGGAACTTCTGTCACTCAGAATGACCTCTGAACCCTGATGTGTGATCGACATGTAGATGTTACACACTCATTCTGAGGATCTGGGTCGAAAGGCTGCATTTTAATCATTTATCGCAGGTCTAACTTTTACTTTGACATGTAGGGAACGAAGATGTGCAGTGGTGTGACAGAAGGGTGACCGTTAAAGCCGTTTCTCATCATCAACACACATAGCATCATCCAACAAAAAAGAAAATTGATTTGAAGAACTGCACGAGAGGAGGAAACCATCAAAAACCAACATTATGGAGAAAGTATTGGAAGGAAAAAGAGTCAATTTCCTGCATTTTACAAAGCTGTGAGGAGTTTTATTTGATAAATCTGCAGCATTTGGAACATATTCTCTTAAATCATTTGACGAAAGGAAAATATCTAAATGTTAAAAGAAAATAGCTCAGTTTGACATGTGTATTTGCTTCCTCTGGGTTCTATTAAAGTGAGTAATGAATTACTGATGATGGGAAAATGTTCTAGTGCTATGGATTATGGTTTAAGATACAGACAGAACTGGGCCACTTTAATCCAGAGGTGGTAAAAGTACTACTGCAGTATAAGTACAGCTACTCTGGTAAAAGTAGAAGTACTGATTCAACTCCCTTAACTGAACTAAATATAAAAAAATAAATAAACTTTATTAATTTATAGCGTAATATGTCGATGTCTGACACACACAGTGTTACGCAGGTTAATTTTACGATGTGTCACCGTTGATCTCCAAAGATCTCAAACACTATTAGTTGTGGCTAATAACACCAATTATGAAAATTGTAGAAAACGTCATTTCGCATCATTTGGTGCCAATCTGAAAGTTTTGTGACCCTCCATTCTTGAGTTATAACCCATAATGCGATTTTGACCTTTTAGTTAATTGTGACATTGACCTTTGACCTTTACTCAAATGGATCATTGCATCTGAAGTACATTAGCTATATGTATATGCCCAATTCATTTCATGGTTAAATCTCAAGTATTATAGCATGACATGTCTCTGCGGAAACACACACTCAAGGTGATTACAATAACAATACAACAAATGTTAGGCAAGATTAAATATGGTGTAAATATGGTTTAGTGATATCCACCAGTCTGCGTCAGTACTGCACAAACTCTTTTTGCCGTAGCCAGCCCGTCATGTCATTTAAAGTAGGTCGGTCAGATGGATAACAAAACTCATCCACCGCGCTATCGGGTTGTCATGGTGACAACTTGCTGTCCCAGTCTTTAGCTCAGGGGTGTCAAACTCATTTTAGTTCAGGGGCCACATCAAACCAAATTTGATCTAAAGTGGGCCGTACCACTAAAATAATAATATATCAACTCCAAAATTTCCCTCTGTGTTTTAGAGCAAAAAAAAGTTAAATTATGTGATGAAAATGTTCACATCTACCAACTGTCCTTTACAACAATGTGAGTAACATGAATAAACCGACACTTCTTCAGAAAACTAAATGCGATTTTAACAAGATTAATCATCAGTTTATCTTTTACACATGTCAATTACAACATAAAGATTATTTATTAGTGGATCTACAAATACACAAAACATTTAGTAACAGGCAGAATATTGTTAAACTGAACCACAGCCGCCACAGGGTTAAGTCACAATTCACATTTAAAAAAACTTATAAATGTGAGATTAAAAAAAATACATAATTATGGGGAAAAGAGTAAAAAGTATGAGATAAAATGGCACAATTGAGATAAAAAGTCAGAAAAATGAGACAAGAAATACATAATTTTGAGAAAAGAGTAAAAAAATATTAGATAAAACAACACCACAAATAAAACTGTGGGTACCCCTGGCCTGAACTACAGGAACCCCAAAAGGAAAATACATGTTTCAGTTGAACTATTCGAGCGTATAATAAATGTCGTCTGAACTTTCACTTGGACCCAATGGAGAAATTGAATAGCCTGGTAGACATTAGAGGTCAAAGGTCACAGATGAAACTCTCAGTAACTTGATGTTTGTCCACTCTTTACAAAAATACAGAAATAGTTAAATAGTCAAGATCACTGTGCAATTGCAAAATATGATATTGTGAAAAATTTGCAACAAATGATATGACATCGGTGGTTACTATTGATGTTCCCCTGACGACCAAAGGTCTGTCAGTAATTATGGGCTGTTGGGAACTGAACAGTACAAATACATTGTGATGCAATGATAATGGGTGTATCTGTTTAAACCTATTCAACTTATTAACAGGAAACATATGATTCACAAGTTCTGATGTCAAATTTGTGTTGTATTTTTTTTGTGTTCATATGTCCATATCTAAAGAACGCCATAAAATTTGGCCCAAGCATTTACTGGGAAGCATTTTGATGGCCAAAATGTGGAGTTCCTTGTGGTCTCTTGTGTTTCCAGTCTCACAAGTACAAAATTACAGGAACAGCCTGGAGGGAATTTGGTCAAATTTGCTAAAAAAAAAATAAAAATTAAGTTAGACTCAACAATGAATAAGTTCGGTTTTGGTGGTCGTTACAACCACACACACATTTTTGGCCTTGACTGCAAGAACTAATCAAGAATCATGAATTCATTCCCATTGATTTATTTAAAAAAACAAACAAAAAAAAAACCTTTTACACAATCATACTGGATGCAGTCAATTTAATTTATTATTATTGCTATTAGGCTAAAGTGGTTATGTTTTTACTAGTTCATCTGTCAGTACTTGATTACTGTACTTGAGTAGATTTTTTTTAGGTATCTGTACTTAAGTATTTATTTTTCTTTAGTATTTATAAATATCTGTACTTTATACTCTTTACATTTATATAAATATATGTACTTTATACTCTTTACATTTATATAAATATATGTACTTTATACTCTTTACATTTATATAAATATATGTACTTTATACTCTTTACATTTATATAAATATCTGTACTTTATACGCTTAATATTTATATAAATATCTGTACTTTATACTCTTTACATTTATATAAATATCTGTACTTTATACTCCTTACATTTATATAAATATATGTACTTTATACTCTTTACATTTATATAAATATCTGTACTTTATACGCTTAATATTTATATAAATATCTGTACTTTATACTCTTTACATTTATATAAATATTTGCACTTTATATTCTTAATATTTATATAAATATCTGTACTTTATACTCTTTACATTTATATAAATATCTGTACTTTATACTCTTTACATTTATATACACTAGTTTAGAGCCCATAAAAATGTGAAATTGTTTGAAAGAAGGACCATAATAATTAGTTGGGGCCAACCCCCCATTAAGCTATTATTTTCATCATCATCATCATCATCATCATTATCAAGCTAGCCGCACATCTCATGTCACCAGTTGATTAATTCACATACATGGTCATGGTCCAGTATCTGCTCTGAACATTTATCGACTGGCTCTGTTATTCACAACTGTTTTATTAGCACAGTGCTAGGCTAATGCTACTAGCACCGAGCTAGGCTAATGCCATTAGCACAGTGCTAGGCTACTTAGCTCTTCACAGGGGCTTTAGTAAACACTGTGTGTCACCAAGCACTTCATTAAATCAGTCGTATTCCAGCCTTTACAGATAAATGCATTTAACACCTGTAGCATCTGGAACCATCTGGAACTTTCTGTGAACTGGAACGACATGTTTCACCTTTGATATGTTGTTGTCTGCACGCTTCTGTTTAATAGTGGAGAGAGGGCATAATTAAACAATAGCTGCATGTGTGGTGCTGAAATTCACCGTAGATTTGCCTCTGGTTCCACCTGTACCCACTTTTAGTACCCAAGTCTCTCACTCACTTTCTGTGTGTGAGCGAGAATAATAGAATCGAGTTGGTGGGAAAAAGCCGTTTCATTCTGCGGTGCTGCGACACAGCTGATCAGAACTTCAGGAAATCTATAAAACTTGATATTGTACTGTCTTTATTATGAGTTTTCTCTGATGGGGCATCATGGTGGTACAGTGGTGAGCACTCGTGCCTCACAGACAGAAGGTTGTTGGTTCTATTCCCACACCAGACCTTTCTGTGTGGAGTTTACATGTTCTCCTCGTGTCTGCGTGGGTTTTCTCCAGGTACTCTGGCTCCTCCCACCATCCAAACACATGCAATGATAGGTTAACTGGTTAACTAGTTAACTGGTTAATCTAAATCACCCATAGGTGTGAATGTGACAGTGATTGTTTGTCTATATATGTTCAGCCCTGAGATGAACTGGAGACTCATACAAGGTGTGCCCCGCCGTCACCTGCTAGAGCTGGATTAGACCCCCAGTGACCCCTGTGAGGATAAAGCGGGTTCAGATGACGAGACAAGTCTTATTGAACCACATTTCATTTAATTTTTCTGTAAATTGTTTTTTTTTAATAATGATAAAGACAATGTTGATTCAAGTTCAGGAAATAGACTATTCCAAAGATGCGATGCATTTTTTAGGGATGAGATAAGATAGACTTCATTGATCCCACATCAGGGAAATTCACACCTCACAGTAGCCAGTGATATACAGCAATAGGGGGACAGCAAAGAGAAGAAATATATTGATAATAAATAATAAATGTACACAAACACAGATAGAGAAAAAGTAAAAAGACCATGTACACTGTACAGAAAATGCAGGTGTGAAAAATATATACAGAAGGTATAGAACTATGTGAAGATGAGATCAATAAGGACAACAATATATCTGTCGATTGATATATTGTTGTTCTTATTTATCTCATCTTCACATAGTTCTATCCCTTCTGTAACCCATCATCACAGATCACACACACACACATAAAAAGATCACTACTGCACATTATTGTACTTTGAAGAGTCTAATTGGTGGCGGCAGAAAAGACTTCTGGTAGCCTTCAGTTTTATATTTTGTGGGAATCAGTCTGTGGTGGTTCAAATCCCAGTTCTGACTGTCCACATGTTGAGATGTCCTTGGGTAAG
The DNA here is from genome assembly GCA_020466265.1 of Siphamia tubifer. Classification (NCBI taxonomy): domain Eukaryota; kingdom Metazoa; phylum Chordata; class Actinopteri; order Kurtiformes; family Apogonidae; genus Siphamia; species Siphamia tubifer. Next base: position 51,368,560 of record CM035783.1, read on the forward strand.
ACACACTGAACTCTAAATGTCTCCCAGTAAGTGTGGACGCAGCATCTACTGGTCTATGTGTGTGTGTGTGTGTAAAAGGGTAAACGTGAGGCTAATTTAAAGCTCTTTCTGAGCAGCATGAAGATGTAAAAGTGCTAAATAAGAGCAGTCCATTCACCATTTGGATGCTGCGACAGAGCGACTGCATCACAGTGAAGCAGACAGAGTGAGTTAAAGACACTGGGGTGACCTCGTGGTGAATACAGCCACACAACCACAACCGCACACCCTCTGAGGACTAGGGGCAAACAAGGAGGGTCCCAGGGCCCAGCCAACTAGAAGACACCACAGAGAGGGAGTTCTAAAATGACCCCCCCCCCGAGAGGCGACAGCGAGCCCACTTCAAAGATGACCCCCACCCCACCACAACTACCAAAAGTTAGTCATCTGTTCCATGTGCCAGAATCAACATTTCCTGAAAATTTGATAAAAAAAAAAACAATAATGTTCTACCGTAGAAGTCTAGTTTCGCTCAATGTAACTTTTGGCGAGATTTCCCTAAAACTGGTCGACCAATCACAGGGAAGTATAGTTAGAGGGCAGGCATAACAAAGTGATGCTGTAACGAACAGAACAAAAACAACAACAGGTGTAGATGAGTGAAGAATCTGAGGAAACGTCATCAATCTTTAATTTTTAAAAATTTTTTTTTTACAGAAGTGACAACAGTCGTTAAGCTCCATAATCCACCATTTTGTTTAGTCATTCCTAACTTTCTCCAGACTCCTCCCTCCTCCTTCAATTTTCCAGCGCTCCAATTACATCATCCTAAAGTGTACTCTTATCGGTTGTAGTACCGTCCTATTGCATACAGAGGGATTTGAAAACAACCTTTTAGCCCCGCCTCCCCTGACTATGAAGCACCACTAGACCCATGCATGGAATGAATAGAGCTAGCACTGCTAGGCTAATTATTACCATGAAAATACATCACAATGACCACATAATTGACACTTTATTAGAGATCGATTACTTGTAATAAGCGGTTACAAAGGTATTATTACCATTAAATTTAATCAAAATTACCATAGAATTACCATGTCTACCACGATTTAGCACATTTAATATCTGAAGCAGAAAAACTATGCTGTGTGTGATACCTAACAACACCCTTCAGTGACTTGTTTGAGGGTTCAGTTGGCTTATGGGGTACATGTCTAAAGCTTTTAGGTTGTGATTCAAGTTTTCAATGGAGCTCCATTTCTATCTCTTCATCCTACATTCCTTTTATGACCCCAAACCTAAGCTGTGTTTTGTTTCAGAACTGCAAACTGTTGAACCCCTGTGGTGTCATTACCCAGACCATGGGACCAGATTCTTGATATAGATGCAAGTGGATGTGGCTCATTCAGGTTGTGAATGATGGTGATTAATCCGACAGTCATGGTCTCACAGGACAAAAATATTCCAGTGTACTGCGAGTGTAGCTTCAGTTTTCCCCAAGAGACTTTGCTGGAGCCGTTTGCCAAACCACTTGATTTGTGAAGAATATTTGGAACAGTCTTGTTGCCTTTGACGGTAAACGTTCACTCACAGCACCCATAAAAAAACTAAAACCAGAGGACATGCAATGTGACTGTATTTCCTGTTGGACAAAGAAGTAGCAACAACATTGGTGCATCTGTCCTGCCGGTGCGACAAGCCTTTGTACCCCTAGAACTACAAAGGCTTTTCACACCGGTAGTACCCTCAAAGGTAAATAATTGTACCTTTTAAGTTTGACAACTTGTTTGTATCTTTTAAAGGCTGAAAAGGTCAGTACCTCGAAGGGATTATCTGGAGTAAAAAAAAAGTATTGTTAATTTTTTAGATAAATGGGAGTACATACATAGAGTTGACATCAGAATCACACCATTCAGATGTACATTGAAAAATTGCCATTTTGCAGTTTTGAGCCAAACTGTGTTAACATGGAAGTGATTAGAGCATGTCTTTTCGCTGACACAACAGGCTACTTTTAGACTAACTCTTCTAAAGTTTGAAACAACATCACACTTCAGTGGTAGTAAGTAGAGGGTCCCTAAAGACAAACCCAAGTGTCTTGAGGTCTTCATGTCTTCAGATAGTGTGTCCACAGTTACTGATCTACAGACATGTACCTCTGCATTCACAAGACGTCTGAGGGGGAAGACTGAAATACTGGATTGATGAGTGCAGAGGTAGACGCTCTGGAAATTCACTATCTGAGTGTACTGACAACCCATAAAACTACGATATTAAGATCTATCATCTAAAAAACATATTTTTTATATCTCACTGAAAAAATTACTAAGATTCTATCCTTTTTTTAAAGTGTAATGAGATATTTGGACTTCAAATGCGAAAAATACACTTGATAACATTATCGTTTCTGCAGTGAACTCCTCGCAAATGTGGTTAAAGGTAAATGTTTTTCACATGAATGTCTATGTCATCAGGGTCTTTACTCTGGTGCACCCACAGTGACTTACCCCCGATGGTCTCCTGTGAACCCAGTTCTGGTCCGGTTTTGGTCAAAGTGAAAGTAGTCCCAGCAGGTTTCCTGGGGTCGACAAAATAAAACGTGTTTCTTCTAAATCGTAATGTGGTGTATTTGTTATTGTATCTGTGTATGTATGTCATGTGTTTTTCTGTTTGTCGTATGGAGCCTGATCCAATGTGAATTTCTCCTAAGAAATAAATAAAGTCAAATTGAAGTGAATTGAATAAAAACAGTATTTGTTGGATTGAGTGATTTATTTGCATAACAAAACTGTCACAGAACAAAAACTCACACCTCATAATTGCTTGGAGCTACTTTCTCTCAATAGCCATCAATGGTCGTCACTGGTAACAGCTGTGCACCTTAGCAAACTACTTTCATCAGTTGGTGGGCAATGTTTGTGGCTGCTAGGTGCAGGCACACAACTGTTAGCGGTGACAACACTAGCGAATTAATCGTTATTGAGAAAAAGTAGCTCCAAGCAATTACGTTAATATGCAAATAAATCACTCATTCTAACACATAGTGCTATGAGGAGAAACACGTATTTTGTTGAACCCAGGAAACCTGCCGGGACTACTTTCACTTTGACCAAAACCAGACCAGAACTGGGCTCACAGGACACTGGCGGGGGTGAACTATCCCTTTAAAGGAAAACATATATTATATTCTTGTATTCCGAGGGCAAAACAAGTATTTCAGATCTATCACGTTTCAGGAATTATATGACGAAATTGGTTAAATTGTTGACAGTAAATCTTGGAGAAATCATGTGATGAGATCAAACCAAAACGAAGTCTGACAGACGTTAAATATAGAAGAGGCCAAACTAGAAAAGGCAGATCATTCTCATTTCATGAATTAAGTTGCAGAGCAAAACACCACAGTTACAGTTGTGGTCACCAACAGTCAGGTTTATATTTGGAAAGATCGTTTTTTAAACCTTTCCAAACACCAGTTTCCCAGTAAGAACAATGCACCAAAGCTGGATCAGAACAATGCCCCCATGCTCTCCAAAAACAATAAAGAGTTTTTCCTCCCTAAAAAACATGGCTTCCCTGTGAGATTCTGGGATAGAGTGACCACAAATGTGTAACTTGGTCTCCACAGAAATCCCTGTCCCCACTCCACTGGTGTTTTGGAGTGAGTGTCTGTAGAGGACTGACCTCTGCTGTAACTGTCACAGCCAATCAAATTCAAGACTCTGACTTTACCCAAAATAAATCAGCATGATATGACCCTGCATAATCTAAGCCTGTTCAGTCTTTTTCGGGTCACGTAATGTATATTACACATGGTCAATGGGGACACATTAAAATCCATCACAAAACAACAACTTTAACAAGTCAATGAAAAACAAAAAACTAAAATATTCAACTCGAATATAATAATGTGATTTCTGAAATGCATTGTGCACTGAAATGAAAAAAGGCAGAAAAGGGATTGTTGATTTGTTCTGTATTTATTTACGATATGAAATATAATTGATTGCATTAATAGTTTAATTAATGAATCATTTTCATTTTCTTATATATTTTATGTAAAGCACCTTCAATTGACCTGTACATGAAATGTGCTATACAACTACATTTGCCGTGCCTTCACAATTGCGTTTCAATAAAACTGTATAAAAAGTATACAGTGTATGCACTACTTTTCCATATATAGAAATATATTTTTCCATATATTGCCATATATTTTTGTTTCAAAAGGGTTACGTTGAGTGAAAGCTTTTGAATGTATCCTATAATTTAAACAATTGTAACATCATGAGCTTTTATTCCATTATGAGTTGCTTTATAGCTGAACTTATAATGTAATAAGTTATTAGATTATTACATTATGTGCTCATGATTTTATTACATTATGCGTTGCTCCATATGCCTTCACTGCACATGCTGCCCAGATTATCTGCTGTGGACTGAACTATATCCAGCGTATGTTCTTCTCATTATTTTCATTGGATCAGATTCATCAGGTTGGACGTTAAAGTCCAGATGTGAACCGAACCGCTGTCCGTCGCCTCCATAACACAAATAACACACATAACATAATTGAGTTTTTTTCTGACAGTGTTAAGGTTATAGAGTATGTTTTGGAATTCTGTGGTCGTGGTTAAGGTTTGTGTAACCACGCAGGAACCGAATGTGAGTCAATCTAACATCTCCTTTAACACAACATGTGTGTTTTTGAGTGAAAACTATTTGCCAGTATTAAAAGAGAACCATCTGTGTTTTCTCTGAGGAAACAGAAAACATAGCGAGGACATTTCAGGAATGTCTGTGTCATAGATTATCAGTGACGTCAAGCAAAACCCACTTATAATTGTCCACTTACGAACTGAAAATGACAGCAGTTGTACAACATCAGCTGAACGTAAATCCACACATATCACCTTAACCCAGGGGTGTCCACGAGGGCCGGTGTCCTGCATGTTTTAGATATTTCCCTCTTCTACAAGATTCAGTTTAACCCTTTAACTCTTGAGACTTTAGCAGTTCTACAGTAAGAAAATAAGGCAAGAAAAAGAATAAAATAACAAAATTAACCACAATGGCCATAGTCATCAATAAAATTAACAAAAGTTTATAAGAAACTATTTGTGTTATATAGTTTAAAAATTGACATATTATTTTTATTGATTTATGTGTGTTTTATAGATTATAGACTTATCATGGCACTACTCATGCATGTGTCTCCTGTACTTCCTTGTTGCATTACATGACATGAGGATTTTAAATAATCTGATTTTATTGATTAGTCAGGATCTTAGGTGACACATTTATGATAGAATATGATTGGCTTGTGTTATTTTTTAAGCATCATTTCTAAATGCCGTAGTCCCATAGAGGGTTAATAACTAGACAATGGTCAAACTTTTCTGACTGTAAAGCATCTTCTGCTCGTCTCTGGTCTCTGCAGACATCTTCTCCTCAGACGTGTGTGGTCCAGATAAAGAACTGGACGTGGACACTTGTCAGTGCGTTTGTCGACGTGGAGATCCGGCCCAAGAATGCAGCCCCAACCAACACCTGGACCGCAACACCTGCCAGTGCGTGTGCAACGTACGGCCTTCGCCCACCTGCCCGCCCAACCACACCTTCGACAAAGACAACTGCCAGTGCACGTGTAGCAAGACGTGTCCCAGACACCAGCCGCTCAACAGAAACAAGTGTTCCTGCGAATGTAACGAGTCGCCCAATAAGTGTTTCCTAAAAGGACGGAGGTTTCACCAAGCCACGTGCAGGTGAGAAAAGACAAACGTAAAAAACCACTGCGCTGAAGGTCCGTTTTTATATATCAGGGGTGTCAAAGTGAGTTGAGTTCAGGAGCCACATTCAGCACAATGTGATCGGAAGTGGGCCAGACCAGAACCTCAAACATAAGGCCCGGGGGCCAAATCCAGCCCACCAGAGGGTCTAATCTGGCCCATAGAATTAATAACAATGAAGACACAGTTACACCTCAAATTAGGAAAAATCCAACTAACAAATAATCGCAGTTATGAAAGTTTTACATAAAGTTTTCATCTCTGAATATGAAAGAAAATTCAAGTTACAAAACAAAATACCTGAAACGTAAATACAGTACTGTACGTACTGTACATACTGTACACTTGTATGTAGCATTCTATTTGATAGAGTTGCTTTCCCATTGGCTATCTCCCAACACCCTGCTGGCCTCCCATTGGCTAGGAGGGAGCTACCCATGATGCTTTTTCGTGTGTCTTGTGTCAGTGTGGAAGCACCTTTACTGTTTTTTGAGTTTTTCCAGTGTGCTCATTGCAACTTTATTATTCGTTGTTCATCATGGGCCCAAAGAAAGTGATTCCCAGTCTGTCAACAAACACTGCCGAAGGTGAAAGTGGTTAATCTGACTCACTCCAGATGTATGGATGCTTCTCATGGCTGCTCACATCTTACATCTGGGAAAGCACCATTAGCTCCTCTTTGTTAAGGCGGGGTTGTCAATCAAAATCAATGGCCTTGATTGGAAAAACCAGGTGCTTTTCATTTTGAATGATGCACTACTTCAACCAATCAACATGTAACATAGATGATGGAAGTAGAAGCTCTTACCATACCTGGTTGGTAGAAGAGCCATAACATCCTTGCCACCTATAAATTTGTTGGTCTTTTAAAGAATCAATATGTGGTAGTTTCCACAACACCATTGAAATTTCAGAATCTAAGCAGACTTCTGTCTCCTCCATGCTAACCGCTAACCGCCATGTTTTTCAAAGCTACTGTGTGTAGACTCTTCCTGTATTCTGCCTCGTCATGCTATGATTACGTCATGACTGTTAAAAAAATCATGCCCAGTGATCCTCAGCCAAGTAGGTCCCAAAAAACTAATACCAGGTACCAGATTTTGGGTCTTTTTAGGGAATAAAATTGCAAAAAAAAAGGCAGTGGAGTTGGTATAAATGGTAAATGTTCTGCACTTCTATAGTTCTTTTCCACCTTCATGGTGCTCAAAGAGCTTTATATTAGCCTCACATTCACCCATTCACACACACACACCAGTAGGTTTCTAAGGTTCTGTCTGTCCTACTGGGACCCTAAGTCAGGGTTCAGTGTCTTACCCAAGGACACTTCGACATGTGGACAGCCAGAGCTGGGACGTGAACTACCAACCATTTTGTCTTTGAACGACCCGCTCTACCAACTGAGCCACAACCGCCCTATAACTTGTCGTATAAGACAAGTTGCAGCCTGATGTTGGAGTCTGATGTGATTCCACTTGGCTTGGCATTGTCTTAGTGCTGCAGTTTGATTGTGGAAACTGCCTCTGGCTTCGAGAGTCCATCAGTAATCCAAAATATTTTAAGCAGTGGACCATCTCCAGAGTTGTCGGACTTGATTTTCGTCTGGATGTTGATCCCATTGGCGTTGTCGGTTATCGCTGTGGTCTTTCTCGGGCTGATCTTCACATTAACAGCTGATGACCTGTCGACACGGTCGTCCAGATTGACCGGCTCTTTATCAGCGCCGGTCAACCCATCATTGCCGAAATGAAACTCAAGCATTGTTCTGCTGCCAAAGCTCTGCATGATTAAACCTTTATTCCAAAGAAGTTTTCAACAGCCCCTTTTAAAGTCGCACCATAAATATAAACTGGAACACTTTGATACTGATCAACTACAGCATCTGCAGCTATAAAACCCTTTTGGATGCTTTGTTCCATAGAATTCTAGGTAGAATAAAAAACGTAAGATTGATTCTATCTGAAACTGAAGTCGATACTAAATTTTTTCTTTTTTTTTTCTTTTTTTCCCTTTTTTTTTTTTTTTTTACTAAATTAAGTGACATTTGCATTATACATCTGTTCACTTTTTCCAAATACAGATAAGTTTAGAAACTGACTGTCTTTGGGGCTGAACATCTTCATTTGTCATGATCCTTACAAGGGAAACGCTACCAAAGTGCCTTTGCCAAAGGATACAATGATCTGACTAGGACAGAGTGGGATTTGAACCATCAAACCCTTCTGTTATTAGATGACACGCTCTATTTAAAATATTTTATTGTTTTTTCCCCAATTATTTCTTTAGAGAAATAAGGCCAGTTTTTTTTTTTTTTTTTTAAATCAATGGACAAGCTACATCTATCCAAATATACAGGGTCAATAATATGGACAACTAGTAATAAAATACTGTGATATAATGTCAAATATAATGCAAAAATAAGAACATGCACGCATGTAGCTCAAGCCAGAAACTTTAGGAAATATTTAGGCTAAGGCAGGATTTTGGAAAATGTGCCCGTTTAAAGTCCCAACAGCATTTCTTTCACGTTCATTTTTGTCATACAGCATTTTTAGGGGTTTGGAAGATCAAGACTTGGCTTGAAATTCATGTACATGGTTAAAATCAGTAGAAAGCAAATTAGAGAACTTTAATATTTTAAATATATGAAATTCAAGCATTTTCTTCAATTAAAAAATAAATACTTCAAAAAGCATACAGATAAAATGAATAAATGATAGTTAAAATATTGTCATCAACCATTTCCCTGTTTACAAGTCAAGTAAATTCTTCAGAAAGCCATCAACCTGTTTCATGGTCCTCTTTTGTTCATGAATTATTCATTATCCGAGACACCAAATTTAACCATGGACATTAACTTAAAGCATTTTTTAGTCTTGATCTTAAATCTGAGTGTGTAATTGGATTCCCCATATGTATGTGAAAACATATAAAAGCACATTACATTCATGTTTTTCCCTTCTACAGTCAAAAAGGTAACTACTTCATTACATTTTGACCTGGCTTCGGTGACCATATCGGATTTCTCCATTTTGAGGCATTATGGGACATTTTTGAGCCCGGCATACAAAAGATTCTTCAAAACCCCTAAAACACTGTCGGCTAAAAATGAACAAGAAATGCCTTCACGGTTAATTTTTAATTTTTTTTTATAGCTGACCCTGACTATTGGGCTTTAACCCTTTAAACTTCCAAGGGTCCACATATAGGCAGGAAGTAGTCGCTCAAAAATGTTAATTAAACCATCCAAACCTGCCCCAAATATCACATGACCTAATGTACTTTGACAACAGAGATTCTCACACATCAGAAGTTTTCAGACACTTTCTGATAAAATACAATCACTCATTTGTTCAAAATACAAATGTCAAACAGCTGATCTGAACCTTTAAGTCTCATAATTATCCACAGAGGAACTATCTTCCAACAAAATGCAGTCATAGTCCAACAAAAACATGCAAAACAAAAAAATGTCCATATATATTCCAAAACACATCAAAATATCAATAAATATCCACAAGTATTTTATCTATTTCATCATTTAACAGGACCTGCCTCTAATATCCCAGTTTTCATCTGAATATTTTCATTTATAATATAATCAAACACCAATTGCATTTTATTAAAATGGTTCAAGAACAACATTCAATTGACTTTATTAAGAAATTTAGGTGAAATGGAGCAGAAGTTTTAAAGGGTTAACTGTGACAGTGTATAAGAAATTAAAACCAGTTAAGTCTTTTTCTTTTCCTCTGCGCGACCACAGACCTGTTGGAGCTGTTGCATCATCTCGTAAACGTCCGAAGCTGCTCTAAACCCAGGTAACGGTGCGGTGGCGGCGCTTGTAGCTGTGAACCCACTCTGTAATACAAGACCTGAGTGTGTTAATGACTTCTCTTAGCTGTCACTTAACCATTTCCTTTCCCCACAGGAGGAAACGTACACACACATTCGCACACATCCATCCAACCCGTCCGGTCTCGACCCCTCCTGACCCTGTTGGAGAGTGATTTATGAGTAGAACGCCGCTGTAGGAATCTGCCGTCTGGGATCTGCTGTGTTTGTGTATTTCATCAGGGGTTCATGGGTCTCTTTAACTTAGCATGACTAAATATTCTGTCACCCGCTAAATGACACCCCGCGCCGCCTTAAAAAACACGCAGGGCGCCCCCGCGGGTTTGTGTTTTGTGTTTTCTCACAGGCATTTGGCTTCTGTTCGTGGTCGGAACGTCAGACCTGGACTCTGGGTGGAATACTGACCTTTTCAGTTATGTTTTTGCTAGCGTTTATTAACTTCGCTAATCAGAGATTTGCCAAGTTTCTTGGTTTAACGGTTTGTTTGTGTGTGCGTGCACATTCTCGTGTTGCCAACTCTTCACAGATTGTTCTGAAATTTTCCGTGTACAAGCAGAGCAATACAAGGATGAAACAGATGTAATTTCAGCCAAATCGATTTACTTTTCCTGGTCTGACGCCATATTGAATTTGTGTCTGTGCACACATTTCCTCTGTTCGCACTCTAGCGTCACCAATTCTTGACGGATCGTTCTGAAATTTGGTGTGTAGGAGGAGACGGGTACAAGGATGAAACAGACTAGAGCAGGGGTGTCAAACTCATTTTAGTTCAGGGGCCACATTCAGCCTCATATGGTATAAAATGGGCCGCACCAGTAAAATAATATAAATAATACGATAACAATGTGTACAATAATGTTAACACCAAGTGGAGAAAAAAGCTAAATTCTCCAATAAAAATGTTTATATCCACAAATTTTATGTGAACATTACACAAACAAATATGAACAACCTGTAAATTCTTAAGAAAAAAAATGCAATGTTGAGGATATTATGCTTTAGTTTATCATTTATACATGTGTATCACAACTTACAGATCACAGTAGAGCTACAAATACACACAACATTTAATAACAGGTTGATTATTGGTAAAATTCCACAAATATTTCAGGTTATTCACATTTTTTTTAAAAGGCTAGTGTTTTTTTTGTACTTTATTTTACACTGAAACAGAAAGGAAAATTCATTTGAGGTTGGTTTCCATTATTTCTAGGTTATTATGACAGTATTTTACTAAGCTCATCCACTTTAGATTGAATTGATAAACTGACTTGAACTTGCTTGATTATTAATTATCTTCAGTGTAATTTTTGCATTTCACACATTCATCCCAGGGGTCAGACTGGACTCTTTGGTGGGCCAGATTTGGCCCCTGGTTTGACACCTGTGGACCAGAGGATGACATTTGTCTGGAATTACCATGGGATAAGTGAAAGCCATAGGATTCCCGTGAGATGGGAGTCAAAATTTCAATAATCTTGTAATTGGGACAGGACAGGAATAAAAATAAATATAAAAATAAAAATCAACATGAGCAGGAACAACATTAACAGATAATGATTTTCAGTTCTGCTAAACAACCAAAAGAACAGGAACGTTCATTACTGTTCACCTTTCACTGAGACAAAATTACAAAGTCTAAAGAACTACATATCCCACTGTGCTTTAACACCCTGCCGGACATTAGCAGAAGCTAAATGCAGAGCTTTGTAATGAGTGTTAACAAAGGTGTCGCCTGTAGATGGCAGTGTTGTCTCAGTAGACCAATGACAAAACTGCTGTGTATGTTTATCATGCAAAGAACAAGAATGTGACGTCGGACTACGTTGACTATGAGCCATGAATACACAGTTAGCTAAAGCTAGCATAAAGGATCAACAGCCATGTTTTATTCATAACAACATTACAAGCTTGTGCAGGAAACACGCAATTCAATGAAGCAATGACTGGAGCTGGAGACGAAGCAGTTAAGGCAGAACTATAACAATGTCCACTGACAAGACACAAGCATCAGCATTTTAACCCCCCCAAAAAACAAAGGCTAACGTTAGCAAAGAGTTTTCAGTTAAATTTAACAGCACAACATCAGAAGGTGAACATATGTCCAGACCGATGGCTCTAGAACTGGACTGTCCAGACGTCTGTCACGCGTCCTCAGTTTTTATATTAAATGCAAAAAGTGTAATTCAGCGACCGACACAAACTTTCCACATAATGTATTCATGTATTAATGTGTGTTGTCCGCACTGCAATGCACACTTAGAATAGCTAGCGGATCCCTCTTCATTCTAAGGTGAGAGTATGAGTGAGAGAGAGTGAGAGAGACTTAAAAGGTAAAAAAAATAAATGAGTTGGAGTAATTCTGAATGGAAGCGGACGAGATGGGTTTTTTTTTTTTTACTCTGGCCCAGGATTGGGATGAGATGGAATTTTTTCTCTGAGTGTGGGATGGGATAGGAGTGAAAATCCACTCCTGTGTCATGCTCTAAAACAGATCAAATTTCAGCCAAATCGACTCACTACGTCCGGTCTGGCACCACATTGAATGTTAACAACTTTTTGCACTCTTGCATCACTAACTCTTGACGGATCGTTCTGAACTTTGGCGTGTACAAGGAGACAGATACAAGGATGAAACAGTTTCAGCCGAACTGACTTTTCTTCTGGTCTGATGCCATATTGAATTTTTGCATCTTTTTTTTTTTATCTGGGAAACACAATGATATATATGTCATTGACTATGCTAATGCGTGATAATGATGTATTACAAGACCACAGATTTCATATGATTCTGTCTGTCCGTCTGTCTGTCTGTGTGTCTGTCTGCAACATAACTCAAAAAGTTATGGATGGATTTGGTTGGAATTTTCAGGAAATGCTAATAGTGGCTCAGGGAACCTTTTTTTTGGTGGCAATTGGTGGATGTGTTTTGGGGCGGGCACATGTGGGTGATCCTCACAAAATGCGAAATTATTGCAGTAATGACAAAATACATTGTGGTAACACGATGACTCAGCACAATAATGCTGACTGTAGCATTCGCTATTATGACCTAGCTAATTAACAACCGTTGTCACAATCTGAAAAATAAAACCCTGTTACAGATGAGGACATGGAGTTCATCCTTGTCCTTCTACCACATCTGCTTCAAATCTATAGCATTTCTTTCCTGATTGTTGTGTATCCATGACGCCAACCGGAAGAATGCCAACATGAAAGGGTGTTTAGCACCACCTAGGTAACCATGGTGACCAATAATAGTTAGCCAGCCTGTTCAAGTTACCTATTATATATCAAACTAGCAGAGTTAGCTAGCAATAGCAGCTATGTTAGCATACAGTAAGCTAGTTAAGGTGGTACAACAGGCACATTTCATATAATTTCAGTCACAAATTACATCAAAATTACCACAGAATTACCACCTTATTAATCATCCGTTACTTGTAATAAGTGATTACAAAGGTATTATTACCATCAAATTATATCAAAATTACCATATAATTACCATCTGGATTTGATTTATTTGGCTGAATATAGAATATACATAAATGGTGACAGCATTTAAAACTAGGATAAGGACAAAAAAGCATAAAGCACTTGTTTCCATTGTGGTCACTTATTAGTGATCCCTAAAGTAAAGTGTTACTGAACATGTTATGCTCTAGCTTTTGCACATATTTTATATTTTTCAAATATTTTGTGTGACATTTTCTAGTGTTTTTTTTTTTTTTTTTGGCACAAAGTGTTTTTCGTTGCTAAATAGAAGAGATCTACTAAATTTACATTTTCATTGTTCCCGTGACAGTGAGAATAAAGCTCTGTTCTTATTCTGTGTCAATACTTTCACTTTTATCAGATTAGAAACGACTCTAAACACAGGAGTTGGACGACATGAGTGTAAAACATTTCCTGCTCCTCTGAAGGCTCTGCTGGTTCAGGCCGTAAATCACACACCGTAGCATTTACTGCCATGAAATCTAAACCCCTCTTGTGACCTTTGACCTTTAAAGAACACAAGAAAGTAGTTACTGTTTGTCTTTCGAGGTACAGAGGAGGTGCGTTCAGGCTCTCAGCTACATTGTTGATACTGGGGAGTTTGTAAAACTATGGGCTGTTGTCTGGGTGGCTAACACACCTGCCGGAAAAAACACTGTCTTCCCATTTTATTTGGACCGTATTTTACAGACAGATTAAGTGGCACCAACCAAAAAAATACATAATAAAGAAAGAAAAAAACGTATAAGTCACATTTTTGGCACAAATTTATTTGATAAAATCCAACAACAACAGATATTTCATCTTGGAAGACCATATACCATGTTTTATAGACTATAAAGTGCACTTAAAGGAGTCATTCCATGGTTATTTCATTAATATTACTGTGTTCTCCAATGTTATTGAATACATTGTGTTGGTTCCATTTAAAAAAAAAAAAATCTCTGGATTGTTTTGTTGTTGTTTGCTATTTTTGGAGGGTAGAAAAATGACTGGAGGTCAAACAACAGAGTTAACGGTACTTCCCCATACATGTCCATGACGCGGTGATGAGGAGTCTCTGATTGGCTCAGAATGTGTGAAAGAACACTCCCCCCCCCCCCCTTCCTCTGGTTCTGTGTGTCTTTACCATCCCAGAGTAACATCCAGCTAGGTTTGGTGCAGTCGCTTGTTTTGAAAACGTGCAGGAAAACAAACCAGGCTTTATTTCCACAGAGTCACATGATCCAGTTTGATCTGACATGTTTTTCCAGTTTGTGCAGCAGCTACTGTGGCGCCGTCTTCACTTTTAGATGCTAATGCTAATGCTACTTCAGATTCGCGGCAATGGGGGACAGGTTTAACCCTACATGGGTGACGCCAATGTCCTCATGACGTGAAGTGGACAGACTTTTTCTGAGTGTCTGGTTTCTCTGTTGTTTTTTATGATGTTAAATCCATCCAGTGGAGGGGACACACCTGCAGCAAAGGCAGCATGTGTTGGTAACTAAGGGTGACCCATCAGATTCCAAAAGGAGTATGGAAAAGTAGTTTTCAGTGGAATTACATCTTTAAAAGACTTTCATTTTCTCCAAAAAAACACTGCGCCTTATATATGGATTAGTTCTGGCTGTGCTTTTGACTTTTTAATCTCATGATTTTGGCTTCACTTAATGCAGCGTATAGTCCAGTGCATCAAAATTATAAGATAAAAAGTCACATTTATTCCACAAAAAGTAGAAATTATGAGACAAAAAGTTCCAATTCCAAGTCACAAAACACAACCAGAATATAATCCATATATAAACCATACTGTGGTTTTTGGAGAAACTTAAGTGTTTTAAGTGCGGCTTATAGTCTGGAAAATACAATGATAATTTCCCTATGAGGATGAATCAAGAATCTTATATTCTATGCAGATGACACTGAATTCTTATTTTTAATCTCCTAACAGGATGTAAATCTCTGCTGCTTTGAGTCTGCACATGCATAATCTAAACTCATTAGATGCTGTTGATGCTAAATCCTGTCCCCCCTTTTTGTCTTTAATCCTAGTTGTCTGCGGCCTCCTTGCGAGGTCAGGAGGCGGAGATGTGATCCGGGTTTCTCCTTCAGCGAGGAAGTGTGTCGCTGCATACCATCCCACTGGAGACGGCTGGACTAACCGCCGCCTAATGAGACGCTAACGAGATGCTAATAACAAACTGAAACTGGGCTTTTGTCACCTCTCCCCTGCTTGTGAGAATCCCAATCAGCTGTGGTGGCAGCTACGTATATGGACCCTGAATAATGTGGGAAAACCTTGATTGGAGTGCAGACATGGGAACGCTGGTGACCCCAAGGCGGGAAATGCACTGACTTGACTTAAAAAAAGGACAATGTTGTTTTAATGGGAGCGTGTCCGGACAGGAAGGGAGCGTCAAACACTCCACACTTGTTTTATTTTAAAGTATTTGTCTAAATAATGTTTTAAATATTGGGGTTTTGTATTAATTATGTCATAGTATTCTTATGTCAGATCTTGATTATATAATTTATTAAATGTTATTTTCAACCTCTGTTTATTGCAATTTCAGTCTTTTCCATGAAAATACACTGTGATCAATATTTTTGTATCATGTAAAATATATGTTGGAAAATAAAGTATACTGGATGTTGTATATATTTAATCTATTTTAAACACTGTTCCTTTTGTGTGTGATACGTGGATGATTCAATGTTACATTAAGTTATGTAGAATCTGTCAAATTATATATATATATATATATATATATATATATATATATATATATATATATATATATATATATATATATATATATATATATATATATATATATATATATATATATATATATATATGATTTATTTCCTATTTACCCACTAAAACCTCAGGGCCATTGGTTTATTACATTCTTTAGTTTGATGAGAATCATCCTGCAGCATATTTAGGTGTTTGGTGTCGTTAACTGTTGTACAGCGTTAGGAATAATGTCTACAAAAATAAATAGGGAAGAGGCAGTTTTTCATTATTTATTAGACTTTTGGCTGCGGAGTCAACCTTTAAGTCCCTCCTAAAACATTATCAAAAGACACGTTATCAAAAACTATTATTTCCTCCTCATTTCCTCTGGACATTCTCCAGCTCTGACTCATCATCCCTGCACAACCCAACACTAACATCATGCAAATATGAAAACATCCATCAGCTTTTAAGAAAATGACATGTTTTCAATCCTAAAATCTGGTTTTACTGAGTGACTACATCTGAAGGCAGGAAGTTTTGACAGTTTTACCAAACCTTTGCTCATTTTTAACCCTTTATACGCCGCACACAAATACCAGATTTTCCAAACTATAAGGCGCACTGTCAATGGATGTTCTTTTTTTTTGTTCATATATATTTATATATAATTAAGTGAAGTCAAAATCAGGAGATAAAAAGTCAAAATCATGAGAAAAAAGTAAAAATCATGGAATAAAAATAAAAATTATGAGATAAAAAGGAAAAATAATGAGATAAAAAGTCAAACTCATGGAATAAAAATAAAAAATTCTAAGATAAAAAGTCAAAATCATGGAATAAAAATTCAAAATAATGAGATAAAAACTCCAAATCTTTCGATAAAGCATAAAACCATAAATCCCTCAGACAGACAGACGTAGTCTTTTCTTTTGTCCATATGTCAGATTCTTTTAATGTTCAGTTTGTTTGTGTTTTAGTCTCCAGGAAGTGGAGGTGGGACGCAACACGCCAACACACCTCCACTTCCTACGTGACGCGGAAGGAAGTCAACGGCACTACCGAGGTCTGCCGATGAGGAGATAAGGTGTTGGCACCGGCCGCCGTGGAGGATTGTGGGAGAGAGGGAGAGACAGAGATGGGCGTTCCAGATAACGCTGGGGGGCACAGAAAGCAGTTCACACCATATATTACACTAAAGTACAATATTAACAATCCCACTCCCTTCCTGCCATTCACAGCCCTCTGACTGATGACCTGTGTGTGTGTGTGTGTGTGTGTGTGTGTGTGTGTGTGTCAGCTGTTTAGATAACACAATAAGCCGCTGTGTGTGTATTTGTGAATAATGTTCCTGCAGCATTAGGTGGATGAATGGTGGCCAGTTAAAAAAAAAAAAGTAGACTGGAATGCTCACAACATTTTCTTCTTATTATTAAACTTGTTCAGTAGAATTTCTTGCCACCACTGGACACAAAACTATAGATGGAGCGTCACAGGTTAACTGTCTCTGGCACAGTTGGATAATTCCAGCTCCAAAGAGGAAAAGTCCTTCCATGTGTTTGTTCCAACCCTGGGGTTACCCAGCCCTACCGTAGACCAATGTGATTATGTCATGAAAACAAAGACTAGAACTGGTCATATTTTCAGACCTTTATTCTGACGTTCATGGTTATTGTTAGTGCGGGCTGTTACTACGACAGTCTTCAGTCATTTGAGTTCATTAATATCAAGTTAACTTCAAGCCCCGCCTTCTTACTACACTGACACTCTGACGATGGCACGTGACCACCACTCCACTATACACTTTTTTTTTTTAAGTCTTCAGTCACTTCTTTCGGGCTTAGTTTCAGAACAGTTAACAAACAGGACGTATGCCTTAGTTCAACCACTCCAGTTCAGTTAACCCAGTGGTTCTCAAATACGGTCCTCGTGGCCCTGTGTCCTGCATGTTTTAGATATGTCCTTCTTCCCATTCTTCTTCTTTTTTTACTTATTTAACAAAAAATAATTAAAAACATATAATGAAACAAAAATTATATATATATATATATATATATATATGTGTGTGTGTGTGTGTGCGACCCTTCCATCACACCTTATCAGACTTCTGAAGAGTTGATCAATCATTTAATTAGGTCTGATATTAGTGGGATCTAACTTGTTCTCTTTTGCAAAACTGAATAAAATTAAACTTTTAAATTAAAAGTTGAAAAAAAATTACCAAAATGTTCAGTAAAATGAACCAAAATTAACAGAAATGTCAAAAATAATAATAAAAGTAAAATGTTACATTCTGAGCCCAGATTTACCATCATTTAAGACTTGAGTTTTCCTTATCAATAAAACATTAGTTTGATTCTGGGAGCATTTTACTATAGACCAGTGTTATTGGTCAGTTTACTACTGACCCTTGAACCTCTATGGCTGAACTTATTGTATGAACTGTGTGTTCTGTAACAGAGCTGTGCTCATAATCAGCCCATTTACACTAAAACTCTGATCATTATTTGTTTGGTGGAGTTATGGGATTATTCCAATGATCATAGAAACAGGATAATCTAATGTGCTTCATCAGGTAACAACAGTAAATCTGATTATTTAAAAACCTGGATTCACCCTCCAGTACTCTGTAATGTAAATACTTTAATCTGATTTATTTAGTTTTGCATCTGTGCATGTGCAAAAAACAAACAAACAAAAAAACATATTTACCAACAGGTTACTTTGGTATTTTCAGAAATGTGCCGCAGTGTGGCAATGAAGCCATTTATCTTTAAAACAGACCTATTATATTCAGTTTTAACTCATTATCTTGACTTTTCAGAACCTACAGAGTAAGTTTACATGATTTCCAGCTCAAAAAACTATAGTGTAACATATTTATCTCATACAGACGTTCACAAAAGTCCAGATTCAAACCCTTTTCTGCCTCTGATTGAAATGATCAGCTTTGGCTTCTGGCCAAACTCGCTGTTCTCTGATTGGCCAGCTCAGTGGAGGATTGGGGAGGGGGCAGAGTGAGAGGCAGACCAAGGTTTTGGGGTCCGCCCCCACATGTGTATTAGTTTATTGTGTGATAGCGTTAGGCTAACATAGGCTACTGTACACAGAGCTAACAAGTCAGATGCTTCTCACTCTTAAAGGGATAGTTCATTATTTTTCACATGAAGGTGTTTGTCATCAGCATCTTTACCCCCGACACTGTCCAGTGAGCCCAGTTCTGGTCCAGTTTTGGTCGAAGTGAAAGTAGCCCCAGCCGGTTTCCTGAGGTCAACAAAAAAAACGTGTTTCTTCTCAGAACAGAATGTGTTCGAATGAGTGATTTATTTGCTATATAAATAAATAGATTTGCGGTACACCATGTAATTAGTTCTGAAAAGAACTAGGAATATTTTCTCGACTTTTCGGATGAAATGCTTCAACCATCTTCAGGAGGGCAATGACTTTTCAGAACTAAATTATTGTGTACTGAAAGTCTATTTATTTATATCTAATTTCTTCACCATGCAAACCTTCAAACAATATTTTAATTTATTTTCATAACAAAACCGTCAAGGAACAAAAACTCACACCTCGTAATTTCTCGGAGCTACTTTCTCTCAATCGCGATCAATGCGCTAGGATTATCACTGCTAAAATCTGTGCATCTTAGCAAACTACTTTCATCAGTTGTTGGGCAGTGCTAGCGGCTGCTATGTGCAGAAACACAGCTATTTACTACATATACAGTATTTAATATGACAATTTCTCCTAGTCAGAATAAAATAATAATAATAATAAAGTAAATAAAAATAAGAGATATTAAATAAAGAGCAAGGAAATATCCTCACAAACAGTCAGCCCTAAAGTTTATAAGCCTCATTCAACATGCTAAATAGATCCATCCTTCATCATCACTCGCTGAATGTAGATTTTTGTGACAGCTAGTGTCAGATGGATCCTTTGGTGATGGCAGATGTTACAGTAATGCTGTGGTCACATGTATTTAACTGTTTTTTAAATCATTCAAATCATTATACTGAGCCAACATACCTTCTGTAATTATCCTTTTAAATGTATAAATGTTTACACACTCTTTTATTTGATCATTCATTCCACAGTCTGACTCCACACACTTTTCCTTGTTGTTCTCACTGGCTGGACTTGAAATTTGCCAAATCCCCTTAGATTGTTATGCCCCTCATTTTTATGAAAACAGTTTTGAACATTTCCTGGCAATACATTGTGGTTGGCTTTATATAAAAGCACCGCAGTGTAGAGTTTTACCAGATCCGCCAGCTTCAGTAGCTTAGATTTTGAAAACAGACCACTGGTGTGATCTGCAGAACCAACTGTATGTATTAACATAACATTATTTCATTCTGCCATTTTATGTATTTACTTTTATTTTATTACTATTATTTATTTATTTATTTATTCCATTCTTTTAAACTCTGTACATCTTTTAACTTGTCCTACATATGAGGGATAATGGGGATATTGTGCTACATACACCATGTATGAAAAGTGCTATTTAAATAAAGTTTGATTGATATTGTTCTTATAGCACATTTCTGCAACAAAAAATGGGATGTACTGAAAGTACACAGTAAACAAGGTTCATGCAAGTTTTTAAAAGTTACATTTCAGATTTTAACACCTTTTTAGGATGCAGTGCCCATTTCACAGCCACAATGGCAAATAAATAAATAAATAAGAGTAGCACGCAGCAGCAGTAGCAAAAGACACTTAATTCATTTCCATGTTTGCATAGAGCTCTTCTTCCCACAATGCATGTCGACAAATTTCAAAACATGCAGAGTTCTGAAAATGTAAATAGGACTCACTTGGGTTAATACTGATCTGCAGAAGTTATTTTAAGATCCACCCAGAACTTTTTTACGCAATCCTGCTGACAAACAAACAAACAAACAAACTAGAAGGCCACGTAGAGCTTGGTAACTTCACGGATCATATGAAATCTGCGATTTTTGTCCAATCATTATCAGTCATTACCATGTTAAATCACTAATACATCATAAGGAGAAGATATAGATGACATGATGCAAACGGCAAATCTGTGCTATGACCGAGACGTGAAAATTCAACATGGCATCAGAACGGAAGTAGTGAGTCCATTTATTTATATAGTAATATATATCGCATGGGGAAAAAAATAGCAATGTCAGTTTTTTCTAATATCGTCCAGCCCTAAAGGAGACCAGCTAACTTTCTACCAGACAAACACAAGCTAGCATGAAAGAACATTACATATTATACGACATGTCAAAGAATTATAAATAAACTGTGTTAGCCATCGGTGACAGACGCTTAAACAGAAAAAAAAACAAGAAGAGTCTGTTTCCGTTGGAGCTCTTCATGAGTTCGTCTTTATTTCACACAACAGTTGTAGTTATATCTGCAAGGCATTGAACTTTATCCAAAATTCACTAGTGTTTGCTCCTCCCACAACAGTCTGTTGTTCCTGCAAATGTAAAATGACCTTCCCTTTGACACTCTGCACTTCGATTCATTTTGAGAAAAAACTCTATTAAATGTTTTAGACAAAAGATGTGCCTTAGTCAGCCTGAGGCAGTTACAGACGTACCTGGAATATCCCATTACTCCACCTCACACAATGGACTAAATGTTCCCTTTTATCCCAAAGAGAATTAAAGTCTATTATTTTTTACTTAAAAGTGGTCAGATTTAAAAACGCTCATGGAGTCAAAGTGTTCAGTAACACATCAGGTTTTTATTTGACTCGTATGAGTGCTGGTCTCGTGGGTCGCTAATATTCTAACCATCTGTAAATAATTGTGAATGAAAGCGCCCCAGATTAGAAACACCTGCCTGGATGGGGTGTGCGACAGTGTCGGAGTGAAGCTCTGGGGCCTCATCGATGTAAAAACTGCCTGCAAGGTGCAACAAGTGGTCTACCAGGGGCCGAACCGGTGCTGAAGGCCACACTGAGGAGCAGGTTCAAAGCTGGAATTTCAAAAATTTTTACATTTCAGAATTGCAGGTACATTTGGAATAGAGCCCTGCCCTCCCACGGGAGTCCCACAGGACCCAACGCAAAGCAGCGTGGCGCAGGAGGCATTTTAATAGTTCACTGTGGGCGCAGGCAGGAGGGGTGATAAGCTGCAGTCCCGCAAAATAAACACTATGAATGATTCATTTTGACTGTCATATATACGTGACACAGGGAGAGGTCCCGCGAGGGGATCCTCCCAGCACCGAGCGGCCGACCCTGCGACCCGCTGAGGTTGATTCCCCCGGATGTACTGCGACAGATTTTCTTAAGCTAGGCTACTTGTTGACTATCAGCGTCCCGTCAGGATTTAGCCTTAGTTTACCACCCACTGTTGCATTCCCAAACAACGCAACTCTGAGAAGACCAGACCCCAGGGCGACGGGACATCCACGAGCTGAGCCTCATTCAAAAGGACACTAGCCCCCAAGCGACACCCGACAAGCGGTTTACCGTACCGCACATTTCATCTCACGGCTGAATCCTGCAGGACTTGCAGGCGGGGGTGGGACTGGAAATTGTCCCCCACGGACACCTCTAATTTTGAGTTGAGACAAAAGTAAAAGAAAATATATTTTTCTGTAATTTTTTACTTCAATTTTCAGAGAGAATACTTTCAGTTTTACACTTCCAGGATTGGCCAAGTTTAAACATGTAGGATTTTTAATATTTTAATTTAAAATCAGTGAACTAAGAGCACATTCTGTCAACTCTGTTATGGAGACATCACCAATCTTACCTTTACAAAAAAAATAAATAAAAAGAAAAAGAAAAACAGAAGTCTCAATAAATGTTTAAACTAAAGCAAAATGATTAGAAGTGATTGAAAACATGTGACAATATTCTTTCAAGTCACTGTCAAACTGTAAAAGAGTTGATGATAACAGATTATTTTTTTGGAATGAAGAAGTTTCACGAAAAAAAAAAAAATCATAGTAATAGAGTTGACGCATCATTAATCTACTCTTGGTGTAATGTCAACGTTTTCCACAAATTGAAAGAAAAAGTTAAACATACCATAATTTCCTCCAAGGAAGTGAAGAAACAGTGACATCACTTGGTCCAGGAGGTCACATGGCTATATATATATATATATATATATATATATATATATATATATATATATATATATATATATATATATATATATATATATATATGCTCTAACCAGCACTTTTGTCATTCATCTTATTCAAGTATGTAAGTTTTAGCAGGTTTTACAGTCTGTATTAGATACTTTCTAAACAATAGTAGAGCAGGGTCATCAGTGTAAATGTGAATAATGTGGAAAATTACAGTAAAATAATGTAGAAAAGCACATGTTGTGTGTGTTTGTTCTGGTTTAAATCAGCAGATGAGTTGGTAGACACAGTGTATTTTCCCCCTGGGTTTGATTCTTTTCACACAGAAAACTATTCAGAGTAATCTGAGAACATTTCCTCCTCTCATTAGTTAGATATGTCTGAGGCATGAGAAGGTCCTATCTCCCAAGAAGCAGACTTGGACCTGGGTTCTAATCCAAGTCAGACTTTGATTCATTCCCTGGCTCGCAGCTATTGATGTAACATCAACACAGTGCAGCGAAGAATGCCTTGAACTGTAGCCGGGTCAAAATGAAACCTATTTGTCTTGGTTTCGATTTGTTCGACTCACTTAAGACAGATATTTATTACAAGCTTTTTTTCATTAAATTATATTTTATTTATGAACTTTCCATTTTTAGTCACTTTTAAGAGCAGAGCTGTTTGTGGTGTTACGTTGCCAAATCGCAGTAAATAGCACAAGGGTTGGAAAGGAGAGTAAACGTCTATTTTTTGAAACTCATAAAGACTCAAACATCCACCACCAACCAAAACCATCTCCTGATTTAAACTGTTTAAACTGTTTGATCCATTAATTTTATCAATCCATAAAATCCAGTTATTTTTCTTTTCATGCTCATTACATATGACAGTCCAGTGTCGTACCAAACCAATTGTTCAAATCAGTATAAAAGCACCATATTTGGTTCAAACACACACACATATACACACACACATATATATATATATATATATATATATATATATATATATTTATTTATTTATTTATTTTTTTTCCTGTTTTCATGACCCCCTCACCTTTGATCTGAACTTTTGTGAGTAATTTCACGATCAGTGAATTGAATATAGGAAAATGTCTGATTCATACTGATTAAAAGACAACATATAGAGGACAAGAGGATAATAATAAATGATGATAAAGCAATGAAGAAACTTTAGATAAAAAGAGAATGTCATTTAGAATCTGACACAAAAGTAGAGCTGGGTCTTTATGGGTTAAATCTATTAGAAACAGTTTTAATTCACAACCTCAATAGCATTGTGTCTAAACATTAACTGCGGCCACTAAAACATTCTTATATGAAATATCACCCAAAACATTTACTTGAACATGATTTACTTTTGTTTCCACTGAACAAATGTTCATTTCAACACAACAGTTTATCCTAAAAACAACCTTCCCAACTGTATTTCCAGGGGTTATTGTATATTTAATGGCTGACTTCCTTGACTTGCATTAAGTGCAAACAGGTGGTGTTGTGAGTTCAGTTGTGTGTCATTGCACAATCTGATCTGAATAAACTAAAAAATACATAAATAAAAACAGGACCAGTGTAGCTTACTGTCATTTTCCATTAAGAATCAAAATCAAGTTGAATTTGTGAAGCTGTCAGGTTCCAGGAGATCAATCTACCAGGTGAAATAGTGACTTCTAAATAATAATATGACAAATAAAAACTTTAAATAGGGAATGTGTGTCTGCAGAGTCATATCATGCCATAATTCAATGAATACTAGAGATATCACCAGTAAATTACATGGGCATATACATGTAGCTAATGCACATCAGATGTAATAATCCATTTGTGAAAAGGTCAAAGGTCAAGGTGACATTTAGCAGAAAGGTCAAAGTCACATTATTGTCTCTAATTAAAGAACGGGTTGTCATAGAAACTTGAGATTGGCACACCATAGGGGTGAGATTAGGCATTCTCTGAATACTTGTTTAATTTACTTCTAACCCTTGTGTGGTCCTCCGTACACGGCGCACAGGCCATGTCCTATGATTGGGTCTTATAGACCCACATTCCAAAGTCCAGATCGACTCATCACCCCACCCCCAAGGATATTTTACACTTTTCAGAATTGCAAATGTAGTAAGCAATGACACCATACGTATGAAATTTGTGGGCTTTGTGTTGATAGTTCATTTCTGCATCTTAGATGTTTTGTGTGAAATGACAATAAAATATCTATCCATCCATCTTCACTGTCCTTGGGGGAAAAAAAGAAAAAAAACCACACAACACTTCCACACACATATTCAACTTTGTGTGACTGTAGAAAGACACTCAGTTTGACCTGGTGGTGTGTGTGTTGGGGGGGGGGGGGTATCCCTTTAAACCAATCACAGATGAGACAGACATAACATTTTTGGAGAGAAATTTAAGAATGTAATGTGAAATTCAACCCCTATTTTAAAATCCAACAACTAACATCTGTTGTAAAGAGCACTGCAGACTTGGAACTGACTTGTTTGCTCATTATTGAAAACAGTGAGAACAGTGGACAGCTGGCCGGTCCACATAACCATTATCTATGTTTAAGTGTGGACGAGAGTTTATACGGACTTCACTAGAATGGATCAAATCAGCACAGGTGTGTTTGCTGCCAATGAATTAACATTCAGCAGAAAGACTATAATAATTATTTGGAGCCGTTTTGGAAGTGTGCACTGGAGTCTGTGAGTATGATAATGCTAATGCTAATGCTAATGGTGTCAGTTGTTACTGCTGGTGGAATTAGTAAAACCCAATTTCAGGTGGAGCAGACAGTCTACCACTGTAGTAGTTTGTGTCATGCTAACACAGGCCACACCAATCAACACCCAGGAAGATACATTCTTATTATTATGGCTGTGATGTGAGCCACCAGTCACTCATCACACACTCAAATGTCACTGTCTACTTTCAGACTGGAAAACACAAAAAAGCAATAAACTGGGCAATGTGGCTCCGCCCACTAAACTACAGGGAACAACAAACAAACCAAAAATGAAAAGGGTCTAAAAGTGAAGTGATAAAACTGAACGGCAGATGAGCCAGATAGTCATGTAGCTACAGAGAAGGTGAATCAGACGTTCCACCTGTTAATTCACTAAATTACGGACCTTGTTTAACTTGTGTGAATGCGCTGTAATAATCGCCTCGGTCACAATTGGACTTGCTGTGGCCGCAACAATGACCACAATGTCTGCAAATATGTAGTTTTCAGCCACATGACTATGACGACATTGTGATTTGAGCTGGAGGGCAGGAGGTAACCATGGAAACTGTCACTATGGAGGAAACCATTGAAGAGTGTTTATTGTATGGATTCAGACACAGATACATACAGTTAGATAAAAAAATGTATTGGACCTGACCTGTATCTGATGAAAATTAATGATTTTTGGACAGAAGCCAAAGATTTTCCCAACAATCTCTGCTGTGGATATTACTAACTACCTGGTCCTGCAGACATCCTACTACTCCAGGAGCAGATGAAAGACTAGAAAAGTTTGGAGACAGAACGTTTTTGTCAGCGGGTGGGTCCACAACCTCGGTACCAAAAGGCTGAGTGGTTATTATGGTTTGGTCTTGGCCAGGGTGAGTGTTTTATTTGTAAAGGTGTGACATCAAGACGTATTGGATGTTTGTTGCGCTGCTAGCCGCTAGCATAGGGTGACCATTCGTCCGGATTTCGTCCGGACAGTCTGGTTTTAGAGCCATCTGTCCGGCCGTCTGTCAAGCCACCGTTGTATTAATCGTCATAAATCCCCACCCGCTATGCAATGTAAATATTCATCGATGCAGCGCACAAAGTGGACACAGTGAAGGCTGAGCTGTAACCCCCCCACCCGGGCCCATCTGTCCTAACTTGAGGGCTTTTGTCCTCTTTTTTGGACACAAGTGTCCTCCTTTCCTCTTTCCTGCCAGTCACCCTAGGCTAGCAGTAGGGACTAATGTAAATAAACATGCATCTTGATGTGTCTAGGTAAACCATATTACAACCATGTAAATTAATATTTAACCACAACCTCATGATATATAGCACATCCACAAAAAAGAAAAGTTAGCTTTGGAACATACCTCTGACCAAGTGGTCACTGCAGACATGGGCATTAGCATTAGCATTAGCAGACTGTTCCTCACGACTGCAAATGCAGATTTAAAATCCCCTTTTTAAGGCATTTTGCTTTGAGCTTTTTCCGTTTATCACCTTTGTGAAAGACAATCTTTGGTACTCAAAAAAAAAAAAATAAATAAACAATTTTTAAAAATCGCTTTTCAATTTCTGGGTTTCAATGATTTTCACAGGAGTAAAATAGACAAAACAGACATTTTCCCAACATAAAAATCACTCTGCATCACTTCCTGCCCTCCATCTGTAAATCACGTGCCGACTATATAGCAATGTGACGACATGTGAAATCAACCTATTCCTGAGAGGAGTAAAGTTGTTAGCGGGTGTTAGCACAGTTGAGATGTTGTCATAGAGACCTTGTGAAAGTCCATAACTGCAGTTAGTTGTCATTAGTAATGCACTACGGCACAGATGTAGCCAAATCAGGGGGCGGGACTTAGACAATGTGCACCACAATCCTCAGAGCGGCGAAGATCTACAGAGCAATGAAAGGAGTTTAAAGTCTTTGTTATTTGTCGTAATGGTGTGAAACTTTCCACTGCATTCCACAATAGTAGTGGAAAGTTACCCTTTAAATGTTGGATCATTTGGTGAAGTTGTGCTGGTGTTAGATGTTCCACAGACAAACAGGAAAGACATTTGTTCAATTATAGATAGATTATTAATTCTCCATTAACACTAGTTGTTACTGTATATCACACATTGAACCTTTAGAAATAAAATTACTTGTATATAACATTCTTAAAAATAAGCACTTTCTTTTATGACCGTAAAAAAACAAACAAAAGTATTTGATGTTCGTCTAATTCTCTTCTTTAGTCTGAAAATCCTCCATCTGGCCTTTGACTAACCCAGAACATGCCTGTCAAACTGGATGCCTATCAGCCAAAACACAACTTTATGTAAGATCTGTGCAGCCCTTCAGTGTGTGTGTGTGTGTGTGTGTGTGTGTGTGTGTGTGTACATTAGAGACAGAAACAGAAGAAGCAGACTTACTACTCCTCTGGTTATAAAAACACAGCCACCACCAGCGCTGGCAGACGCTCCGTCTAGCTAATATTAAACCTCTGTAAAACACACGGTATTCTATATAAAGTTCATTCCGTCTTCCAAACACAGGAATGAAACGCTCCACCTCATGGGACGCAAAATATTTAATGAACACCGACCTTTATTTATGACGGATGGCCTCTGGCATCACAGGGGAAATGTTTTCAGTGGGGTCCGCGGGAGTCCAGGGATGTCCAGGTTCAGGGAGGTTGTCCTATCAAATATTTTACATCTTGATTCACTTTATTAAAACACTGCGCTGCTTTAGCTTTCAGTGAAGTTAGGAAAATATGCATATAAATAAGACGATGGAGTAACTTAGAGGTTTATTTATGCTTCATAAATGTTCAAAGAACGGAATTAAACCGTGGATATTAAAAATAAAATACAAAAGGAAGGAAGGAAATGGGATCTGACTCTACTTTTATTCATATCCTGATCTGTGTTTTCATTATTCCTGATTAAAAATGCTTATTATTGTCTAAAAATGGTGATAAACAACTTCTCCTTTCATGTTTTTAATCTGTCAAATTATGGATGAATGTTTAAGTTTCACTCATTAACCACAAAAAGCTTCTACCCTTTTGAAACAAAAATAGACTTCTCCATATACTATCAATATATTACTGCCTGAACATTTAACATAGAAAATATATGTATATAATATACAGAAAAATATATATTGTCTCCATATATTACAATATAGTTAAAAATAAATACGCAATTGCTGCTTTTCATATACAGTCATACCTTAATTTATGAAAGCTAACGAATAATCCAAGTTACGAAAAACCTTTACGCCAATTTTTTTGTCTCTGAATACGAAAGAAAATTACATTTCTCAATGAAAAACCCCGAGATGTAAATACAGTACTGTATGTAAACATGCACTGTACGTACTGTACGTATCATCCCATCGGCTATGAAGGAACTACCCATGATGCTTTTGGTGACCTTTGACCCTCATTCATCACAGAATTCCTGTTTGATGAGTTTTTCCCAGTGTGTTCATTTAAAATTTATTACAGTACGTATGCATTATTCATCATGAGCCCAAAGAAAGTGATTCGTGGTGCAAATGAAAAGAAGAAGCAACTGCGTTATTAATAGAAGTGAAACAGGAGATGATAAAAAAAAGGAGGAGGAGCCATCATTCCAACAGTACCAATAAAATACATGCTGGATACATTTCATCAACTTTCCCAATTTGTGTAAAAAAAAACCAAAAAAACAAACAAAAAAAAAAACATCCCGAAAAAATGTTCAGGAGTCGTGCTATCACCCACTTTGATGACGTAGGTCTTGCACATTTTTGGAAGATTATAAAAAGTGGTCAAAGACAATCATATTTAGATCGATATTTCACCAAACGTCCGTCAACAAACACCATGTTATGAAAATGACCCACATGTCTGGTCTGAAAATGACCCACATGTCTGGTATGAAAATGACCCACATGTCTGGTATGAAAATAACCCACATGTCTGGTATGAAAATGACCCACATGTCTGGTATGAAAATAACCCACATGTCTGGTATGAAAATGACCCACATGTCCGGTATGAAAATGACCCACATGTCTGGTATGAAAATGACCCACATGTCCGGTATGAAAATGACCCACATGTCCGGTATGAAAATGACCCACATGTCTGGTATGAAAATAACCCACATGTCTGGTATGAAAATGACCCACATGTCCGGTATGAAAATGACCCACATGTCTGGTATGAAAATGACCCACATGTCCGGTATGAAAATGACCCACATGTCCGGTATGAAAATGACCCACATGTCAGGTATGAAAATGACCCACATGTCAGGTATGAAAATGACCCACATGTCTGGTACGAAAACTCTTCTGGAACAAATTAATTTTGTAAGTTTGTATTGGCTGATTTTTAGGCAAATAATACATTGCTTTTTTTTTCTTTTTATCTCAATTTGCGATTTAAATTGATTAATGACATATTCAATAACACATTTATCCATTTAATTCCAATTTAAATTACTGAATAACTTATTTAATCAGTTATTTAATGGTGTAGTTATTTATTTTGGCACTTTTAATCCTTTAGATTTATTATGCTGAGGAAAGATTTTAAAATTCCCATTGAAGGAGCATGAACAATAAAGTTCTAGAAAACAAAAAGAAGAGTATTTCTAACAAATGCTACTGACTGAATTCATGTTGGTGTGTTTCACTCATACAGTTTTTTGGTGATCTATATCGGTGATCGGGCCAAAAAATGCTGATCGGTGCATCAATAATTTACATAATTGTAAAAATGATTTGAATTCAGGTTGTACATAGAGAATAATTAGGCATAGCAGTAAAATATGATCATAATTACCTGTAAGTAATAAAAACTGCAGACTTTATCTTTATTTTAGTGAAAAGACAGTAAAATTATATGAAAATCTTTATATTAAACTATCCATTTATAAAAAATGTGAAGAATCTGAACAAATAAGATTTGAAATGTCTTAAATGAAGTATAATTACAGAAATATTCTGCCTGTTACTAAGCATTTTGTGTGTTTGTAATTCTAATATAAGCTGTAACTGAGGCAAATGGGGACAATCTGATTCAAATTACACTTGTTTTTCTCAAGACATGTCAAATTGTTGTGGTTATTAACATATTGAGGGGATATTATAGATGTAAACGTCATCATATTTTTACTGGTCTGGTCATTTTCAGATCATAATGGACTATCTTGGGTGTCGGCTGGTGAGAAAGTCATCACTAAAGTAAATCAGCGTGTACGATTCCTGGCTAGAATTTTCAAATATCTACTGTATTTTCTGGACTATAAGCTGCACCCACAGTATTTTTAAAAATAATTATAATTATCATTATTATTATTATTATTATTATTATTATTATTATTATTATTATATTGGTTGCAGTTTGATGCAGTAGCCCAGAGGTGTCAAACTCATTTTAGTTCAAAGGCCACATTCATCCTAATATGGTAAAAAGTGGGCCGGACTAGTAAAATATTAATAATAAGATAAAAATGTACAAGATATATTTGACACGAAAAATGTCTGTGTTTAAGAGTGAAAAAAAAAGCAAATTTTTTCAATAAAAATGTTCACATCTACAAACTGTATGTTAACATAACGCAAACAAATATGAACAACATGTAAATTCTTAAGAAAAATAAGTGAAATGTTGACGATATTATGCTTTAGTTTATCATTTATACACGTGCGTCACAACTTACAGATCACAGTCTGCGTACAAATACACAACATTGAGTAAATATTCTTAAAATTCCACAAATATTTCAGGTCATTTGCATTTTTTTTTGGTCAAAGACTCATCTTTATTTCTACTTTAAATAGAAATGAAAAGTAGTTTAAGGTTGGTTTCCATTATTTCTAAGTTATTATGATAGTATTTTATTCATCTCATTCACTTTAGATTGAATTGACATAAATGATAAGTGATTTGAACTTCCTTCATTATTCATTATCTTCAGTGTAATTCTTGCATTTCACATATTCATCCCAGCGGCCAGACTGGACCCTTTGGCGGGCCGCATTTGGTCCCCGGGCCTTATGTTTGACACCTGTGCAGTAGCCAATCAAACAAGCTTCAGGGACTGTCATTCATCACTGGCTCCTAAAACAACACTTTTCAGAGTTGGGAAACCACATCAGAGAAAAACACCAACATCATTCACGTCCAAAGATCCGCGCTGCCACCGTTTTGTCCCACTGTGGAAAACTGGAGGAAAACTCTGGAGGTCATGGGAACTGCCACGTATTCCCACATGTCTGACGGATTCAGGACTGTGATTGAACATTACAGCTACTAATCCAAGGTTTTTTTAACCTCGACCTTCTGCTGTGGTCCATGAGACCCAACTTTCAGCAAAGACTGGTTGAAAACAAATACATTACAACAGCACATTAATAAAAAAACTGACATTTTTTATTTTTATTTTTTAACCTTGTGATATATAGAATATTGTGATGTAATAAACTATACAAGAGTAAATAACAGCTGTGGTGTCGACACTGAACATATGTTAAATAATTAAATATAATTAATAATTAACAAATACATAAAAAAAATTTATTTAAAATTAAATATATTAAAATAAAAATACAAAAATGAATTTAATTTAATGAATGAATGAAAAAATTTAATTCAATACAAATACATAATAAAAATGTAAAATAAATTCCATAAAACTAATGTTGCTTTTCTTTGTGGCAGCGAGCCTTGGTTTTGAATGAAATGTAAAGAGTATAAAGTAAAAATATTTATATAAATGTAAAGAGTATAAAGTACAAATATTTATATAAATGTAAAGAGTATAAAGTAAAAATATTTATATAAATGTAAAGAGTATAAAGTACAAATATTTATATAAATGTAAAGAGTATAAAGTAAAAATATTTATATAAATGTAAAGAGTATAAAGTAAAAATATTTATATAAATGTAAAGAGTATAAAGTAAAAATATTTATATAAATGTAAAGAGTATAAAGTACAAATATTTATATAAATGTAAAGAGTATAAAGTAAAAATATTTATATAAATGTAAAGAGTATAAAGTACAAATATTTATATAAATGTAAAGAGTATAAAGTAAAAATATTTATATAAATGTAAAGAGTATAAAGTACAAATATTTATATAAATGTAAAGAGTATAAAGTAAAAATATTTATATAAATGTAAAGAGTATAAAGTAAAAATATTTATATAAATGTAAAGAGTATAAAGTACAAATATTTATATAAATGTAAAGAGTATAAAGTAAAAATTTATATAAATGTAAAGAGTAAAAAAGTAAAAATATTTATATAAATATAAAGAGTATAAAGTAAAAACATTTATATAAATGTAAAGAGTATAAAGTAAAAATTTATATAAATGTAAAGAGTAAAAAAGTAAAAATATTTATATAAATATAAAGAGTATAAAGTAAAAATATTTATATAAATGTAAAGAGTATAAAGTACAAATATTTATATAAATGTAAAGAGTATAAAGTAAAAATATTTATATAAATGTAAAGAGTATAAAGTACAAATATTTATATAAATGTAAAGAGTATAAAGTAAAAATATTTATATAAATGTAAAGAGTATAAAGTAAAAATATTTATATAAATGTAAAGAGTATAAAGTAAAAATATTTATATAAATGTAAAGAGTATAAAGTACAAATATTTATATAAATGTAAAGAGTATAAAGTAAAAATATTTATATAAATGTAAAGAGTATAAAGTACAAATATTTATATAAATGTAAAGAGTATAAAGTAAAAATATTTATATAAATGTAAAGAGTATAAAGTACAAATATTTATATAAATGTAAAGAGTATAAAGTAAAAATATTTATATAAATGTAAAGAGTATAAAGTAAAAATATTTATATAAATGTAAAGAGTATAAAGTACAAATATTTATATAAATGTAAAGAGTATAAAGTAAAAATTTATATAAATGTAAAGAGTAAAAAAGTAAAAATATTTATATAAATATAAAGAGTATAAAGTAAAAACATTTATATAAATGTAAAGAGTATAAAGTAAAAATTTATATAAATGTAAAGAGTAAAAAAGTAAAAATATTTATATAAATATAAAGAGTATAAAGTAAAAATATTTATATAAATGTAAAGAGTATAAAGTACAAATATTTATATAAATGTAAAGAGTATAAAGTAAAAATATTTATATAAATGTAAAGAGTATAAAGTACAAATATTTATATAAATGTAAAGAGTATAAAGTAAAAATATTTATATAAATGTAAAGAGTATAAAGTAAAAATATTTATATAAATGTAAAGAGTATAAAGTACAAATATTTATATAAATGTAAAGAGTATAAAGTAAAAATATTTATATAAATGTAAAGAGTATAAAGTAAAAATTTATATAAATGTAAAGAGTAAAAAAGTAAAAATATTTATATAAATATAAAGAGTATAAAGTACAAATATTTATAAAAATGTAAAGAGTATAAAGTACATAAATTATTATAAATATAAAGAGTATAAAGTAAAAATATTTATATAAATGTACGGAGGAAAAGTCAGAAGTTCCCAGGAAAATACATATTCAAGTAAAGTACATATTCCTAAAAAATACTGAAGTACAGTAACAAAGTATTTCTACTTTGTCTTTTCTACAAAACTCCAGAGGTGAAGTAACTGTTTTTCATTTCAGTCATACTGTATGTGACCACTAAGAGGAGACATGTTGGATTTACATTAAAAACATCCCTTTGTCTGTCTGTGTGTCCACAGTACAGACACTCAGTTGTCCGTGTGTCCACAGTACGGACACTCAGTTGTCCGTGTGTCCACAGTACGGACACTCAGTTGTCGGCGGGTCCACAGTACGGACACTCAGTTGTCCGCGTGTCCACAGTACGGACACTCAGTTGTCCGTGTGTCCACAGTACGGACACTCAGTTGTCGGCGGGTCCACAGTACGGACACTCAGTTGTCCGTGTGTCCACAGTACGGACACTCAGTTGTCCGTGTGTCCACAGTACGGACACTCAGTTGTCGGCGGGTCCACAGTACGGACACTCAGTTGTCCGCGTGTCCACAGTACGGACACTCAGTTGTCCGCGTGTCCACAGTACGGACACTCAGTTGTCCGCGTGTCCACAGTACGGACACTCAGTTGTCCGCGTGTCCACAGTACGGACACTCAGTTGTCCGCGTGTCCACAGTACGGACACTCAGTTGTCTGCGTGTCCACAGTACGGACACTCAGTTGTCTGCGTGTCCACAGTACGGACACTCAGTTGTCGGCGGGTCCACAGTACGGACACTCAGTTGTCGGCGGGTCCACAGTACGGACACTCAGTTGTCTGTGTGTCCACAGTACGGACACTCAGTTGTCCGTGTGTCCACAGTATGGACACTCAGTAATGGACTGTATGGACACTCAGTAATGGACAGTATGGACACTCAGTAATGGACTGTGCAGTCAATAAAGTTTGTGGTGTTGTAATGTGTTGCTGTTTCCTTGGGGACGTATGATGACAAAACAGAACATAATGAAAGTGGTGTTAGTTCAGTGATGAGGAAATGTTTGGTTTTGTAAAAAAGTTCAATGTGGAACAGATGAGATGGATGTGATGTCAAACACTCGACCCAAGTCCCTTTCATAATAGTTGTCGACCACAATACACAACAAATGTTTGGGTTTTTATTTATTTCATATGTGTTTTTCATTTTGTGAACAAATTTAAGAGCGTGTCCAATTATTTCTACCCCCACACTTCTGCTCCTACCTGACATAATAATAATAACAACAATAACAACATTAATAATACAACAATAATATAATAATAACAACAACAACATTAATAATAACAACAATAAAATAAGAATAATAACAATAACAACAATAAAATAATAACAATAAAATAACAATAAAATAATAATAATAATAACAACAATAAAATAACAATAATAATAATAATAATAATAACAACAACAACATCAATAATAACAACAATAACATAATAAAAATAATAATAATAACAATAATAATAACAATAATAATAACAACAACAACAAAAATAATAACAATAAAATTAATAACAATAAAATTAACAATAATAATAATAATAATAATAATAATAATAATAATAACAATAACAATAATAATAACAATAACAATAACAATAACAATAACAACAACAACAACAACAACAACAACAATAGTTGTCACATTATTACAATTCTTAATCAGATTAATCTTAGAATTCATTTTAATTCACCTCTTAATGCTTACTGTCGCACATATGCTACATACCTACCAGTCTATGTGTTCCAGTAACTGGGGCTGATATGTAATATTTTTTGGTCGAGTGGTGAACTTTTGGAAAGAAGCATGAACATTTGGCTTTGGGGATTTTTGGGTCTGCTGATTTAAAAAATTGTGGGAACCACCAGGTCAGTCGTAGCGTGGCTTTTGTGGACCCTGGTGTGTTTCTGCTCAGCTCACATAAGGGTCTGCTAAACAACCAGGACCACTGAGTGTGATTTTAACACTGATGACATAATCATACGACAAACGACCCTGAGCATTACACTAAACATTTAGTAACAGGCAGAATATTTGTAAAATGACACTTCTATTCAGATATTTCAGCTGCTTCATGTTTGTTCAGGTTTTTGTAAAAGGATTATTTATTAATACAAAGATTTTCATGTAATTTTACTTTTTTTTTACATTAAAATCTGCAGTTTTCATTATTTATAAGTAATTATGATCATATTTTACTGTTCTGAATCAATTTATTCTGTATGTAGAACCTGAATTCAAATCATTTTACACCGTTAATACAGTGGTACCTAAATTTACGAAATTAATTTGTTCCAAAATTGGCTTCGTAACATTATTTTTTTGTAAGTAGAGTCGCATTTCACATGTAAAAGGTCTGATTGGTTCCAAGGTGCCCAATACTACCCCCTAAACCCTTTAAAAATTATAAAAGTAAACACATTTTTTTATGAAATATGTGTTAAAAGTAAAAAAAAAATGTATTTATTAACCCATTAAAATGAACAAGACATGAAAATCATTGACCATTGTGGTTGTTTTAATTATGGTTACTTTCTCGCCTGGCTGTTGTTGACCCTCGTGTTTTTTTCCGCTCAGCTTCGTGACCTCACACTAGGGTCAGATAAAACACCAGACATTTGACTTTTACTCCTATATTTTTAAATAAATATCTGTATGTTATACTCTACAGTCTCATTCTTTTTCAAACTAAATGGATGTGATGGTAAAAAAAAAGTGTCTTCTGAGGGAAAATCAGTGGAGGAGAGAAACTGACTTTATATATTATAATTATACAACTACTATCTCACAGTTTTGACTTTTTATCTCATAATTTTGACTTTTTATGTCACATTTTTAACATTTTATATCACAACTTTGACTTTTTCTCTTAAAATTGTGCATTTTTATCTCATATTTATAACTTTTTTTTTTTTTTTAAATCTCATGACTTTTTATTTCTTTCCCCATTTTTCCTACATTTCTTGCCCATATCCACAAACCTGAG
Source organism: Siphamia tubifer (assembly GCA_020466265.1). Classification (NCBI taxonomy): domain Eukaryota; kingdom Metazoa; phylum Chordata; class Actinopteri; order Kurtiformes; family Apogonidae; genus Siphamia; species Siphamia tubifer. Next base: position 51,405,760 of record CM035783.1, read on the forward strand.
TAGCTGTGACTTGACCAAACGCATTATCAACACAGTAACTCACTTTTAAAGGCTTTATTTTAGATACTTTTGAAACTTTTCAGATTTTTCCAGTTTAAATAGTATTGTGTTCACGACAAAGAGGACTTTTACTTTTTACTTCTGTACTTTATTACAATTGAGAAGTTGTATTTTATTTTTTAACTTTTACTTAAGTAGAGTTTAATCAGTACTTCTACTTTTACCAGAGTATTTTTTCACACAAGTAGCTGTACTTCTGCTTAAGTACAGAATGTCAGTACTTTTACCACCTCAGCTCAGTATAATATATACCTTCTTTTTGTTCTCACTGTTGACGTGCATTAACATCAGAACCATGAAGGTCAAATTTGAAGACTCGAGGTAAAGGTCAAAATTTAATTATGGATTTAAGTTTTGAATTGTTCATTTTACAGACTTCCAATCAACAGCAGGATGATGGTCTTTAAATTCTTTAATTTAAAACTGCCTGGAGTCTGCGTGCCCGCAGGCGGACGCTTGTCCTATCCAAAGCCACGCCCCCTTTCACGCAGCCTCGGACAACCTTTACCTATCGCAGTCAAGCGTTATCAAATTAAGTTCATCATCATGGTGTGTGTGGGGTAACTGTAAAAGTGACAACAGGTACCTGGGGTACAGGTACTATATAAGTTATAAATAAGGAATATTCACTAATATAACCATTAGCCGTCTAACACTATTCACCCACCGAAGCTAAAACCAGACACTGATCATCCATCATCCTCTACAGCTTGTAGTGTTTTTTGGGTTTTTTTGGAGCCTGTAGGCTACGCAACAGCTAACACAAAGTTTACCATCACTACAGAGTCTTATATTGACGAGTAGCCGTTTCACTTTCTGCGTTTTACAGAAACAATAAATGTCGGTGAGAACGGAGGCTAACACATTTTTGACCTTGGTTGTGTTAAAACCAACAGCAACAAGACAAGCTAGGCTAAAGCTAAAGCTGTACAGCTGACCGTTAACACTGATACTGTGTTGACCGTTAACACTGATACTGTGTTGACCGTTAACACTGATACTGTGTTGACCGTTAACACTGATACTGTGTTGACCGTTAACACTGATACTGTGTTGACCGTTAACACTGATACTGTGTTGACTGTTAACACTGTTGTTCTTTTTTTATATACTTTTCTTCTCATCTACTTGAATGTTCAGTGAAAAAATTAAAATCAATAAAAAATATTGATGTGACTTTTAGAAAATGTGTTTTTTTCTCGTTTTCCGAAAACACAAAAAAATGACATATGAAGCTGTCGATATTAAATAAATTCTATCGCTGACGCTTTTTAAAGAGAATGAAAATAAATCTTGTATTTTCTGTACTTCTGCAGCTGCAGGTAAAGTACCAGGTGTTTGAGTGGTTACTCAGAGGTGAGAGTACGCCCTCTTCAGACAGAATAACCAATCAAAGAACATGGAAAGTGACAGAGGGTGGGTCCATTAGAGACCTTCTCACTCATCTAGTTACTGTAGTATTTAACGAACAAAGGCTGTGCGCTCTGTTAGCTTTAGATACAATCACTATTTTCCATTTTCCAAAGAAACAACCAAACATTTGTACATTTTACACTTACTTTATATAAAATGTGTTTGTATTACATTCACTTTTCTTTCATATTCTTGTTGTTTGGCTTTTCAGAACACAACCATATGTGACACTTTTGCAGATATTTACACTTAGTTGAAATACTTGAGGCGGCACGGTGGTGCAGTGGTTAGCACGGTGGTGCAGTGGTTAGCACGGTGGTGCAGTGGTTAGCACGGTGGTGCAGTGGTTAGCACGGTGGTGCAGTGGTTAGCACGGTGGTGCAGTGGTTAGCACGGTGGTGCAGTGGTTAGCACGGTGGTGCAGTGGTTAGCACGGTGGTGCAGTGGTTAGCACGGTGGTGCAGTGGTTAGCACGGTGGTGCAGTGGTTAGCACGGTGGTGCAGTGGTTAGCACGGTGGTGCAGTGGTTAGCACGGTGGTGCAGTGGTTAGCACGGTGGTGCAGTGGTTAGCACGGTGGTGCAGTGGTTAGCACGGTGGTGCAGTGGTTAGCACGGTGGTGCAGTGGTTAGCACGGTGGTGCAGTGGTTAGCACGGTGGTGCAGTGGTTAGCACTCGTGCCTCACAGCAAGAAGGACCCTGGTTCGAATCCCGTACCAGACCTTTCTGTGTGGAGTTTGCATGTCCTCCCCGTGTCCGCGTGGGTTTTCGCCGGGCACTCCGGTTTCCTCCCATCTTATGTCCGACCCAGTTTATGCTCCAATGAAGCAAAGACAGTTATCACTAAAGATGAAGAAGAATGAAATAATATGACAGCTGTGACTCATTGACTCTGGGTTTTGGTAGAAATAGAACATTAAAGATGGGAAAATGTCACAAAAGTGGATTGATATACAGCTGGAAACTGGAAAAAACTATCAAATACTGAAGATCACTATTAAGAAAAAGCTTACCTCAGACGTCCAGGACTGATAAACCCCAACGTTTGTCTGATAAACCCCTGTGTGGGTGGGGAAGTAACTAAGTAAAAGTACTTTAGTAGATTTTTCAGGTATCTGTACTTTACTTAAGTATTTATCTTTCTGGAAACTTGACTTTTACGCCCTATATTTGTTCATAAATATATGTACTTTATACTCTTTACATTTATATAAATATATGTACTTTATACTCTTTACATTTATATAAATATATGTACTTTATACTCTTTACATTTATATAAATATATGTACTTTATACTCTTTACATTTATATAAGGAACTGGCGGAGGAGGCGGAGAAAGGAAGCTTCTGGCTGTGGCTGCGGAGGAAGGATAGGAGCTGGGGGCCAAGAAACACCTAGGGCATCAGTGGGGTTGGCAGGGAGAGTTCCCAGCCAGCGCTCCGCCACCGGTCGATGTCCTGGGGGTTAAAGGAGCGAAACATCCATGACCGGTGGTCCCCAGCTGATGACCCAGTTAGGCCCAGGGTGTCCAGGATGCACACGCATTCCGAAGGCGCCGGAAGAGGCGCGACAGGCAGAAATGTCCAGCAGGAATACCATCGATCCTGTATTTCCAAGTATAAATATATGTACTTTATACTCTTTACATTTATATAAATATATGTACTTTATACTCTTTACATTTATATAAATATATGTACTTTATACTCTTTACATTTATATAAATATCTGTACTTTATACTCTTTACATTTATATAAATATTTACATTGATTCAGAGGGAAAACTTTCTATATATTAATTATGGCTCATCTCATAATAACTTTTTATCTCATAATTATCTTTTTTTTTTATCTCATATTCATGACTTTTTAAAACATCACAATCATGCAACTCATATCTCATATCAAGTGTTTTTATTTCATAATTTTGACTTTTTATCTTGTAATTATGCATTTATTAGCTCATATTTAAGGTTCAACGTTACTTTATTTGTACCCGTAGGTAAGTTTTTTTGCCAACAGAGTAAATGTGATTAGTTTTAGAACAGGACACACACTGAACCTGTTAAGAAAAGACACAATGACTTTATCTCATATTTTGACTTTCTTTCCTCATAATTTCGACTTTTTATCTTATAATTATGCATTTCTTATATCGTATTTGTAGCTTTTTTATCTCATATATTGGACATTTTCTCACATAATTATGCATTCATTTAATCTCATGTTTTATTTTATCACATAGTAAAGACTTTTTAACCCAATTTTGACTTTTTCCAGCCCCATTTTTACTAAACTACTCAAGTATTAAAGCAGTGTGACCTGATCAAAACACATTTCTACACACTAACTCACTATTAATGACGATATTTTTGGAAACTTTTGAAACATTTCAGATTTTTCCTTTTTTTACATAAGCATTATTTCATCCATGGCAACAAAAAAAAAATACAGTTTTATTTTATTACAATTGATAAATTGTTACTCCCCCCCACACACACTTACTTCAGAAAAGGAGTTGAATGAGTACTTCTACTTTTCCTCAGAAGTACGGTCTTTTACCACCTCTGTTCATTACTTTATTTTCCACTAAACACACAGCACCAGCCAGAACACTTCAGTTTAACCGACAATGCTTAGCAACAGGAAACAAAGAGTGAAGCTCTCAACACTTGAAACGTTTCCAGACGCTGGAGTATGTCAGTCATGTCTGAGCTGAGCCAGCAGGGTCTGATGGGTAATGAGTCCAGAGGCAGAATACATGTCACTGTACGGATAATAAAATGTACATCATCACATAATGGGCATTTATGTGCCAGAGCTGAAGGCTATAAAACTGTTAATAGTGCAGTCGTCCAAACACTGTGAACATGTGTTGGTTGAAAAGCAGTGGAACATCCTCTGGTTGAACACAGTAAAAAAACAGTGTGATGCTGCCATCTAGTGGATACACTGACAAATTACCATTTAACTCAATATACTGATGCTTTTAATGACGAGAAAAACAAGCAGTGTTTCCCAACCCTGGTCCATAAGTACCAGGGTTACCAAACATAAGTTCAGGGGTGAACGTGCTTTTGCTGCAGCGGCTCCAAAAACTGTGGAACGATCTGCCTCTCCATATCAGGCAGGCCTCCTCTCTATCGGTTTTTAAACTCCTTCTTAAAACCCATTTTTTTCTCCTTTTTTCTCAAAAACATGTGAGATGTTTGTAGGTATATATATATATATTTTATTTCCTTTATTTATTATTATTTTTTTTATTATTATTACTTTTATTGTTTTAACTTGTTTTATCTATTTGATTTTATGGTTTTATTGTTTCTTACTGGTTTCTTTTACTGTGCTTTCAGTCTTCTGTACAGCACTTTGGTCCACTGTGGTTGTTTTAAAGTGCTTTATAAATAAAGTTGGATTGGATGTTTAAGAGCAGGGGTGTCCAACTCCAGT
>CM035783.1:51410784-51470784 GCA_020466265.1 Siphamia tubifer
AACATTACAATCATGCAACTCTTATCTCATATCAAGTGTTTTTATTTCATAATTTTGACTTTTTATCTTATAATTATTTATTTATTAGCTCATATTTAAGGTTCAAGGTTACTTTATTTGTACCCGTAGGTAAGTTTTTTTGCCAACAGAGTAAATGTGATTAGTTTTAGAACAGGACACACACTGAACCTGTTAAGAAAAGACACAATGACTTTATCTCATATTTTGACTTTCTTTCCTCATAATTTCGACTTTTTTATTTTATAATTATGCATTTCTTATATCATATTTGTAGCTTTTTATCTAATATATTGGACATTTTCTCACATAATTATGCATTTATTTAATCTCATGTTTTATTTTATCACATAGTAAAGACTTTTTAAACCAAATTTTGACTTTTTCCAGCCCCATTTTTACTAAACTACTCAAGTATTAAAGCAGTGTGACCTGATCAAACACATTTCTACACACTAACTCACTATTAATGACGATATTTTTGGAAACTTTTGAAACATTTCAGATTTTTCCTTTTTTTACATAAGCATTATTTCATCCATGGCAACAAAAAAAAATACAGTTTTATTTTATTACAATTGATAAATTGTACTCCCCCCCCCCCCCCCCCCCCCCCACACACACACACACACTTTTACTTCAGAAAAGGAGTTGAATGAGTACTTCTACTTTTCCTCAGAAGTACTGTCTTTTACCACCTCTGTTCATTACTTTATTTTCCACTAAACACACAGCACCAGCCAGAACGCTTCAGTTTAGCCGACAATGCTTAGCAACAGGAAACAAAGAGTGAAGCTCTCAACACTTGAAACGTTTCCAGACGCTGGAGTATGTCAGTCATGTCTGAGCTGAGCCAGCAGGGTCTGATGGGTAATGAGTCCAGAGGCAGAATACATGTCACTGTACGGATAATAAAATGTACATCATCACATAATGGGCATTTATGTGCCAGAGCTGAAGGCTATAAAACTGTTAATAGTGCAGTCGTCCAAACACTGTGAACATGTGTTGGGTTGAAAAGCAGTGGAACATCCTCTGGTTGAACACAGTAAAAAAAACAGTGTGATGCTGCCATCTAGTGGATACACTGACAAATTACCATTTAACTCAATATACTGATGCTTTTAATGACGAGAAAAACAAGCAGTGTTTCCTAACCCTGGTCCATAAGTACCACTGTCCTTCATGCTCACCCCCAAACATAAGTTCAGGGGTGAACGTGCTTTTGCTGCAGCGGCTCCAAAACTGTGGAACGATCTGCCTCTCCATATCAGGCAGGCCTCCTCTCTATCGGTTTTTAAACTCCTTCTTAAAACCCATTTTTTTCTCCTTGGCTTTCAAAAACATGTGAGATGTTTATAGGTATATATATATATATATATATATATATATATATATATATATATATATATATATATATATATATATATATATATATATATATATATATATATATATATATATATGAGAATGTATGCATGTATGTATGTATATATATTTTATTTCCTTTATTTATTATTATTTTTTTATTATTATTACTTTTATTGTTTTAACTTGTTTTATCTATTTGATTTTATTGGATTTTATGGTTTTATTGTTTCTTACTGGTTTCTTTTACTGTGCTTTCAGTCTTCTGTACAGCACTTTGGTCCACTGTGGTTGTTTTAAAGTGCTTTATAAATAAAGTTGGATTGGATGTTTAAGAGCAGGGTGTCCAACTCCAGTCCTCGAGGACCAGTGTCCTACATGTCTTAGACATTTCCCTCTTCCACATGATTCAGTTTAACCCTTTAACTCCTGAAACTTTAGCAGTTCCACAGTAAAAAGAATAAAATGAGCAACAAAATGAACCAAAACAGCTAAAGTCATCAATAAAATGAACAAAAATGAATGATAAACTGACGGAATAATTGGTAACATGAAGAAAGTAAGACACAGATGGAGCATAATTTTAAATAAAATAAAAAGTAAAATGTAGAAAAATAAACAACGAGCAACAAAATGTTCATGTTACTAATTATTTTGTCAGTTTAATATTTATTTTTGGTCATTTTATTGACGACTTTGGCCATTTTTGTTTGTCCCTTGTGGGGACCTGAATTTTGGTCCCCATAGTGTGACTACGTAAACATATCAATGTCCCCATAAAGATAGGAATTATTGTCAAAAACAGTACGTTTTACTAAATATAAATGAATGAATAAATGAATAAATAAAAACTGGGCCATGAGGACCAGATTTCAGAACCACTATCTGAAACAAAACCAAGTATTTTTGAAAATGCCGACATTTGCCTTTTGTTTATACACAAATAGCTTTTTTTCTGTGTGTGTGTGTGTGTGTGTGTGTGTGTGTGTTCTTCATACTTTGTCCTGTTAGAATCTGCACGCGTCTCTGGACAACTTGTGTTGAAGTTAATCAGTGCATTAGGCAGCGAGACGAGTACACACCATTTACATAGTTAATTAAATATAAATAAATAAATAAAACAGTCTAAAAATGGTGCACAGCTTGATTAAAGTTGTTGTAATTATCACTATAATGCTCTCTTAACTTGTGAGGGTTTATTATTAATGTGTGGAAATGTCAGTGGTTGAATTCTAACAGTGTTTGTCAACTGTGTAAAAAGAACCAGTGTCAGTAGAAAAAAAGATTAAATATTACTTTAGACACACTAGGCTAAATTCCAGAGTAAGTTAGAGGATGAGGGAAAAACGTTATATGTAATAATTATCGGTTCATTATAAGAGGGTTGACAAAAGTTTCAAAAGTATCTAAAATCAAGCCTTTAAAAGTGAGTTACTGTGTGAAAAATGTGTTTTACTGAGTTACAGTTGTTCAGTTTTGTGGCTATGGGCAGGAAATTTAGGGAAAAAAAAGAGAAAAAGTCACAATTGACATAAAAAAAATCACCAGGAAATAAAACAAGTTATAAATATGAGATATAACTATAATATATAAAGTCAGTTTCTCTCCTCTGAAGTGTCTTATTTTTCATCTGGTCACATTTATTTAGTTTGAAAAAATAATGAGTTTATTCTCAGAATGTAGAGTATAAAGTACATATATTTATATAAATGTAAAGAGTATAAAGTACATATATTTATATAAAAGTAAAGAGTATAAAGTACATATATTTATATAAATGTAAAGAGTATAAAGTACATATATTTATATAAATGTAAAGAGTATAAAGTACATATATTTAATAAAAAAATATAGGGAATAAAAGTAAAAATCTGCCAGAAAAATACTCAAGTAAAGCACAGATACCTAAAAAAACTACCTCAGTACAGTAATGAAGTACTTTTACTTAGTTCCTTCCACCTCTGCCAGTGACAGGAAGTAAAACAAGACAAACATTAAACATAACAAAATAAAAGCCCAGACATTAACAATGACAGAAAGAACAGGAAGACGCACAAAAACTAACAAAAAAAGATGTTCATGGTGAAACTATGACAATTATAGACAAATTATAAAAAAAAAAAAAAAAACAAACATCATGGACCCACGTTCCCTGATTTTCACTCGCCCTGTAAATTAAAAAAAAAAAAGTCTCCACCCATGTCAGACTAAGTGAGTTGAGAGCGGCGTTGACTTGGTCCAACTGGAGTCATTATGAAGCTGTTGTGCAGTGGAGTGACGGTTGTTAATCCACAGTGGGAGGTCCTACTGCTCTGGGACTGTATTTGCTGTTAAGCAGCAGGTGGTATTTCCTGTATTTGCCTCCATTGTTCAGACCTTTTTCATCTGACCTACTGGGTTAATTAGCACCAGCAAACAATTTTTGATGCTTCTTTTTAAGCTGCAGGGAGTAAGTGCCACAGGAGAGGGTTTTACTGAAGTAGCTGTACACTCTGCCAGTGTCCACCGTTGGCATTTGTGGAAAAAAAAAACAACAAAAAAAACCCAGAGGTAACAGCCACATACTTTCTAGGAAAAGTCTAAACAACATCTCCTCCAGCTAACATCAAGCACAGAGCCTGGGGTCATTTACTCCAGGAGAGGTTAGCCAGTATTTGTTGGAGGAAGATTTGTGGTGATGGGAGGCATTACTAAAATTGATGGTCAGGTCAGAGAGTAGTGACACTGACTCAGTACTGACAGAAAAGAAAAGAAAAACACTGTGCTGCTGCAGAGAAATCTGTATTTATACACTGAGTCTATGGGCTGGAAGTGGAGCTGGAGACGACAAAAAAAATGTGTCACTTTTATGTGAACGGGTGAAGATATTTACAAGAATTTAAATAAGAAGAATTCACATTTAGAGAGGATTCTTAGTTTAGTGATGAATGTATGTTTAATTGTGTTTGACATGTGGGTGATTATAATTAAACTAAAAAAATAATAAAAAAAATAAAAAAAATCAATGGCCCTGAGGTTTTAGTGGTTAAATATGAAACAAGCCACACACACACACACACACACACACACACACACCTATAACATAAATGAGGCTAAAATTACTGAATAAACATTTAAACGGCGGTGCGAGGGGAGGGTACGGCAGTGCGAGGGGAGGGTACGGCAGTGCGAGGGGAGGGTACGGCGGTGCGAGGGGAGGGTTACGGCGGTGCGAGGGGAGGGTTACGGCGGTGCGAGGGGAGGGTACGGCGGTGCGAGGGGAGCACAGGACCCCACAGTGACGTCCAACACCCAGTTTATTTACAGAATATTTTATTTATATATGAATTTAATTTTATTTCCTTTTTTAAATCATATTTAACTCTGCTCCTTTAATCATAATAATAACTTTAAATCATAACTTTGTGTCTCTCTACATTCTATATTCATTCATTTATTTAAGTACTGATGTAGTATGATTGTGTTTTTGTTTTTTGTGGAGCAGTAACTACAGTACACTTCCTCATGGGCATTAATAAAGAAGATCTTTTCTTATATATCATTATTTTACTGAAGAGGAAAATGTGTTTTTTTTTCTTTCACACTCGGTCACTTTCAAAACACTCTTATTTTATTTTACACTTCTATATTTTCTGGGTAAATTCTCATTCACACAAATGTGTAAATAAAATTATTAGATCTTTTTCTTATGTATGTTTGACACCTGTGATCTAAACTATCATTCAATTACAGTCAGGGCCCCAGAACATCATCTTGCATCGCGTCCCCACAAAGCTACCCCATAGATCAGTGTTTGTCGTCCCTGGTCCTGGAGGACGACTCTGCTGCAGGTTTTGGATGTTTTTTCCGTCTCAAACGAGCGCTCCATCATTAAGCTCTGCACAAAACTGATAAGGACCGTCAGGTGTGTTCAAAGAGACAAACATCTGAAACTGTCGTCAAACTGTAGTCCTGAAGGGGCCGGTGTCCTGCATGTTTTAGATATTTACCCTCTGCCACATGATTCAGTTTAACCCTTTAACTTTAGCAGCATAATAAACCAACAAAATAATTAGGAACATGATCAAAGTAAAACAGAAATGGAGCAAAGTTAAAGAAAAAAATAAAAAAACAAAAACAAAATGTAGAAAAATTAAGAAAATGAACAAATCCTAATAAATATTTACAAAATTAGAAATAACATGGAAAAAAAATATACAAATGAAAGAAGTAATCTGAGAGCACAGACCTCCATGAAGGCAGACCCAACGGGGGGGGGGGGGGGGGGGGGGGGGGCACCAGCAAAATCTAATCATTTGTTGATTGTATCACCCTACCCATCCATAAGTTTTCAGTTGACGTTGAACTCAAACCAACAATCAAACGAACACTTGCAAAAACATAACTTCCTTGACAGAGGTTAAATAAAAGGGGGAAACATTTTTTTTGTGACATGTCACCTTTGACCTCCAGAGATCTCAAAAACTATTGGTTGTAGGTGATAACACCAAATATGACAATTGTAGAAATCTTCATTCTGCATCATTTGGTACCAATCTGAAAGTTCTATGACCCTCTGTTCATGAGTTATAACCCATAATGTGATTTGGATCTTTTAGTTAAGTGTGGCCTTGACCTTTGACCTTTACTCAAATGGATCATTGCATTGGATGCGCATAAGTTATATGTATATGTCTATGTAATTTCATGGTGATATCTGAAGTATTCTCTGCAGACACACACACACACACACACACACACACACACACACACACACAAGGTGATTACAATAATCTGACAACGCATTTAGGGGAAGATTAAGAAAAATTAATAACAAACCAACAAAATAACAATTAGTAACATGAACAAAATAAGACACAAATGGAACAAAGTTAAAGAAAAAAAAAACATATGTAGAAAAATAAACAAAATGAGCAAAAACTAATAAATATTTACAAAATTATAAATAACTTACAAAAATAAAATGCTAAATTCTCAGTAAAGTGAAATAAAGAGGGTTTTCTTAATAAGTCCTGACACACTTTTGTGGGTGTTGCAGAGCGAGCGTGTGCCGTCAGTAAGAATACTATACTATACTATATGACTGTAATAAATGTTAACCTCGTAGCATAAACAGAAATGATCAGAGCTGGTCTTAGTCGCTGTGCAGAATATTTATGCTTCTCACAGCCTCAGGAAAACAGAACATTATTATTAAACGTACGAGTCTTTCACACATTCTGCCTCCTGCATCCTGAAGAGCAGCATTTTCATGATCAGACTCAGAATGGTGTTCTAGTTTTATTTGTAGAATGAAGGTCAAGACCCGCTCAGTACTGACTATATACACAAGAAAACACACGGACCAGAGAAATACATTTAGATTCAAGTAGAGCTGCATTAGAAAAAATACAACTGACAATCACACTTTTTTTAACTCTGCGATATATAATGAAATATGAAAAAAATAACAGCTGTGTGGTTCTGATACAGAACATAGGTTTCAGTATCATTATTCTTAAATAAGGAAATCAAAGAAGAATTGAAGAAAATAATAAAATTAATAATTAAAAAAGACAAATAAAAAAGGAAATTATATATATATATACCAGCACTTTTGTCATTCATCTAATTAAAGTATGTAAGTTTTACAGTCTGTATCAGATACTTTCTAAATAATAGTAGAGCAGTATTATCAGTGAAATGTGAATATTGTGGAAAACTGCAGTAAAATAATATAGAAATGCACATGTGTGTGTGTTTGTTCTTCAAATAATAAAAAAGGAAATTAAATTAGTAAATGCATACATATATATATATATATATATATATATATATATATACACACATACATACATACATACATACACACACAAAAGAAAAAGAGCAAAATAAAAAAGGGCAAAAGATAAGTATTGATCCCACAGTGAAGGAATAAAAAAAAAGGAATAAAACAAAAAAGAAAAAGTGCAAAATACAAAGTTCAAAAGAAAGAAAGAGTGAAAGAAGAAAACTAAGAAAGAAAGGAGTCAAAGTGTGAATTAAAGTCAAAACTAAAATCCTACATCAGTTCGATACAAAAACTCGATAAATCGTCCCATTAATACTTTAAAACATTAGCTTTAATTATAAACGTCTGACTTCAGTTTTAATTCAACTTCATTCATATTTTTACCTAAACTTTCTTTCATCTGGTTCCTGTTTGAGATTCTACTCCCACCAGTTTTTGTGTTTTGTTTTTTTTCCTAGCGGTGCAGACGGGGCGTGTGGATCGATCTATCGTCTGTCTGAGTTTGTGTAAAACCAGGGGAGCGAGTCGTGTTTTCCCGCTTCCTCAACATTCCCATCCCGGAAGTTTTTGATTGATCCGGAGTGCTGTCAGATGGGAAACTCAGCGTGCAGATGGGAGAGAGAGGCACCTCGTCACGGCCTTTCAGTCACACACACACACACACACACACACACACACACACACACACACGTTTAAATGTCTCACAAGGACCAAGTTTTTAATCAAATTGCCATTCAGTAATTTTAGTAGTTTTTTTTTCTTTTTTTAATGAATAAAAAGTTATAAAATTGGAAAAAAATGAATAAAATAAATGTAATAAATAAAAAATGAAGGATTAAAGTAAAAAAAAAAAAAAGAAAAAAAAAGGAAACCTATCTTCAAATCTTTGAAAAACATGTTTGGTTTTCCACCTGTTCTCCTCGTGCTTTATGGGGACTTCCTGAAAAAATAAGTTAATATATTTATAGGGCCACATCATGACTATTTTATTACTAGATAAAGTGTGTTCTTCAATTTATACATTTAAAAGCTCTTCAATTCTGACGTTATAGAAAAATATAGGGCACAATAAAGAATATTTTCATGTAAATTGTTATTAACACATAAAAAATAGAAAATGTCTAATAAAATCTGTTATTTTCTATGAATTTGGAGAAGTACTTTATCGTATGTTTTTTATGTTTTTTTATGTTGTTTTGTGATGATCTGATTATTATTTTATTTTATTTTTTTCTTTGTGGTTATTGTTTTTCTCTTCATGTTTGTTAATAGTGTTAGACATAATAAGTATTAACTTCAAACCCATTCAGTCATTGTATATTTGGAAAAATTTGTGGTTTGAACTGTATTGTTTATTTGAATGACTTAATAAACTAACTAGTAAATACAAAATAAATACTATAACTATATTTTTAAATAAATTGAATACGTCAATTCAATTAAAAAATATATAGAAAATACAATTAAGTAATTCAATTAAAGAAAACTGAATTATAAGAAAGTAAGCACATCTTGAAACCTTACAAAAATACACATTTTGCTTAATTCCACCCATTTCCATTATGCTTCATGGGGACCTCCAGGAATTTTTTTTTTTTTTCGTGTTTATAGGAGACATCGTTTGCAGAAATGTTCATACTTCACAGATTTCACCAACATTTATATTTAATCCTCGTGGGGACCTGAATTCTGGTCCCCATGGTGTGAGTGTGTAAAAATATCAATGTCCCCATAAAGATAGAAATACAAAAACACACACACAGACAGAGGCCTTTTCCCTACGGGAGAATAAGCAGCAGAATATTTAGTTCCCCCACATTACAAGCCTCCCACAGACACACACTCGCACGCACACACACACACACACACACACACACTCACACTCACACACACTCACTCATCTGGCCAGTGTTTTCTCCACCCTTCCTGTCTCTCTCTCTTCCGTCATGTGGTAAATCTTTGAGTTTTTTTGACAAGAACACAAGTCTTTCTTTTATTTTATTTAATTTTTTTTGTTCCATCACCGTCCTCCTGATCACGCTTTGAAAACATGACGGCACACTGATGTAAGTTGTCTGCAGCCATCACCCGACAGCAGAGAAAAGGCTTTGACCACGTCTGGATGTTTGAAAAGAACATGGAAAAGATGGAAGACCGTTCCGACTTTAACATTTATACGTCCTCCTGTCTTCACTTCACACCTTCACAGTGCAGGGAATAACAGCGTTAGAGAATAACAACGTTACTAACGCAGCTACATTTCCAGTAACAGAGTAATTACTTAATTACTTTATCCATAACCAGGGGCGGATCTATGGGCGGGCCTGGCCCACCCTGATTGACAGCTGTGTCCACCCAATCACAAGCAGCATTCTAGACTGATTTTCGTTGCCTCATCAAACTGAAACGTTGATCAATATAAATATAGTTATTACTTTGTAAATATCAATGGAAATAAACTATTATTTGTGTTTATTTTTTTTAAAAATCTGTTTCAATTCCAGAAATGCAATTACATTGTTTTTATATCTTGCCCACCCCGTCTACATCCGCCACTGTCCGTAACTGTATCGCCGTTACCGTTACTCGGGAAATAATGTGACGCGTTACAACTTTATTAACTGGGGCACAGGTTTTTCCCCCAGGTACAGACGACAACTTGGAGTTTTGACAAAACGTCAGTGACACATATGTCTGCACCAAGCTAACATTCACCTGAGTGTAGAACGAAAGAAGAAGAAACTGATCATGACTGGCTAAGAAGTTGGATAGGTGGGGTCTCAACTGCCCCCCCCCCCACACACACACACACACACGCATGCATCATTTGTTCTTCTAAATAAAACTAAAAATAATAAAACCAACATGTTGTATCTTCATTATTTCTTTCCAAAACCAAGATGTAAAAAGAAATAGTTCCAATGTCCCCGTGTTCATCAGGTCCTCACAGCTGTGGTGTCTGTTATCAACAAAACCAATAGATGATAAAATCAAGACCTGTGTGTCTGTCTCTGTCTGTGTCTCTGTCTGTCTGTCTCTGTCTGTCTGTCTGTTGTGTCTGTGTCTCTGTCTCTGTGTCCGTCTCTCTGTCTCTGTCTGTCTGTTGCGTCTGCATCTCTGTCTGTCTGTTGTGTCTGTTTCTGTCTGTCTGTGTCTCTGTCCGTCTGTCTGTCTCACTGTCTCTCTGTCTGTGTGTGTGCGCGCATGTGTGCATGTGTGTGAATGGTATAGGAAGCCCCCAAAGCTCTTCAGGGGTAACATCTGACTGAACAACCACAGTGTAATGACATGTTACTGTGGTTAAAGATGTTAATGATACGCAGGAGGTTGTTGGTTCAAACTAATATTGAGACAATTACTTTTTAATGAATCAATCGGAATTGAAATGTGAGGAAGGAGAAGTGATTTTAGTGTTGGAAAAATATACAAAGTTGTAAACAAATTGTTTAAAGAAGTGGGGGTGTCACAACACCCCCATAGGTACGACGCCCATGTTTGGGAAATATCTAAAACATCGAGGACAATGGCCCTCGAGGACCTGAGTTTGACACCTATGAGTGAAAGGGTTAACGACCCAAACAAACATGGCCACCAGACTTGATCATTATGGTGTGATATGACACCAGTTTTCTCTGTGGTTATATCTTCAGCTTCCCCAAATAGGACGTAGGATTCTATTTATGTCACTGCGGGTCACGCTCATTTCCTGTTTACTCAACTTAGTACAGTACAGAATAAGTGAGTAGTTATTTACAGAAAGTGCAAAGTGAAAAAAAACCTGAAATGAGATGTTATGATTTATTGAACGTCTACTTTAATCTAATTTTCTTCAACAGAACAGAGGATGTCTAAGACAAAATTAATATCTTACAAATGCGAACTCGTGCAGACGTACAGTGACGGCACAGCGATCAGTAAAACAGCGTGAGAAATAATAAAGATGAAATGAGTAAGGACAATTAACAGCAACAAAACACGACAAAGCAGTGGCGTCAATGAATGTATATAAATGTGTACGTGTGCAGATTAATCAGTTGGAACACAAGGCAAAAATAGTCCTGTCATTGACGACCAAAACCATTAATATAATATAAACACATATCACACTGGCTACAGGTTCATCAGGTCACAGTTAACTACTGGCTTTTAGCAGTGTTAGTGAGTGTTACATGAGTGAGCGGTGAACAAGTGAGTGAGTCCGAAACCAGTTGTCAAGGCCGGCAGTATTTTACTAACCCATCAGAATCTATTCTAATGCATCTGAATGCATTTTTACCCCTGGTCCCCCCATAAAAATAGTCCTGTCTGAACAGGTCTTTAGATGGAATGATTAGAATAATAAAGAATAATGTATTATTAATGCAATTATTTATGCTACAAAAGACAAATAGGAAACAAATGTAATAAAGGTTTAAATTATATTACAATTATATAAATGTAGTGGAACACACATATGCTGATTGATGGCCTTTTGTGTATTTAGTGGATAAAAGGGGTGTCCAAGTCATGTTAGTTCAGGGGCCACATTAACCCTAATATGATATAAAGTGGGCTGCACTTGTAAAAATATATAAATATTAGTTTAAAAATGTATAAAAAAATTTCAACGCCAAAGTTTTTTGAGTGGGTAAAAAATACAGATTTCAACAATAAAAATGTATATATATATATATATATATATATATATATACACAAACTGTAATTGAACAAAACAGAATCAAATATGGGGTGGCACAGTGGTGCAGTGGTGGCCTCACAACCAGAAGGACCCTGGTTCGAATCCCACACCAGACCTTTCTGTGTGGAGTTAGCATGTCCTCCCAGCATCCAAACACATGCACTCATAGGTTAACTGGTTAATAGGTTAACTGGTTAATCTAAATCACCCATAGGTGTGAATGTGAGAGTGATTGTTTCTCTATATATGTTCAGCCATGAGATGAACTGTCGTCTCATACAGGGTGTACCCCGCCTTCACCTATTGTAGCTGGATTAGGCACCGAATGACCCCTGTGACCCTAGTGAGGATAAAGCGGGTTCAGATGACGAGACAATCAAATATTAACAAGCTGCAAATTCTGAAGAAAAATAAGTGTAATGTTGACATTATGCTTTAGTTTATCATTTATTTCGACAAAGTAACAGGCTGAATATTGGTAAAAGTCGACATGAATGTCAGGTTATTCCCATTTTTTTGTAAAAAGCTAGACTTTTTTGTCCTTTTTTTACACTAAAATAAAAGGGAAAATTAGTTTTAGTTCAATTTCCATTATTTATAGGTTATGATAGTATTTACTCATCTCATTCACTTTAGATTGAATTGACCTAAAGTGATTTTAACTCCTTTGACTGTTTATGTCCTCAGTGTAATATTAACATTTCACAAATTCATCCCAGGGACCAGACTGGAGCCTTTGACGGGCCGCTTTTGACCCCCGGGCCTTATGTTTGACACCTGTGGTTTATAGTACAAACCGGATTCGGTTGAAGTTGGGAAATTGTGTAAAATGTAAATAAAAACAAAATACAATGATTTTAAAATCCTTTTCAACCTATATTCAATTGAATACACTACAAAGACAACATATTTAATGTTCAAACTGATAAACATTTTTGTTTTTTGCCAAATAATAATTAACTTAGAATTTCATGGCTGCAACACGTGCAGTAGAAGTTGGGAAAGGGCATGTTTACCACTTCGTTACATCACCTTTCCTTTTAATAACAGTCAATAAATGTTTTGGAAGAGAGGAGACTAATTCTCTTAGCTTCTCATGTGGAATTCTTTCCCATTCTTGCTTGATGAACCGCTTCAGTTGTTCAACAGTCCGGGGTCTTCTCTGTCGTATTTTACGCTTCATAATGCGCCACACATTTTCAATGGGAGACAGGTCTGGACTGCAAGCGGGCCAGGGGAGAACCTGGACTCTTTTACTTCGAAGCCACGCTGTTGTAACACGTGCAGAATGTGGCTTGGCATTATCTTGCTGAAATAAGCAGCGGCGTCCATGAAAAAGACGTCGCTTGGATGGCAGCATATGTTGCTCCAAAATCTGTATGTACTTTTCAGCATTTATGTTGCCTTCACAGAAATGTAAGTCACCCATGCCATGGGAACTAATGCACCCCCATACCATCACAGATGCTGGCTTTTGAACTTTGCGTTGATAACAGTCCGGATGGTCCACTTCCTCTTTGGTCCAGAGGACACGACGTCCAGTGTTTCCAAAAACAATTTGAAAAGTGGACTCATCAGACCACAAAACACTTTTCCATTGTGCATCAGTCCATTTTACATGAGCTCGGGCCCAGAGAACCCGGCGGCGTTTCTGGATGTTGTTCATAAACGGCTTTTGCTTTGCATGGTAGAGTTTTAACCCGCACTTACTGATGTAGTGACCAACTGTATTTACTGACAGTGATTTTCTGAAGTGTTCCTGAGCCCATATGGTGATATCCTTTACACACTCATGTCGGTTTTTAAGGCAGCGCCGTCTGAGGGATCGAAGGTCACGGTCATTCAGTCTTGGTTTCCGGCCGTGGTGCTTACGTGCAGTGATTTCACCAGATTCTCTGAACCTTTTGATGATATTATGGACCGTAGATGTTGAAATCTCTAAATTCCTTGCAATTTTGCTTTGAGAAATGTTGTTCTTAAAGTGTTCAACTATTTTCTCACGCAGTGGTGGACAAAGTGGTGAACCTCGCCCCATCCTTGCTTGTGAATGACTGAGCATGTTTGGGGAGGCTCCTTTTATACCCAATCATGGTCCCCACCTGTTCCCAATTAGCCTGATCACATGTGGGATGTTTCAAATAGGTGTTTGATGAGCTTTTCTCAGCTTTCTCAGTATTTTTTGCCAACTTTCCCAACTTCTACTGCACGTGTTGCAGCCATGAAATTCTAAGTTAATTATTATTTGGCAAAAAACAATAAAGTTTATCAGTTTGAACATTAAATATGTTGTCTTTGTAGTATATTCAATTGAATATAGGTTGAAAAGGATTTTAAAATCATTGTATTTTGTTTTTATTTACATTTTACACAATTTCCCAAATTCAACCGAATCCGGTTTGTATATATTGTATTTTGAGTAAAGTAGGTCATAACATACAGTAGTTTACAGTGAATTCACAGCAGTACCACTGTCTATTAGTTGTATAATGATGTCCATGTGCTGCACATGCAAATTATGGATCTTAATGTACCAACAACAAGCTACAAAAAAAAATTAATAATATGAAAAAATCCAGTGTATGGTACATTTATGATGTGGCACATTGCATGGGGGGATGATATGTTGCCCTACTGATGTCAACATCAATATTACAACCGAAAATTAAACTGATAATGATGTAATCCCATTACATGGCACGGCACGGCAGCTAAAAAGAACATGAAAACAGTATCAGTAATAATAATATTGATAATGATATTTCATGACTGTATCAACAAATCAATCATTGTAAATGTGATCATTACAATGATTGGCCAGAGTTTTCCTCTGTTTCCACCCTCTAGACTGGACTAAAACATTTAGTTTTCTTTTACAAACATTCTATTTTAGTGCGTGATATGAGATAGTGAAGAGGCTTTCAAGCAATATAGTAAAAAAAAAAAAAAATTTTTTAAAAACCCCCATCTCTCACGTCACCTTTAATTACTTCACACCTCTGAATACAACCAGCACAACAACAAGCTGGACTCTATAAACCAACATTCTGCAGACGCATGCGCAGAGACCAGGAGCACGAGACCACCACCTCAATAAACTAAAAACAAGTCTTACTTTGAAATGTTCTGCTGCCTTTTCACCGCGCAGAGTTCAACATCATCTCCTGGACAAAATAGAATTAATTTAAGACATTTTGTCCATAAAATAATGTCAGTAAAATACTATAAAAGTGTTTAATTCATTACCTTTCTGTCTGCAGCTCATGGATAATCCTCTGTGGCTCCTCACGCTGATGTTTCCAAGTAAAATCCAGTTTGTTCAGCTTTTAAAAACTTATTTATTTACGTTTTCTTTTTTAATTAAACATACTGGACTTTTCTCTGAAGTTGCTCCTCTTCATTAAAGTAAAACACTATGTGTAAAAAAAAAAAAAACGTAAAAGAGTGTAAATCTGCCTGGTCTTACACTCTGCTGGTTCCAACTAATTAAAAGGTTTAATTGGTATCACCTGTGTGTGTGACTTCAGCAGGATAAGCACGTGGAGAGGTGCCATGATAGGAGAGTTAATGAATACAATTTTAAAAATATATTTTTTCCTCTAATTTAATGTATTCTGTTGAATAAAATACTAGATTAAAAAAAAAACCCAGAAAATCCAAGAGGAATTTTTCTCCTTTTTTAAAAAAATCTAAAATTGTTTTTGTCAACAAGTAAGATATGATGGAAAATCCTCTTTATTATTTAATTTAATGATAGAATATTCAACACAGCAGAAGAAAAAAAAACCAAAAGGTGCTGTTTTGTTTACTTTTTTATTCATTAATTAAATTTAAACTTTATTTCAAGTTAACAAGTACAAATATCAGTCATTCCAGTTCCAGAGTATATTCAAAATATATGAGACATATTTTGTACAAATATTCTGTTTGTAAAAAGAAGGGAAAAAATTAATTTAAAAAATAAAATTATGACAGTACATTACCAGAGCGTTCAGAGTAGATATCAACCATTGATATATATTTCTTATTTTTTTTACTCAATTTCAGAGACTCAAAGTAATAATTAACTTCAATTAAAATAATTTAAATAAGGGACTTGAGTTTTGAATTTTGCTTTTATGAATATGAAATTTCCTTAATATGTAAAGATTTACAATAGTGTGTATTTTCTTATCTCTAAATTCAAAATAAAAAAATATTATTTTCTTCTAAAGTAATCTTATATGTAGTTTTGCACAGTATACACTCCCAATTCTTTCCAAAAAAATACTAATAAATGAACAAGTGAATTAGACTTTCAGGTTCAGTTTTACAGAAAGAGCCATTAATTAAATCTCCTTGAACCTCTTCACGCTCCTGCTGACGTCACTCACAGAGGTGACGCTCGTGAAACCTGTTAATTGGAAAAAAAGCAGAGTCCCACAAAAAGCGGATTTCAACACGTTATTCAATGTTTTTATGCATAGTTTTCGAATTTTACGGAGAGGAGAAGCTTCAGACAACAGTCTGGTATGTTTCTAGAAAAGTTACCGTTCTTAAAAGTTCGGCCTTAAATATTCCTGGAAACAGCTGCGCGAGGAGCCATGGAGGTTTAGCCACGAGCTGCAGATGGAAACGGTAATACATTAAACCTTTTTTTTTTTTTTTTACCACCAACGTTAATATGTGGATAAAATATCTTAAATTAAGGAAACATTATATGTTTAAATTGTATTCGTTAACTCCCCTACGTGTCTATCCTATGACGTCACTCAAACAGGTGATGCCAATCAAAGTTTTTAATTAGTTGGAACAAACACAGTGCAAGACCAGGTGGATTTCAACTCTTTTTCTCTTTTCAACACAGTTTTTACTTTAATGAAGAGGAGAATCTTCAGAGAAAAATCCAATATGTTTAATTAAAAAAAAAAAAAAAGCTGAACAAACTGGATTTTACTTGGAAACACCAGCGTGAGGAGCCACAGAGGATTATCCATGAGCTGCAGACAGAAAGGTAATGAATTAAACACTTTTATAGTATTTTACTGACATTATTTTGTGGACAAATGTCTTAAATTAATTCTATTTTGTCCAGGAGATGATGTTGAACTCTGCGCGGTCAAAAAGCAGCAGAACATCTCAAAGTAAGACTTGTTTTTAGTTTATTGAGGTGGTGGTCTCGTGCTCCTGGTCTCTGCGCATGCGTCTGCAGAATGCTGGTTTGGAGAGTCAGGCGTGTTGTGCTGGTTGTATCCAGAGGTGTGAAGTAATTAAGTAAAAGTACTTAAGTAGATTTCATTCTTTATTATTATTTTTTTAGGTATTTGTACTTGAATATTAATTTTCTGGCAACTTTTAACTTGTACTTCCTACATTCTTGTATAAATATCTGTTCTTTATACTTATTACATTTGTATAAATATATCTACTTTACACTCATTAGATTTATATAAATATCTGTACTTTATATTCATTATATTTATATAAATATCTGTACTTTATACTCTTTACATTTATATAAATATATGTACTTTATACTCTTTACATTTATATAAATATATGTACTTTATACTCTTTACATTTATATAAATCTATGTGCTTTATACTCTTTACATTTATATAAATATATGTACTTTATACTCTTTACATTTATATAAATATATGTACTTTATACTCTTTACATTTATATAAATATATGTACTTTATACTCTTTACATTTATATAAATATATGTACTTTATATTTTTTACATTTATATAAATATATGTACTTTATACTCTTTACATTTATATAAATATATGTACTTTATACTCTTTACATTTATATAAATATATGTACTTTATATTTTTTACATTTATATAAATATATGTACTTTATACTCTTTACATTTATATAAATATATGTACTTTATACTCTTTACATTTATATAAATATATGTACTTTATATTTTTTACATTTATAAATATACTTATTACATTCTCAGAATAGACTCCATACTTTTTCAAACTAAACAAATGTGACAATATAAAAAATAAGTCCCTTCAGAAGGAAAATCAGTGACGAGAAACTATGACTTTGTATATTGTAATAATTACTTTTGATCTCATTGATTTGTTTAAAGGTATCTGTACTTGCGTGTTTATTTTTCTGGCAACTTTTTACTTGTACTGCCTACATTTTTGCATAAATATCTGTACTTTATGCTCCTTACATTTATTACATTACATTAAATGTCAGATATGTATATAGTTGATATTGTCTATTTACTGGTTTTCTGTGTTTTATTCAGTTTGATTTGAAAAGTAAACATTTGGGTTTGCCAGTGTGAATTAATATTAACATTTTCAACTCTTGCACTGTTGGTGATTATCTGAGCTGATTCTTTTAGTGAAATCTTTATTTCTATATTTTCTGTTGAAGTGCACAACATATTTAACTACACTCACACACACATGACTGGTTATGTTAATTGCTCTTTATTTCAGGTAGAATAGCAACAGGTAGGTGGAGTTTTTTTTATTATTTTTGATGTTGTTTTTTTTGGCCGCCGTGCCATGACGTCTGCACATGTTCACATTCATAACATGCTTAAGATAAATTGGTGTATTACCATTTTATTTATTTAATACATCTATTAATTAATTTGACTGTGGTTTCATGAGTTAAATCAGATGGAACTGGTGGAGTAAGTTGTGTTAAAGTCTATAATGTTTAAATCTATGTCTCTGGGGGTGGATGTTGTTTCCCAGTGGTTTTGGTCGTCAGTGATGATGGGACCATTTGTCTTGTGGCGTTTGCAACTGTTCTATCAGTTGAGATTACTTATGATGGGTGTTAATGGGTGTTTCATGTTTGTTTGCTGGGAGATTTTTTTTGGACAATGTTTTACCATATTGCTTGAAAACCTCTTCACGATCCCACATCACGCACTGAAATAGAATGTTCGCAAAGAAATGTAAATGTTTTAGTTCAGTCTAGAGCACAAGTGTCAAACTACAGTCCTCGGAGGCCGGTGTCCTGCATGTTTTAGATATTTCACTCTTCCATGTGATTCAGTTTAACCCTTTAACTCCTGAGAACTAACAAAATAATTGGTAACATGAGCAAAGTAAGACACAAATGGCAGAAAAATCAAAGAAAAATACTACAATAATTTTTTTTTTAGAAAAATAAACAAAATGAGCAACACAAACTAATAAATATTTACAAAATGACAAATAATGTGGAAAATTTTGAAAAAAAAATTACTAAAGAAGAAAACTACTATTGAAATTTGGTCCCAGCAATTTTAATTTTGCCTTTAAAAAATGTTTAAATAAAAAAAAAAAAAAAAACTCTTGCTTTTTGGCACCTTGTCCATGCACAAAACTTTAAAGGAAAATAGTTGAATTTTTCTGAATATTTAAACTAAATCATACATTCAGAACGCATCAACGCTGAAACTTAGAGTTAATAATCAGCTCCTCATCAGACTGATAATGATGTTATGTCCTCCAGGTGGAATGGAAGAGGGAAACATCTAAAACATGCAGGACACCGGCCCTCGAGGACCACAGTTTGACACCCCTGGTCTAGAGGGTGGAACCAGATGAAAACCCCAGCCAATCATTGTACTGATCATCTTTACACTGATTGAATGCTGATACGTCTATCAAATATCCATCCACCCCTTCCTCCCCCTCACTGCATGTTCACATAAACGGCTATGGTGGAAAAATACGACAACCGGCAGCAAATTTCAACCAATCCCTGTGAATTCAGGGCGACGTGCAAAGTGTGATCAATCATTTGTGACCCACCACCAGTAAACCAGGCATAAGTGTGTGTAAATCCAAACAGAGTTATGTGTGTATCTTGGTAGAGTGGAAACTAAGGTTTAAGATGGTGAAAAAATTATGTTTCTATCACAAGTAGAACCAAAGTTATGGTCATTTTAATATCCACATTTGGACATATTTTACAATTTGCATATTTTTAGATATTGTCCGTTAAAGTTTTGGACTGTTTTGGGGTAGGAAGTCCTTAGCAACGCATAATAATTTGTATCCGATTGACACAAATTGTTGACAGATGTTAAAGGACACTCTGATGGACATGTCACAGAAGTTTTATATATTATAATAATAGGACAGAAGTGTGACGTATTATAATCATTTGGCTTACACCATTGGACAGAACATTCAATATAAGCTTTTACCTCGTACCAAACACTTGGGTGTTTACCCACGGAACGGAGATCGTTTTGTTCGGCGAAAAGAGGTGGAAGTCGTCTTTGTCTTTGCTCAGCAATACCTGAACTTTTGTCGCCGCTTAAATAATTGACTCAATAAACACCTTTATTGATTGGATTTCAATGTAATGACCACAGGAAGTGAACATAGAGGTGTTAAGGTACCGTTTTTTGATAAGGTGTAAACACTAATAACAAATCACCTTCCAGCCTAAATTTGGCTGTAGCTCTGAACGGCTCAGCGCCACTTATGCCTGGTTTCGTGCTGAGCAGACACATATGTGACATCTTGAGCTGGTCCTTCTGCCTTTTTCAGTTTACTTTACAGTACGAAGCAACATATGTGCAGCCAGCCGTTCACATTTAATGACTAAAAAAAAAGATGCACTCGTACCAACAGGTGCTTTTTCTGCTGTATTTGAAAGATTGTCTTAATATCTCAGTATCTTTTGTTCTATTTTTGTCAGAAACTGCCTCTACTACACAGTAGTAGTAATGTTTTGTTTTTTTTTGTTTTTTTGGACTGGCTGAGACATTTATTATATAATGTTTCATAACTTCATGTAGTGTTGTGAGGTCATATGAACTTTAACCTTTCAATCAACAGATGCATTTGGAAAAAAAAAAGTATCTTGTTGTATTTTTGTAATTGTTTATTTGCCATCTTGGTAAAAGGTAGTTTTGAGGACTGTATCACAATGACTTTGAATTAATTAATTTTCAAATTTTCTAAATATTTAATAATGTTTCAATTTTGCTTACAAAAAGGGAAAATCACAACTATTTATTACAACTTTCACTTTACAACAAAAGCCTAAAAATCACCATAACTTTCATCGCATTTTTTCGGAAAAGCTCATGTAACGTCAGACATTTTAGGACGCAACAATATCAAAAAAGGCCCCATAAATCCTGTAGGGACTGATAAGAAGTAATGATGCATCAGTCAGACTGACAGAACTGATAGGAAAGTCTGAAATACTTCACAAGTTGATGAGAGTTAAGTGACAACAGGTTAAATGCTGCGTATAAAGCTTGTCAAATGTTAGTGAAGTATTCCACTGAGTCTGGGACAAGTGGTCTGAAGAGGGACAAATGGACAGGAAAACCCAGTGAGAACTGAACCTATGTTTATGGACATACTGTCAGTATTTTGTTATGTATAAAATAAGTAAAAGTGACCAGTAAAACGGTTATCTAAAAAAATCCACACCCAAAATTATATAAAAAAAAACCGTAGTGGGAGTAATTTGGAGTGAGAGCAGGCGGGATAGGATTTTTTTTTTATTTATTTTTTTTTACTTTGGCCCAGGATTGGGATAGGATTTTTTTATTTATTTTTTTTCTTGGAGTGAGATGGGATGGAAGCGAAAATCCACTCCTGTGTCATCATACTCTACTCTGTACTCAACCATTTCCTGGTTATATACAGAGATGTATAGTAACAAAGTACTTTTTTGGAGTATAATTTTTTTCGCCTACTTCCACTTCTACTGCACTACTTTTTTTTTTTTTTTTTAAATTAATACTTTTACTTTGATACATTTTTTATGTGCCGAATTGTTACTCGTTCCTCTTATTAAAATAGTTCAGAAACATACCAAACATACCAAACATACCAAACATACCAAACATACCAAACCCATATCATATCAATACCACAGTGATAAATGGTTCTGTCACCTGGTTTGATGATAGTGTCTCATCATTGGACGAGTCATCGATCAAACACTACATAATAAGACTACACGCTCTAATCCACCTTTTGACAATATTACATGTGTAGCTGCTACACCGTGTTTACACAAGAAATATTTGGTTTGTCACTTGGCCATATAGTTGGAATACTCTGGCCTTTGAAAGTTGTAGTTTTTTCATGAACACTTGTAAGTGAACTGGTATGTACTTGTACTACTGCTGCCTCAGCTGAAGTTGTACCTTTTATATTAAATATATAAATGTGTTAAAACTTGTGACTGCTTTCATTTAGTATAGGCCTACACAGTACTTTTACATTTTAGTACTTAAGTAGTATTTTTGTCATTACTTCTACTTGTAATTTTACTTCTACTTTTACTTTCAGTTTGAGTAGAAATTTTTTACATACTTCTACTTGCAATACTTAAGTACAATTTTCTTTGGATACTTTAGTACTTTCACTTGAGTATGATGCTTGAAGAATACTTCAACTTTTACTCAAGTCAGTTTTTTGATGTAGTACTTCTACTCCACTCCTCTAGTCCAGTACTTTATACATCTCTGGTTATATATATATATATATATATATATATATATATATATATATATATATATATATATATATATATATATATATATTTTTTTTTTTTTTTTTTTTCAGCTCACCAGTAAATATTGCAGCAAACATTGGTCTTTTTTTTCCAGGCAGGTTACCTCGGTATATGATGCTAATACTGAAGCTAATCTTTAAACCAGTAATTGATCTGCTTTCTGTCATCAAGACATTCCCAGAAAATATGAAAGTGACTTGGGAACGTGTTACTGCATTTTCTCCAACAGTAGCTGCGTTTCCATGACAGTTTTTTGTAAAAAAAAAAAACGCTTTGACCGTGTTTCCATTGACAGTTGTTCTGTAGACAGGAGCGTCGTAACTCTCCTCAAATATCATCCCATGAAATTTCACTACTGGAACATGGACTTTTCCATGTCGTTGATATTACGCTGTTTCTCTGCTGTTTTCTGTCTTTAAAATGACACTGATGTTTTTTCTACTGAATTATTTCCAGAAAAGTCTCCGTCTCCTCCTCTGTCCATGTGTATTGTCCCGTATTGACTCCGATAGAAGTGATGTATAATTGCGGCAAAAGTGTTTCCATTGCATTTTTGTGATATATTACAATATCAAAATGTCCAAAAAACCACCTCATGAAAGCGTAAAAAAATATTTATTGATATTTGAGGGTATTTTCAAAATTCAGGTGTTTCCATTGGCAGGTTTTATAGCGCTATTTAAATTTTGTGAATTTCCAAGGCTAATGATAATGGAGCTATTGACCTTGTTCAGGATTTTTGGTTTGATTTTTATTTATTTATTTATTTTTTTTATTTTGGGTGTTATAAAGAACGTTCATGTTTTTCCAGGCACTAGTAGTTATAGACTGTGTTTTACAGATATTTAACCATTCATCAGTAGTTGGTTCTGTGTTGGTTTTTCTTTTTCCATCTGGATTTAATGTATGTTGTGGAGAAATCTCTCTGCACTTGTATAAAATGTTTTATACACATAAAGTTTATTATTATTATTATTATTACTATAGATCTATCCATCCCATTGTTATGGAAAACACACAAACACATTTGTGGACATGTGTAGGTATATATAGGCAGACTGAAGGACATTTTGGAAATTTTTTTTTTCTAATTTGTTGGTCAGTCATAGTTTTGATTATATGTTTCTCCTTTGCTACTTATTCATGAAAGTCATAATGCTGTTTTGAATCTGTCTACAAACTGCCAGGGGTGTAATTTTGACAAATTATTTAACGGGGCTGTCAGTTTCATGATAACTTTAGCATTTGCTTTTGGGAGTCTTTTCAATTATTCCTGCTATCAAAAGCTGAAAGGTTGCAATTGTGATTCTATTTATTCATGTGTAAGCTCAGCCAATTCAAGCAGCTGGATTAGTTTTGTGCTGTAAAAGTGTCTGGCCAAATGAAACGCATAATGAGGTGAAATGATTTCCTCTGTAATTTCTCTAAACAACAACACATGGCATCAGTGGTTTGAAAATTAAAGGGAAAAACAAAAATCTGAGGCAGGCTTTTCTTCACCTGTTTATGTTTAATACATATAATGTGACAATTTAGATCTTTCTTCAGCCCAATATAATCTAAAGTGGGTCCCACCAGTAAAACAATGTAAATAATATAAGAACTTTAAAAAAAAAAAAAAAGATGTCAACTCCAGTTTTCTGTTTTTGAGGAAAAAAAACAAGTCAAATTCTAGAGTGAAAATGGTTTCATCTATGAATTATACTTGAACATAACATGAATAAATATGAACGTGAAAATTCTTAAAAAGAAGCACAAGTTTAACAATATTACACCTTATTTTATCATTTATACATGAGCGCCACAGCTTCCAGACACAGTGGACCTACAAATACACACATTAAAATTTAATTTCACCTTTTCTTTAAATGTATAGATACTTTGCAGCAGTGTTGGTTTGCGATTGTTGGAGTTTTATTTTGAAAAGTTGTCGTTATTCTGTCTTCCACATTAATGGAAGGTTTGGTGTGAATGTTGAGTCATGTCTGAAACGGTCATGAATGTTTTATGCGCAGTTTATTACAGCTGCTATAAATGCGTTATGAACACACTCATTAAGTAAAGTGTTAATTGAATTGTATAATTATACTAGTTCAGTATTTTGTCTTAAATTATAAATAATTGACTTGGCATGCGAACAATTGGCTCATTTT
The DNA here is from genome assembly GCA_020466265.1 of Siphamia tubifer. Classification (NCBI taxonomy): domain Eukaryota; kingdom Metazoa; phylum Chordata; class Actinopteri; order Kurtiformes; family Apogonidae; genus Siphamia; species Siphamia tubifer. The sequence continues at coordinate 51,435,286 of CM035783.1, forward strand.
AACATTGTTGAGGAACATTTTTCTTGGTCGATTAAATTGATTTATGTGAACAGGAAATAATGCAGCTCTACACTTATTGTTTTTTCATTTGTCATTGACATAAAACCAATTTAATATTTACTAATGTCTTAATTTTCAGACAATATTTCCTGTTGCAGAAAACTCAAAATATACAATAGTGATTATGCATTTTTCTTTCTGACTGATTTTATTTAACCGTGCCAACTGAGGTAACGGTTGTTTATTGCTCAAATCAAGCCTGTTACTACTTTTTAAAAGATTTTTATTTTTTTTTTTAATTTGTTCTGCATTTTAATTTACAACAAATCCCAGCGGTTATAAGCCACCGTATTCACAGAAATCACCATGAAAACACATGTTCACTGGATGCCAACTAAAGAAATGACTTTCATACAGCTCGGCCAAAAAACTCTCCACCTGGATTTAACTAAACCAGTTTTTTCCAGAACCTTCCATTGGAGAATCACTGCAGTGACTAATGTGTTTCAGCAGCAGAATAGTTCTTGAACACTAAGTGATGCCGTCAGTGTCTTATTTCATAATCGACCAAAGTCCAAAGTCATATCCTGTGGTTGAGGAAAAGATGGAGTTTAAATCATGGGACTATGTCAAGTGTGTCAAATACCCGACTGGGCATTAGAGGGTCTCATCGATTAAATCAGCATTGGCCCTGACGTATCCAATTATTTTTTTTTTATTTTTTTTTGCTGTTGAGTTTTTATCGTTGGCTGCTCCTGTACATATGTGTGTTCACTACCTGGAGAGTTAGTGGAAGGCCAAATCCCATTTTCACCCCTCAGCTCTACCCCTTAAACCTAATTTATACCCTCTGTCAATTATGGAAACAGACGTTTTCATCCGGTAGTTTCACCCGTCGCTTTGTCTTTTGGTCAAGAGTTTAGTAATACGGTGAACTCCGGGTGAAAAGGAACAATGCCACAGGAAATTGTGGGGGCAGTAGAGAGGCCGAAGTGTAACATTTCAGAATTCCACCCATAACCAAGGTTCCTGCTAGGACTTTCAGGTATAAATTAGGCTTAACCCGGGCAAGGAGACGGTGGAAGGTACCAGCAGTCATCCTGAAATATCCATCATAGGTAGCACCAATGACCCCAATTCACCATCAACTGTCCTCCTTGTATTAAGTGGACATTTTCATGCCTCCACAGTAAATACATTAAATCACTGCTTCAATAGACGCCATGTTTCCTGAACCCTCTGCAATGCAACTCGTTGGCGCCCCCTAGAGGATTTCAAACAACATATGTGACCCACCACCAGTAAACCAGGCATAAGTGTGTGTAAATCCAAACAGAGTTATGTGTGTATCTTGGTAGAGTGGAAACTAAGGTTTAAGATGGTGAAAAAATTCTGTTTCTATCACAAATAAAACCAAAGTTATGGTCATTTTAATATCCACATTTGGACATATTTTACAATTTGCATATTTTTAGATATTGTCCGTTAAAGTTTTGGACTGTTTTGGGGTAGGAAGTCCTTAGCAACGCATAATAATTTGTATCCGATTGACACAAATTGTTGACAGATGTTAAAGGACACTCTGATGGACATGTCACAGAAGTTTTATATATTATAATAATAGGACAGAAGTGTGACGTATTATAATCATTTGGCTTACACCATTGGACAGAACATTCAATATAAGCTTTTACCTCGTACCAAACACTTGGGTGTTTACCCACGGAACGGAGATCGTTTTGTTCGGCGAAAAGAGGTGGAAGTCGTCTTTGTCTTTGCTCAGCAATACCTGAACTTTTGTCACCGCTTAAATAATTGACTCAATAAACACCTTTATTGATTGGATTTCAATGTAATGACCACAGGAAGTGAACATAGAGGTGTTAAGGTACCGTTTTTTGATAAGGTGTAAACACAAATAACAAATCACCTTCCAGCCTAAATTTGGCTGTAGCTCTGAACGGCTCAGCACGACTTATGCCTGGTTTCGTGGTGGTGGGTCACATATATATATAATGCAGACGGAGGCATAAATACCAGCTCTGGGAGCAACGTCAGGAAAGGAAAGACGAATTTCGTCCGGTTCCGGGGGTATAATTTAGGCTTTACCCTTTCCACTTCGTTTTGTGCATCCATGTGTCGGGGTAGGGGTGTCTCAATTCATGTTAAGGCAGAAGGGTAGAGGGAAGGGGAAGGGCTTCATACCCCTTCAAATGGAGATTTTCCAGAGGCAGACTCAAAATGGAGGGGTACGAGAAATTTCCTAGAATAGTTAATTTATTATGCACTATAAAAGATAATGAATACATGAGCAAATAGAAATGCAAAAAAAAAAAAAAAAACAGTGCAAGAGAAGCCAAAACCTTAATATGCTTTTATGGGGTCCTCTCTTCATCAACTTAATTAACACTCACAATGAATCGAATGTGAAAAGTAATTTAAAAAAATCAATACAATAAAAATGCAAAACAAAAAAACCCAACCATTATTACCAGAATAACACATGAAAAAAACAACAACCAGGAAACAAAAAAATAACGGCTTATTTATAAAAGCAGCTTTAGTCTGACCTTTGACCTCTGAAAGTAGTAAAGGAGGAACATGATTTCAATTTTTTTTATCCTCGTCGGGGCCCCTGGACATGATTGTACATTGTTGTTTGTTGGATTAATTGGCCTTAAGTAATGGGACCAACGTTCAGAGTAGAAGTAAGAATACAGTACACAGGAGTGTTTTCACCATAATTAACTGTTGTATAAAGTTTGACATTGGCGTAATGTGTAATGGTAATTTTCTCCATAAAACGCACAAAAAAAAATCACTGTTCATGCAAACATGGAGTAATCGGTCGATGGATAGAACTTTGATTGGATGCAGATATTTGTAAAAATATGGGAATAGTCTATAGAAGTACAGCAGCAGACATGTTTGGTTACTTCTGGTTAAAACAAAACAATAAAAACCCCAAAACAAACAAACAAAAAAATATATATAATAAACATACACAGTTGTAAACATATATTTAAGAAGATGTTAAGAGGTAAGGACACACACAAATGTTAAAATGTGGTTTAAAATAGGGGCACATTTAAGATAGTGAATTTCTTGTTCCATTTAGAAATTGTAGTTTATTTGTAATTTTAATTAACTTATAAATGTTTTTATACATCGTATCTATTTAGTTTAAAATGGTGCGACATACTATACACATCTGCAGAACATCTGGTCTCTCCTTGTCATTGTACTGATGTAATTTATGTCCATATTAAATAAAACTTCTAAATATCAATCATAAATATGTTGAAGAAATAATAGTAAATAAAAATACTGTATATTCTAGTCTATAAGCCGCACTTAAAAGACTTTAATTTTCTCCAAAAATCACAGTGTGCCTTTATGTATGGATTCATATTGGTTGTGCTTAAGTTTGACTTTTTATTTCATGAGTTTGGCTTTTTATCTCATTATTTTCATGTTTTATAGTGATGATTGACTTTTTAACTTATAATATTGACTTCACTTAATGCACCTTATAGTCCAGTGTGGTAAATAAATAAAGATAGGGGGGTGGTGGGCCTCATCATCAGGTTTGTACCAATCTGTCACAGTAATATTCAGACATTTCACTGTAAATATAAAAAAACCTTCAACATGCTGGTGGTGCTACTTGAACAAAAATAGGGGTTAAATAAAGTTATTACATTTCATCTTGAGCGATAAGTCTTTTCTCTTCTGTAGCGGAGCAGAAAAAGATTAGAATCAACAAGGACAACTTAGCCGGAACGTGCTTTGTAGCCTGCCACGTAACTTATTTCATGTTTTCCTCGAAGATGGAGGGATAAACACATACTTGACGAGCAAATATCCAGCTGACCAGTGGGAATAAAAGAGGCAAAATGAAGCCAATTGTCTTTCTGGGAAAATCTGCTCCTATGAGACGTTTGCTGTTTCATGGTGCCGTCATTAATGGAGAGGGAGTTAAAAACATACACAATATGTTTAAAAAAGATGTTAAGATGTGTTAAAAGATATGTTAAAAAGCACACAGAATGTATTTAAAAATGTTTAAAAACAGAAAAATGTTAAGACTTGTTAATTTAAAATCCAGTTTTTAAAACGTAAAACTGTTAAATTAATAGACGGGGTTAAAAACATACACAGTTGTAATAAAATATTTTTTAAAAAAAGGTTAAAAAACACAATGTTAAAATGTGTTCAAAGGTACATCTCATGATTTTGGGTTTTTATCTGAACACTTTTTATCTCATCATTTTCACTTTTGAACTAATTATTTAACTTTCCTTAATGTGCTTGACAGTGCAGAAAATACGGTAAATAAAATATCAAATCAAGCCAAATGTCGTCGTCTTTTTGGGAAAACCTGCTCATATGAGAGGTTTTATGTTTTGTGGTGCTGTCTTTAATAAATCCCAAACACCTCCATTAGAGCAGTTAAGAGAAGACGAGGTTTCCAGGAGTTCTATTTTGTGAAGCGTTTCCCCCTTTTTTTTTGGCTGTGGGTTAACACCACTTGGGGCATTTATTACCTGCCACCCCCGCTTGGAATGAGGAAAGGATATCGTTTTTGGTTTGTTTAAGCACTTTGTTCAAATTACAACCCACTCTAAGCCACTGATCTCTTCTGCTAATTTATTCATCAAGCTGAACGCACTTAATAATTCAGATTAATATCTACCAAATTTGCATTTTTCATGCATTCAAATTCAGTCTAATCGACATTCGTTGCCTGAGCCTTTCATTTTGTATTTTGCTGCTAATGCTGCTGTTCATAGATACCATACTCCACTTAATCAACATTTTCATTCGCCCCAAAAAGGGTCGAGTCAAGATCTCAGTTTTCTATCAGGTTCAGGGGACGTAAATAAACGGTAGAGACAATTTTCACACATTCTTGAAAATGGGACATCAGAGATATCGTTACAGAAATATTTACAGACATCTCTTATGAGACTTATGTGTTTTTGAACTTTCTGCTAAATGTAACCTTAACCTTTGACCTTTTGCAATATTGATAGTTTCGTTCTATGTATATATGCATCAGTGTTTGTAATATTATGATAATATATCCAGAATTGATTAAGTTATAGTGTGATATGTCTATGCTTGACACACAGTGTTACACAAGTTGATTTGGCCACATGTCACCTTTGACCTCCAGAGATCTCAAAAACTGTTGGTTGTAGGCGATAACAACAATAGTGAGAATTGTAGAAATTTTCATTCTGCATCTTTTGGAACCAATCTGAAAGTTCTGCGAGTTATAATCCAAAATATGAATTTCACCTTTGAGTTAATTGTGACCTTGACCTTTGACCTTTACTCAAACTGATCGTTGCATCTGATGTGCATTAGCTGTATGTATATGCTCATGTAATTTAATGGTGATATCTCAAGTATTGTTAAGTTCAGGGGGGCAGCCATGGCTCAGTTGGTAGAGCAGGTCGTCCATTAACCAAAGGGTTGGCGGTTCGATTCTACCTCTGTCCTAGTCAGTCTGTTGTGTCCTTGGGCAAGACACTTCACCCTCGTCACTCACACTGGTGTATGAATGAGTATGAATGTTTGGTGGTGGTCAGAGGGGCTGTAGGCACGAAATGCCAGTCGGCCCAAGGGCAACTGTGACCAGGGCTCTACACTAACTTTTTTTTCCAGGAGCACACGTGCCCCTAAGTTAAAAAAAATTACGAGCATGTTACACACCCCAGTTTGGGGCCTGTTGGCAGATTTATATTATCTGTTAAAAACAGAGAAAGGAATATGAATCACGAGGAGACGTCTGTTCAGTTGCCTCGCAAGTGTAGCTTTTTTTTATTAATTACAATAATCATGTAAAATCACAATTTACAGCATTTTCATTCTGTCTTGTGTCAAAATACAATGTTTAGGTTCACAATAAAATCCTTTATTGGAATCATGTACAGTATCCCTTAAATCATGTTACCTTATTCTCTTTAATCTATTTATTATCTACTTTTAACATTTGTGATGCTTTTTTACTCTATTTGAATGTTATTTATTCACTATTATTATATTTGTCACATTAATACATTCACATATGCGCAGTGCCACCGTCTCTTTACGTGCACACACTAAAATGGCTGCGCTTAGCATAACGGCTATAAAGAAAAGTGAAAATAGAAGTCACTTTAAACTACATCTAAAAGCGATCTTAGCTGGCTGAAAACACATCTCAAAATACACAAAATTAACAAACATGGTCATTAACCTTACTAAAACATATGTCAGGGCCTAAATCTATTTGAAGGGAGCACAATAAACGTAGATAACCAACAGTCACTTGTTGCTACAAAATGGCGATCTACCGTTACCTGTCTAACTTATTTTCTAAGCATTAAAAGTACATGACATCCTGCAGATAGCTCACAAATGTCTAGGGTGAGACAAAGCTTAAGTATCTAAGCATGCTTTATGATAATGATAATCATTTTACCAAGTACCAACCTGTTAAAAACAGAGAAAGGAATATGAATCACGAGGAGACGTCTGTTCAGTTGCCTCGCAAGTGTAGCTTTGAAGCAGGTCACGTAACCCTTCGCTGTATGGTAACAAGCGCCCCCCTCTGGTGAGAAGTGTAATTACAGGTGGATATTTTCAAAGAAATAAAACAACAATAGATAGTAAAAACCCAACTTATTCTTATTCTCACAGTTATTACAATACAAATACAATATTATTATTAATGTGAAAACACATTAGTGTGTCACAAGCACACTAAAAAAAAAATAGGGGCACAAGTAGGTTTTAGTTTTAAATGTTTATTTATTTACAGTGCAGTACTTACGCACAGATACCAACAGAATGACTGCTGTCATTTGTGTTAATTTAGAGCAGACCATAACATAACTTTGTATTATGGGATGCTTTGTCCTTTGATACATTTTAGAACGTTGTATTGGCTGCCTTGTTATTAGATCCATTTTAGAATGATTAACCCTTTAACTCCTGAGACTGAGACACAGTAAAAAATAAGATAAAATAAGCAACACAATGAACAAAAAACAGTCAAAGTGATCATATAGCACGCGTTATGGAACGCGTGCCATTGCGCGCACCAGTGTGCGTACCAGAACGCGTTCTGTAACGCGTGATATAACAAAGACAACGCGTGGCTATGTGAACACTTTGGCTTTTGCCATAATTAGCTCCTCAGGTCTGTGTGTCTTATTGTGTGCTGCAAGAAGCACTCGCACATGTGCGACTGTTTTGTTTTTCTCGTTCGCACGCTGAAATATTTGCTCGCAAATGCGAGTGAAATGGGCGCACAACTTCAAAATAAGTCTCAGAAGAATTAAGGTCTTCTCTCAGCAGAAAAAATAATAATACCCATGATGAGAACAAAACCTGTCATAATAATAAAGCTAATGATTTTAGGAACTGAACTGATTATGAAAAGCAACTATTTGGTTCACAAATATTCCACACAATTTGAAAATATAGAGTGAAATGGGCCTGACTGTGACTACATATGTAGTTTACCACCACCAGAAGGAGCATGTGAGAGTGAATGAATAATGGAACAATGTGAAGCGCTTTGGGTGTTTTGAAAAGCACTATATAAATCTAATCCATTATTATTATTATTATTATTAGTTATTTTTATCTGAGCAGTTAATCTTAAAAAAAATCAAATAAAAAATAAATACATTAAAAAAAGAAATAAAATGCAGAACAAAGGACAAAATAAGGAGTCACCACTCAAAAGGAATAGGTTGAAGTTCAAAGAACTTACCCCTCATTTAACAATTATACAATAACAATTTTATGAATTTCATTTACAGCACACATTTCATGTTAACCATACGTTTTAAAACTGAACCTCCACTATTATTACAGGTGGTCTATTTTTGTAGCATTTGCACATTTTTATTTATGGACATAAACTTTATAATAAAGGAGAAAAAAAACAAAAACAAATGAAGAGCTTCGTACCACATTTCATATATTTTTTGTTATGTATTTATTACACAAACAATTCTGAACAGATTTTGATAAACCTTTCAGGACGTGTTGGGAGTGTCACGAGGACAAATGATAATATTTTGGTAGTGATCTGGAAGAGCTCCTGGAATATGGATCACTTCGAAAGATTACATTGCGGAAAATTGAGAATATATTTCAAAGTGATCCAGGATCTCGTTTGGATCACCATCAGAATTTAATCATCCTTGTTCCCAACACAAGCTGAAAATGCTATTAAAATCTGTTCAGAATGTTTTGTGTAAGTTCTGCCTTGGCGGAGGTTTGTCCTCTGAGTGCATTTCTAGTTTTATTATTGTCGTGTGTGTGTGTGTGTGTGTGTGTGTGTGTGTGTGTGTGTGTGTGTGTGTGTAATCCTACTGACAGACAAGTATTCAGAAAATGCCTGATCTCGTCCCTATTTCGTGTCAATCTCAAGTTTCTATGACGACCTGTTCTTGAATTAGAGCCAATAATGTGATTTTAACCTTTCTGCTAAATGTGACCTTTGACCTTTACTGTATGCATGTATAATACGTTTATCTTGTACTTTTGTAATTTTATAATTTAGTGCAATCAAATTTTAAAGTATTTCTTATTTCACCCTGTCTTAAAATTGTATTTTAATTTTTAATCAATGTGAAGCTACAGTGTTTGTAAGAAAGGTGCTATACAAATAAAGTTTATTATTATTATTTTTATTATTTATTCAAATGGGTTATTGCATCTTTTGCGAATTAGCTGTATGTATATGCCCATGTAAGTTACTGGTGATATCTCAAGTATTCATTGAGTTATAGTATATGTCTCTGCGGACACACACACACACACACACACACACACACACACACACACACACACACACGTGAACTGTGCATTTTTTGTGTTTTATAGTTAGTGTTTTTTCTGCTTTCATGTCATCTCTTCTTCGTCCCCCTTCAGATATATCATTTACTCACACACTTATACATTAAATTCATTTGTTTTAGTTGAACCTTATCTGTGCAATATACTGGAAGAAGAGAGAAGTGATGTGTGTTTGTGTACTTTTATTTCTATCATTATGGGGACATTGATATGTTTACACCGTCACACCGTGGAGGACCAAAAATCACGTCCCCACGAGGCTTATATATAAATGTAGGTGAAGTCTGCGAATTTCTGCAAATAAGGTCTCCTATGAACACATTAACTTTTTTATTTTTAAAAATTATATATTTTTTAAATTAAAAATGTATTAATTGTTTACGCTCACTAACCAATGACTACTTTACCTACAAGTGATGATTATAAAGTTGTCCTCATGAGACATGGAAACCTGTGTGTGTGTGTGTGTGTGTGTGTGTGTGTTTTGAGGACATAAGAAGAGTGACTGCACAAAGGATAAGGATGCCCTGGGGACTTTTTTCTATACCTTCAGAAGTGTCATCTTCTTCCCAAACCAACCAACATTGAGCCAATTAGTATCTGCACATGCTAAACATAGACTTGGCTGGATGACTGCTTTACCGCCTGGGTGACTTAAAACAACAAGAGTGGAAAGATTTGTTTTTCATCTACTCTTATCACTGCTTGACTGATGCAGATCCTAAAATAAATTAAATTAAATAAATAGGACCAGTAGCCCTGTATCTCACAAACATGTTCTAAGAATCACTGAGTAGAATATGTGAGGTAGTCGGGTTCAGTCTGTTAAGAGTTCTGTGGTTTTAATGCAGGAGATCAATCTCCCAAATGAAATGGGTGGTACCTTCACTGGAGGAGAACTAGACTCATTAATTGAAAAAAAAGTTCATATTTAACTTCCCATCAGTGCTCAGTAGTAACTATATTGACATCTGTAACCATTGTCAGGTCATAAACTATGTAAACAAACTATTGACTGACTGAAATATTTATTTGGAACATGTAGAAAATACAAATCGAGTAACAAGACATTCTTAAAGGATTGATAAGTAAACAACACACCACACACACACACACACACACACCTCAATTTAAGAAATTAAGTCATTCCAGACGTGGTTTCGTGTCGTGAATTTTTCGTAAATATTCACATTTTACATGTAAAAATCCTACTTGGTTCCAAGGCCCCAATACTACCCCCTAAACCATTTATAAATGATAAAAGTATACACCTTTAGTATGAAATGTGGTAAAAGAAAATGTATATTAATGAAATGTGTCCAGCATTTTTTATTTTTTTAAATTTTTTTACATTTTTTATTTTTATCATCTCCTGTTTCACTTCTGAATGGATGAATATGGACTAGAGCCTGGATTTTTGGGGCCAATACAGATATTAGAGCATAAAAAAGCACATATCTGATATATTGACCATTATCTGATATTGGATAATCTATGAAATGACAACATTGATGTACATGGGATCTAAAAAAATTATATGAGGTCGTTATAAACCTATGGATTAACAGTTGTATAAATCAGTTTTTCTTTCAAACTGTATTATATTCTGATATCAGACAAATATTTAGAAACAGGTTATATATATGGTAGTTTTTATGATGGTTAAAGCAGAGTAATGACAAAAAGTCTATTTTAGAAGTAGTGAAATAAAAATAGTGTCTTTGAGTGTCCAAAAAAGCACTATATAACTTTGAGGTATTATTATTAATTTATTTTTTTGATCGAATGTTTTTTTTAAACATTTTGTGTACAGTACATAACAAGATATTAAAGAAAACTAATTTAAAACACACCATCGTGTAGGTTTTCTCACAGTGTCCCAGCAAATGTCTTCTTCTGCCAAAGAGGTGAGGTCCTTATCCCAAAGACGTTCCACAGCCAATGATATACGAGGATCAGAAACTAATTTATAAAGTCTAGAAACCAACCTGTGTGTGTGTGTGTGTGTGTGTGTGATGTTTTGGGGCGAGTATTTTATTTAGTGGATGGGTTAGCAGTGGAACACCCCAGGGAACACCATATGCCTTCATGGCAGATCTCAGTTGTGATGAACCAGGTCATATTCAGCTTGTAAGTCACTGAAGGTGCACAAACCATCATCGCCGAACAGATCTTTAAAAGCATGAACGTCCTTGTTCCTCCATGTTGGAAAAGAAGCTGACCCTCCCCAACAAGGAGGGAGAAATAATTAAATATAAGAGAATGCATGTGCCACATAAGTCCACTTTAGTGTAACTCATAACAGTACAGTAGGTCCTGAACAAATAAGATATTAATGGGTCTAAATGTATCTAAGGGCGTATTCACATAGTAAAGTCTGGACCAAGGTTCGGACCAGAACCTTTTTTTTGCCTTTTTACACTGTACTTATAATCCAGACTTTATTTACAGTCTTCATTCACACTGTATTGAATCAAGTGGACCAACGGACTTTAGAACGTCATGTCGTCAATACGTGTACAGCGTGCGTCTCTCTATACTCGACCCTGATTGGTTAGTAGATGAGCGCGCTACACTGTTGCAGGAAATGGACCCAGATAATGGACCCAGATAATGGACCCAGTTACTAGTTTCATAATTTTTGCTCTATTTTGTCAATGTTGCCAACTCTCGTACCAGTGTTCCCACCAGCGGCTTGTCTCCAGTTCAGTCTTTATAGTATCATCATCCGACCAAATTTCAATGAAATACCTGGTTTCCTCGTCTCCCCATGTTTTGCCGTGACTCATGCTTGGACGTTGACTAGATTCCGCGCACGTGACTGTGACGTAATTGGTCCGATAGTCCGGACTTTCCTAAACAGACGTTTCACACTGTGCACCAGCGAACCTTGGTCCGGACCGAGACTACCTCCTCAGCTCGGACCAAAGACTCGGTCTTTAGTCCGGACCAAGGTTCTGGGGAGGTTTCACACTTGTCAATAAGGTTCGAACTTTCCTGGAAAGTCCGAAAGTCCGGATTTTCTGAGTGCAGTGTGAATATGCTCTTAGTCACTTTAGGACAGGGGTGGGCAACTCCAGGCCTCGAGGGCCGGTATCCTGCAAGTTTTGGATGTTTCCCTCTTCTATCACACCTGGACATCATTACATCATTATCAGGCTTCTGTAGAGCTGGATGATGAACTGATCATTAATTGAATCAGGTGTGCTGGAAAAGGGAAATATCCAAAACATACAGGATTCCGGCCCCCGAGGACTGGAGTTGCCCACCTCTGCTTTAGGACGTATGTTAGAGTATATCAGGTCTTGAAGTCTGTATAGTTAGGAGATATTATCTTCGATTGATTTCCAAGAAACAGACATTAGCATTAAACCATTAAAGGTCCAAGAACACAAAAACAAAAATACACAAAGTTTGGTCGACCCAATCCTCCCTGCATCTTATCCCGCTGAGGAGTTTAAAGTTTCAGTCGGGGCATCTTATCATTCCATATGAATTTAGATATCATTGAATGTAACTTATCCCAAGTAGCCTTTTGGGGGGAGGAAGGGAGATCATTATGGAATAGAAGTTAACATGAGGCAAAATATCTATTTTGATCATCGATATTTGGGCTTGAAGGGAATTTGGAAGCTTTGACCAATGTTCTAAATCCTTTGTAATGTGGTTCTGAATGTTTTGAAAATTATGAAATGCTTTAAAAACAGATTTTAACATGTTTTTTTAATGTTTCTTTTAAAGTATCTTAACATTTTTGTTTTTTTAACAGTTTTTAAATACGTTTCCACATCTATGTTTTTAACATGTCTTTGAACACATCTTAATATTTTTGTGTTTTTAACATGTTTTTATATATATTTTATGTATGTTATGTGTATGTTTTTAACCCCCTCTCTATTAATGACAGCCCCATGAAACATCAAATGTCTCAAAGCAGTAGATTTTCCCAGAAATACGACAATTGGCTTAATTTCGCCTTTTTTATTCCCACTGATCAGCTGGATAAGATCTTTGTAAATGTAGAAATGTGTTTAAAAACAGATTTTAACATGTTTTTAGCGTCTCTTTTAACAGTTTTTAAATGCATTTCCACATCTGTTTTTAACATGTTAAACACATCTTAACATTTTAGTTTTTTTAACATATTTTTAAATCTATATTTACTTTTCCACATCTGTGTAGTTTTTTTTTTTTTTTTTTTTTACACAACAAAGTTAAAAATAATTTTTTAAACCACAGAAATGTTTAAATATGGGAGGGGGCTGTAACACAGATGTAAAATAATATTTAGAAAGTTGCTATATTTAAATGTTTTTAACCCCCCCCCTTTTTTTAAGATTTTTGTATTTTGTTTTTTTTTTCTCTTTTAACACATCTTAACATATTATTTTCCTCTCTTCATGTGTGACCCCCCCCCTCTCTCAAATATACTGTAAAATAGTATTTAAAAAGATGCTGAAAACACATGTGTTAAAAGATGTTAAAAACCTACAGATTTTACAGTGACATGAATGTAGATATTTAAGCACATATAGAGGTGAAGATGGAGACGTTTAAAAACATTGAAGAAATAATAAAATAAAAGTATAATTATGTGATAAACGGTGATGAATCAAAGTAGGACTTGTTCTCTTAATTAGACAAATGAGCATAAAAACCTGACTTATTTAAATGCAGCTGATTTTCTAAGCTTTTTTTTTTTTATTCCATATCATCAGCCTGATTAAAATTTTTTTCAAGTGATACCAGTGATGCAAATACGATGCAGCATTAAGAGAGTAGCTCCAAATACCCCAAAATTTGGCCATAAATCTGACTCGTGTAATCGTGCTATGAAGCTAACGATACGATTGAATGTAAGAAGTGGTTCAACTGCCATCTGCTGTGTCTGTATGACTGCTATGTGTCCAAGAGGACCTGATATAACGTCTTGTGGAGGGTTGAAGTCCAAATGCTTTGATTTGTTTTAATGAATCTTATACAATGAAGCCTTTTTCTGGGACTGTGGGCTATGAACACCATCCATCCTGCATGATATTTCACAACGGTGTCTTTTCTACCACCCACTTTTCCACTTCAGATCTGATTAAAAACAGGCCAACAGTGTTTATTTTCAGCCCAATCTAATTGTTGTCCCGCCAAGTGTTCCTCTTCAGATCCTAATCTTCTTGTGTTCTCAAGCAGATCTTTTTCTGCTCCACAGTAGAAGCACGACGATTCATCTCCACTCTTTTATTTTCGCACTCGGGGTCTTCTTTCAATTTATTCTCTGAACCTAAATGTTGAACAGCCTCACATGGCCAATGGACCACCTGCTAGCAAGCCAGTCCACAAGGTGTTGGCCCAGCCTCATCCATTAAGTTCAAATGCACGATGAATACGGACCTTATTTTTTCAACAACTAAACCAAGTATTAAAGGATTATTAGGAGTAAAAGTACGTTTAGCTAATTTTTTTAGAGGAGTGGGAGTACATATTGTTGACATTAAAATCACACCATTTGGATGAACATGGAAACATTTCAATCTTGCTGTTTTGAGACAAACTGTGTTAACATGGAAGTGATTAGGGCAGGGGTCGGTGACCTTTAACACCCATAGAGCCATTTGAACCGAGTTTCCATGGAAAAGAAAACACTGGGAGCCGCAAATACTTTTAGACATCTAAAATGAAAAAAAATAATAAAAAGAACATATTTATTAAAAACAGAAAATATTTAAAACTAGAAAAGCGCTCTGAGAGCGCAGACCTCCGCCAAGATATAAACCAGAGTCCTGCACGGGTTCGGGTAACCGCGGGTGACCCATGGGTGAACCGCAGATTTTCACGAAACGGGTGAAAAATGTTGTGCTGTGTCGGATACGGGTTCCGTTCGGGTCGGACGTGGGTGATCGCGGGTCTAATTTGCGGTTCATAGGCTAAAAACTGTTCTTTAGTTTGGACTTGTATAACTGCCTCCTGTCGGCTTCCTTCTTGATGTATTTTTCAAGCGTGTGTGTGTGTGTGTGTGTGTGTGCGCGTGCGTGAGCTCACGTATAAAAATAGTTTTTGAGTTTATTATTTGTCTGCTACTGTTTAACAACATTTTTATTTGTCTCTGCCTCGGCTATGTCACTGTTCAGTATATTCGTGGCAATACATTTTGTATTTAAGATGATATTTTCTTCCGGGTTCGGGTCGGATATCGGGTTCATTTATAGCGGGTCGGTTCGGGTGCGTATTTGTAATTTTTTTTTCGTCGGAAAACGGGTCGGATACGGGTTTGAACATGACTGGTACGGGCGGTTGCGGTATGTCAAAATCAGAACCGTGCAGGACTCTGATATAAACCCCCTCCATTTTGGAAAAATGTCACCATCTGGTGTTGAACTGTGGGAACTACAGATGAACAGACTACAAAATACCCTAATAAGATATAGACCCCCCCCCCCAAAAAAAAATAAAAAATAAAAATAAAAAATTTGCTAACTGTTTGTTTGAGGTCACACACTGCGGGGTCGCAGACTCAGTGCACCTGTGTGAATTCCATGACGTGCCGGGGGTCACTGGGGGAAACGTTCATTGGTGGAAAAGTGTACTAAAACAAACAAAACAAGATCAATCTTTGGACATAAGAATTGATCCTAAGTAATTAATATGCTAATCGATCCAGAATCATATATTTTTAAAAAAAAATTTTTTAAACACAGGCCGACTTCGCGACAATTTTTGGGTCAGCATATTGCTGTCCACCCCTGACCACACAGTGAGTTTTATGTCACATGTCAAAATTGTGACCAGAACTACACAAAGTCATCCCAGACGACTTAAAAACAGGGGTTTATGTACAAAATACTGAACCAACACTTTAATTGGAACAGTACCTTGGCTTCGGTTGTTGACATTTCACGAGATTGGAAGAACAGACCTGAATGCGTATCAAAAAAACATCTACAATATTTGAGGTGAACAGAGTATCTGTCCATAAACAGCAGACCTTAACCCTTTGTTGGTCAGCTCAACCGTTTGGTAGAGGTAACTTTGAACCCTGACATCTAATCTAAAATAAGGTCCTTTGACACCAAACTTCTTGGGCAGTACATGATATATTCAGGTCATGCTAGTATATATACCACCAAGGAAGACGATCATTACAGTGACAACACCTCTGCTATATTTTCTTTCGGACACAAAATTGCAGACAAGTTCCATTTTATTAATTTTTTTAACTTTAACAGAGTCTATTTTACATATTTAATCATCATGTTTCAGAAATACTTTGGTGTTCATGTACGAATGGTTTGAAAACCTACTATCATATCTACCTACGGTAGATATGATCGAAAAGGGCTGTGAAATGCTAATTGCTAATGCTGATCACTAATGATTCAAACACAGAGTTTTGGTTCGTTTAATTTGACCCAAGTCACAAATTATGTTGCCAAGATTGATAAAGGAATAATGTTTGACTTTTAATGCTTTAGTTATATTTAGGGTCAGTTAAAAAAAAAAAAAAAAATCAGTTTTATGTTATTAGTCCCTGTGAGGTGAAAGAAAGCAAAAAATATTTAGTTTTCTTTTGATTTTTTTATAGTGTGACCAACAAAGGGTTAATTGTTTTTTCCACATCTCCCAGCAATTACATTCCCTTTTCTACCATAATATATATTTTTTTTTGTGGAGCACTGTCAAGTTACTGATCTGGGTGGTGTTGTCACATGCCTTTTTAATTGTCAGATGCTCCTTCAACACCCACTGGATGATGGGCTGCTCTGTCATTTGCCACTTCTGCAAGAAGTAGATGGGAGGTATATCATCCACTAATTGTCTCATTGACCGTTGATCCCTGGATACTCTTGTCAACACGTTCTTGACTCTGAAGCTGAAATTTCTCCTGATGGTTAAACTTGATTTCAGCCAAGATGTAGTTATTTGTAGCTGGCAGCAACATTTTCCAGACAGAATGAGCTGTTTGGCTGTGTCCACATCCGTCTCTGCACCGTCCCACCGGGGTTTGATGAGATACTTTGGCAGTCATTTGTGTTCTCCATGTGTAGCTTTCTCAGTCCCTGACGTTATTGCTCCAAAGGTCCTTGAACAGTCCTGGCCCTAATGTGAGCTTTTCAACATAACTGGTGTTCTGGTCCCAGATACATGGAGGATTGACGAGTGGGATCAATTCGGAGCTTCGAAACTGAAGACAAATGGTCGTCTTAACAAAACACTGATGTCAAATGTGTGACCATCTGTTCAGTTGATGTCTTGCCCACACAAAAGATTGAGGCCTCAGTCTCTTCGTGTCATATTTGTTTCTTGCTTTGACTTATTTGCCATCGGTTCCAGATTTTTTCGTTGTCCATTTAGGTTTCCGAACAGATTCCAAAAAAATCTGTCGTTTCTCAATGTTGCAACAAATTCCACAGAAGATGCCACGTTGAGTTTTTCTCTTTATAACCATGTCCATTCCAGTGTAAAGAACTACGATGAATCGCATTTACATCTCGAGCAGGTTTCATTCAACTATTTATGTGAATATGCTAATATATATCGGAGCACAGCAGGACAAAATCAAGCAGGTGGCTGAGAAGTGAATGCTCAATAAACTGACCTCGATTATTAACAACCCGTCAGACCCACTTCACTCTGAGTGTTTGGACAGAGCACTTTACGCCACAGACTGACCCTCCCCCCCAAAAAAAATAATGTAAGACTGAACGCTTTTCTGCAGCAATTAGACTCTTCAATGTGCAATAGTGATCATTTTAAGGGTAATAATCTTTTTAAGCAGAGTGGGTGGGTGTGTGTGGTGGTAGACAGGTGTACATAGTAATTTTAGTATAGTTTTTAAGTATTTATTGGACTGTTTTTATTTTTTATTGGATTGTTTTTATTTTTTATATCGAATTTTATGATTAATTCTTATGAGCTTCTGCATAAAAATTTCACTGACTGTGCACTATGGTGAATATTTGTGACAATAAAGTAGCTATTCTATTCTATCTATCTTTTTATGTATAATGGTGATCTCTTTTTATGTCTGTCTCTATCTCGAGTAAATGATACACTTTCCTAATTTGTTTTCTGAGATTTAACATGGTTTTGTTTTCAGAAAAATGTGAGTACCATATTTTACACACATATATATGTTGCACATAATGTCAAAAAAGGCATGTATATTTTTTATTTTTTCTTCCTGTTTTGGCCGGGTGAAGTCTCAGTTTCTACAGTGTGTTGAATCATGCAAATTTCTGCGCCGCAGTGACAGAACAGAACTGAAGTTGTCTTGATACACACAGGACACATTTGAAGTTTGTCAAGGATTAAAGTCACAGACTGCTTTTGCCAGTAGGCTGCTCAGCCATCCGGCCAAGCACACAGACATCCGTCCAAACAGTCTGCCAGGCTCAAACACCCAACTGTCTGTCCAGCCAGCACCGTGCACACTCCCGTCAACACGCAATGAAGTGTTAGTCTGCACAAGACACACATAATCCTAGGAAGCAGGGGTAATGAACTGCTCTGCTGTTAGACTGATGTACAAGCCCTGGACTAGTGTCAGACTGTGACTGCCACTGTTTCTGTAAACATAATAACAATAATAATAATAATGGACGTTTCAATATCTGTCTAAATTAGCGTGCGGTTTATTTTCACTTAAATGAGCATCTACGCTTACAGCAGATCCATTAACAATTTCCATTTGGACAGACTTCTGCTCTGAAATACACACATGTATGATTGAATGAGCGCGATTATTCTTGTCCTTTCCTGTTCCGTGCACACTGGACAAACAGCGTGGAAGAGTCCCATGGAGCAGGACGGCTCATCTGTACAAAATGAAAACAGTGGGGCCTGTCAGCACTGAGGTAATGAGGAAACAGAGGCTCTCCAACTACACCACTGTGCACATTCTCAACTCCTTGCCCTTCAGATTTACATTTGATTTCACTGTATGCCACTTTAATTATAACCGAAAAAGACGGGTAGAAGGTGGTTGTTACTGCGAGCGGGTTAAGATAATGCACAAGTCAGTCGCACAAATATTTTGTCGGAGGCTGAGGATGTCAGACCCCTCAACTCGATGGATCCAGCCCATTTTTCTTCCTCCCAAGGCATCAGTTTGGGGTAATTTTTGCACAGGTTACAAGGGAGAAATTTGTCATTTTTCCACTGGAGATACACACAAAACTTTTTCCATGTTTAATAAATATTGAGAAAACATAAGTGCCCAATGTTTTTCTATTAAATCTTAAATGTCTTCATAGCCAGATGAGAATTGGATGGTTACATACCCTTTATTGTCATTGTACAAGATTTAAGCATCTTCTTTAGTGCAACATGTTTAAAAGGGAAAATAAAAGCATTAAAAAATTATAAGATAAAGATAAGTTATGCATGTACAAGTTGCATTATATTCTACTAAAGTTGCCATGTTCAGTTTTTTTTTGTCTTTATAACTACTTCAGTACCAGTCTAAAGAACTGTGATGAATCAGCTTTACATCTCAAACGGGTTTCATTTAACTATTTATGTGAATATGATAATATATACCAACAGTAAATCATACACTTTCATAAATAATTTGCATTTAATATGGTTTAGTTTTCAGAAAAATAGAAGTACTGTATTTTCCGGACTATAAGTTGCACCAGCCAAAAAATGAATAAAGAAGTAAAGAACATATATGTCACACTGTATGCTACTTTAATAATAACTGAAAAAGATGAGAAGGTGGTTGTTACTGCGAGTCTGTTAAGATAATGCACAAGTCTGTCACACAAATATTTTGTCAGAGGCTGAGGATGTCAGACAGCTCAACTCGATGGATCCAGCCTATTTTTCTTCCTCCCAAGGCATAGGTTTGGAGTCAAGTTAGTCATTTTTGCACTGGAGAAAACGGAACGTTACCAATATTTAATAAATACTGTGAAAACTTAAGTGCACAGTGTCTTTCTATTAAATCACAAATTTGTTTATAGTCACATGAGAAGTAGATGGCTAGATAGCCTTTATTATAGTAGTAGTTTATTCAGCCATAACATACAACACTGTTCACAACATTTATATTTCACACAAAAAACAAGACAGCATTAGCATCTACAAGAGAAGATGGCACCACAATAGCTGCTGCACAATCTGGAAAAAAATGTCAAATTAACTGGTTCATGTGCTCTCTGTGGAAATAGAGCATTGTTTTTTTCCTACATGTTTTCGAAACGAGTGAAGGCACCAAACCTAGGAAGAGGGGGATGGGGGGGTGGTGTTCCTTCATGCATTCTGAGCGAATTGGAGACTCCTCATAACCTCATCATGGTACTTCAGTATGAGGAAGTACCGAAAAACTCTGTTGTTCGACCTCTAGTAATTTTCCTACCCTCCAAAAACAGCTGGAAACTAAGCAATCCAGATGTTTTTTTTTTTTTTTTTTAAATAGAACCAACACACAATGTATTCAACACAATGGAGAGCACAACAATATTAATGAAATATCCATGGAATGACTCCTTTAAGTCTCATGAGCTTGAGTCACAGTGTCCACAGTTTGACATCGTTCACCAACCAGGTGAGCCATCTTTCACTCTCAGCCATTATCAGTGGGCAAACAAAACGGGCAACATTAAAGTAAAAGCAGAAGGTACTGAAATCATGTTGATGAACATAATAGAGGCTAAAAACAACAGACACTGTTGACCTGATCCTGGATCTGGATCTCCAGGCCTGGATGGGTCAGTCTCACTCCAGCAGTGTTGGTTTGGTGTCATCATCATCAGCTCCTCTGATATTGGAAACTCACTCAGCTTTTACTCTGTCGGGGAAAGTTCTGTTGTTTTCCTGTCACTGCCGATGGAAGAAAAAATGTCAAAGAGCTTCAAATGACTGGCACTTAACTGGCCTTCTGCCTCCACTCTGTTCCCTTTTTCACTCCTTTAAAGTCTTATTATACATCACATCAGAGACTCCAGACTTATTCAGCTGTGTCACTCCCACTAGGATAGCCACTTATCCTGTCAACCCCCCCTACCCACCGGACATGGCAGGGCCCTTATTAACAGGCAAGGCTCCAGTGGGTCGTACCAAAACCCCCATGGGGGGGTGGTGGTCATCAACACTGTACCGCTGCGCTGCTGAGTGACAGCTAAACGGCTTAAAATGTCACTTTGAATAAGAAGCAGGCCACACACAGGGACTCACACAGTGAATACAG
The DNA here is from genome assembly GCA_020466265.1 of Siphamia tubifer. NCBI lineage: Eukaryota > Metazoa > Chordata > Actinopteri > Kurtiformes > Apogonidae > Siphamia > Siphamia tubifer. The sequence goes on from CM035783.1 coordinate 51,456,335, forward strand.
GCATTTACACACAAATCCACACAAAGATGCATACGCACCAGACCTCAGATTGGAGCTTTAGGTTTTAATGGTGGCGCTCTTTACTTACTTTTGCAACACGTAAGATTTTCAATGGTCAAAAGTTTGTAAATTTGACACATTAATATAAAAGAAAACTTCACTTGGAGGGAGAATACATCACAGAAGTCAGTGTGTGTGTGTGTGTGTGTGAACCAAAATGTATATTGTGTCTCTGCTCCAGATATAGATTCACGTTTTAGAACTAAAGATGTTAACGTAACTCATTTACTTCACCTGTAAAGACACAAATGGACAAAGACAACCATGACCTTTGAACCACTAATCCTAACGCATCAACAATACTGCGTAAACCTCACAATAGATGTTTGTGGCATGGACTGTGGAACTGAAACTTAATGCGCTTTTACTTTTTCACGACCTCCTGCAGTGTTTCCCAAAGACCAAAAGGTATTGTGTGGTGCATTATGTTATTATAATTATTATTATTATTATTATTATTATTATTTATTATCAACCTATTATTAAGCTAGTACCACTCACTCTATTAGAAATGATCACAGTGCTATGCTAGTGCTATTAGCACAGTGCTAGGCTTACTTTAACCTGACTGTTGCCAGATGGCATCTCTCAATACCATCTGGGACCTTGTATGTGATTAGATGAAAAATCTGTCCATCAGCTGCTTCAGCCACTCACGTTGAAGTCAAAATAGTTTTCATCAGGTATAAACACATCAACAGAACACGTTTAACTTACCATTTATATGTGATGTTTATTTATAGCCTCGTCTACTACGATGCCCACCAAGTTCTTCTGGTAAACGTAGTAGGAAAGCATGGTTCTCCATTTAGCCTTTAGCCATGAGTCAGGGCTACAGAACACCAACTGCCAACATCTGTTGCAGACGTGGTTGACATGTCTTCCTCCCAGTTCCATTACTGTCAGCCCTAGTTTACTATCAGCCTCTTTGACTTGGTCCTCTACCAACACAATAACCATGGGCTTCTGCACTGGTACCATTTCTTTATCCACCAGTAGAGCCATCTGATAGATCAAACCTGGTTGGAAGCGAAAGTGAAAACATCATTTCCATTAATAAAAGGTTCCAAAGTCGCCCTCTGTTCATCTTTTAAGGAATGAACATGTGGTTGACAAAACAGTGGAAATAGTCCAGTCTATATTACATTTTCAATTCAATTTTATTAATGAAGCCTAAAATCATAACATAGTCGTCGCACAGTGCTTTAAAGAAACACAATCAACTACAGAAACAAATGAAAAGTCCCAAGAATCCCCTGTCCTTAGACCCTCCTTCTCTGCAAGAAAAAACCCAGTAAACTATATGGACCCTGGGATACCTAACGCACGCTGCCATTGTTGTGTATCTGAAAAGACTACACTGCCGTCACTTCTGCTTTATGTCACACCAGCCACAACGTTTCCAGGTAGTCCCACCCTGCGACACTGATTGGCTCCGTTGTTTTGAAGCAGATTTGATTCTCATGGTTGTGTGAACGTCGTGTAACGCAGCCAGATGCTGTGAGTCAGGTTTAGCTTAGCTCTTCACAGAGGCTTTAATAAACACTGTGTCAAAATGGGCTTCATTAAAACAGTCATATTCCAGCCTTTACATGGAAATGTATTTGACACCTGTACTATATGGAATAATCTGGAACTTCTTGTGAACTGTGACTACATGTTTAATTTTTTCGCCACCGCTGTGTTCACACTGCTGCATGTGCGCATTTCTATTTATCATCTATCTATCTTTTATTGAAAGTATTTGAACTTTTTCTTGTTTGTTGGTTCAATAGTTTATCAGTCAAAGACAAGAACAGTCTCAGTAACATTGTCAACACTTCATCTCAGATTATTGGAACAGACTGAGTGTTCTGTTTAACAAGCAGGCGGTTCTAAAGGCCAGAACTATCATCAACCTGATCATGTTTTAGCAGGAGAGTTCTCCTTAATGCCCTCTGGCAGGTGCTATTAATCTGTCAGGACAAAAACAAAAAGGTATTTTAACTCCTTCATCCCTTGTGACCATTAGATTATTAAATAAGATGGTAGGGACAGAGTAGAAGAGTGACAACTGGATCTATTAAGTGCTGATTATCACTGACAGAACAGGATGTGATGTTTGAGTGTGTGTGGGATGGATGTATGTCTACCTTCTTATATTTATAGGTCTAGTATTTTTATGTTTTTACATTTTATTTATATTATTGTTTGATAGAGACTAGGACTGTAAACTTAATTGCCCATTGATGGGACAAATACATAATTCAATTCAATTTTATTTATAAAGCCCTAAATCACAACAAAGTCGTCTCACAGGGCTTTACAAAAACACAATCAACTACAGACATATATGAAAAGTCCCAAGCAATCTGAATCTAATTAAACAGCTGTATATATGTGTGTGTAGTACAGAAATATTGATCCCTCTCTGGCTTAGTTTCTGTGTGCGAGCAACAATGACAGAATCATGTTTTGGGGCGGGAGCAGGGTTTTCATTCTGTGACTCTGCACCAAAAATTAATTAATTAATCTTTGTATGGGAAACACTGTGCTGAATAATCACAAACTTTCATTTGAAGGAGCAACATGTTTGTTCTGACCCATAATAAATAAAAAATAAATAAGTGTGTGTATGTATTAGTGTTGCGCGGGCTACCCGCTGGCCAGCGGATATCCGTGGGTGACCCGCGAGTCGGGCGGGCTGGGTCGCAGTATTAATACATATTGCGGATGCGGGTGGGGAGGGTCAGGGACGATCAATACCCACTGAGGTGTGTGTGTGTGCGCGTGTGCTCGGCTCGTGCATGTGCAAGCCCATCAGTTCCTGTTTTGAATGCTTTTTTATCCCAACTTTTTGTAATTAGCGCCAAATCTCCCTGAACACTCAGAGATAAGAGTGAAAATGTCGGACTTGATCAGGGAGAAGATTAAAACAGGCGATGCGAAGGTTGTACGGAAACGTTGTATGTGTTCGCTTTATAGAGTGATGATGTGGGTGGAGTCTATTTTATGTGCTGGAGTGCATATTGAGACGTTAGAAAGGAGGCAAAAATTATGCTTCATGACTTTTAACATTAGAAGCACAAGGTAAAGATGCCGCGAATGTACTATGTGAGTTTGGAGCCAAATTTAAGCTCGCGGGTTGATAGCGGGTGGGTTGGGTTTATCGATACGTGACATCATGCGGGTTGGGCGGGGCGGGCCGAGCCACATCTTGGGTTTGGGCGGGGCGGATTTCTGTAAAACCCCCTAACCGCGCATCACTAGTATGTATGTATGTATGTATATATATATGTGTGTGTGTGTACAATATGTCTAATGCAATAGTAATGATTTCTTTGTCCAACATGTGTGGTGTAGTGGCAGGAGTTTTGCTTTGAACCTTACCTTACCTGTCACCACTTGAGTCTTGCATCTCTGTGGCAGAGTGTTCTTTGAAAGATCATCAAAGAACGGTGAAGAACTTTTAATGACTGAACAGGGCGAGCCACCACTTCCACCCCCCGCTGCTCGCACACAGAAGATGCACAAATGGTCGATGTACCACGACGTGTACACACCGTGTCTGCCTTTGAGTGATGGCAGAGGCTAAAACTGTTTTATCTGGAGCTGAAGAGCCATGAGATGTCTGCTGGAGTTTCTGCTGGACAGGTACTTTCACTTCATCTGATCATAGAAAACTATATTACATGTGATGCTATTGATTACACTGCTCTACAAGATTTTAGAAAGTATCTGCCTCAGACATTAAAGGAGACCTATTAGTTTGTTTGTTTTTTTTATTTAAAAATATTTTTTATTTTAATTTAAATGTTTACATTTTTCTTTTTTAAATTTAAATTTGTAATTTAATTTTTGATGATTCTTATTTAAAAACACTTTTTAAAATTATTATTATTAAATTCATACATTTTATGTGTGTGTGGTGTGTGTGTACATATACACACAGGAACAGTGGTACCTGTACTTACGAAAGACCCAGCTAACGGATGATCCAAGTAATGAACCTTTGCCTCAATTTTTCATCTCTGAATACAAAAGAAAATTCTATTTCCGAAATTAAACTTAAACCTCTGACGCATAAATACAGTACCATATGTAGATTACTATATGTAAATACTAAATACTTTTCATTACCCTTTGACCCTCATTCATCACAGAGTTACTTTTGTTTCCTCAGTTTTTCCTAGTGTGTTCATTTTAAAATGACAGTAAACAGGTCGATGGTGCCGCCCTGTTTGTCTGTGGCTGCTGTGTCTCCATGGTAACACAGACACTTTAACAGTCATTTCTCCACCTAGACCAAAGCTTTTAGTATCAAAAGTTCAGCTGAACGGTGCACTAAGAGTATATGACCCACAGACTATCATCAGCTTAAGGAAAAATGTGTTAAAAACTGCGCAAGCCCGGACACATGGAGCGTTCAATAGAACCTGGGTCTGCTGTACCGGTCAGATCCAGCATCCTACAGCGGAGCCCCCCCACAGAGACCCCACCTCTGGACACACCGCAAGCGGCATGAGAGGAAATAGTGTGCTGCTGTCATGGTGGATTTACAGCTAAGCTAAGGGCTAATCCGTTCAGACCGCCGCTTCCATCAGTCCTGCTTGCCAACATGCGCTCACTGGAAAACAAACTGGACTACCTGAAGCTGGACTTAAACACTAAACACGATCCACCAGACTGCTGCATCCTCATTCTGTCATGACTTTTCCCATAGATCCTCACCAGACTAACCTGGCCTGCACTGTGCAGCTGCAAGTCATTGCTGATCTGCAGTATTTAGGCAACGCAGCTTACAGTTGCTGGTGTGGGACCATTCAGTTTGTCACCTCCATAAGCTGGACACTCTGCCTATGTCCCTTATCACCATTTCTTTCATCACCACAGACTCTGGCAGGTTTTATTTGGTCTTGTTTCTGATTCATCTCTGTCTGTTTTTTGTTAATTATTTTTCTCTTCAACACTGAGCATTTGAGTCCTCTCTCCACTTCACCCATCATGACACATTCTCACTGACATGTGGCTCAACTCTTCAGTCCCAGACACCGCCATTAGCCTGGACGGGCTAAAATCTAAATCTACATTTTCTTTGAACAGATTTCATACAAAATCTGTAATTTTTATTTTTTATTTTTAAAGGGTTTGAGGGGTAGTATTTTGGCCCTTGGAACTAATTAGGCCTTTTACATGTAAAATACGACTATTTATGAAAAATTCACAGTACAAAAACACTTCTGGAACAGATTAATTTCGTAAGTAGAGGTACCACTGTATATACAGTCTATCTAAAACCTGCAGCACACTAGGCCACAAGGACCAGATTTGAGAACCACTGCTTTAAGGACAGTGTTGGTGTCATCACTAGCAACGACCTTCATGTTTCTTGCGAAGCTGTCATCATTAACCTTTTTTCAATGGAAAACGGGTGAGACGGCCATAACATACTTTCTTAAAGTCCTTTTGTAACATGTCACATCATAAAGTATAACTTTAAGCATTATTCCAAATTTCAGCTGTATTTTTTACTGCAGGCAGAAGTACATTATTTCCAACTCTTTTCCTCAGTAAAAAAAGAACACGTGTCATAAGTAGAATTTCCAAACCAGCAAAGCACAATATCTCATGTGACATCTGGTTCTTTATTCATCATCTTTTGTCCCACAGGTGAAACTTTGTTCCCCAGAGGCCAGAGGAAGAAGAGCATTTACTGGTCTGGTGTGTCCAGAGGAGGGAGCAGCCAACCAAGTCACTGTTTCTGACAGACATAGTGGCCAAATTATCTCTGTGTTCAGTAGACATGCAGCGTTAAGCAAAAACTTTTAACTTTGGTATGGTTAGAAATATATATTGTATTTTCTGGGCACAGTGGGGGCAAAAAGCTGTCGCTGCACCGAAGGTTCTGAACCAGAGGCAGTAGTTTTTCACTATTAAACCAGTATGATTTTAGTTAGTTAAAATGTTATTGAGTATTTTGGTTATTTATGTTCATTTTACTGAATATTTTGGTCATTGTTCATATTGTTGAATATGTTGGTGATTTTTTTCATTTGAATATTTTGGTCATTTTTGTTAATTTTAGTGAACATTTCATAAAATCGTAAAATTAAATTTACGAAATAAAAAGTTACGAGTACTGTCTTTAGTATGAATATGAATTTCTCACATGGAAGAAAGTGGTAAAAAATATATAATTTTACTCAATATTTTGGTCATTATTAGCTCATCTGGACGAAGTTGCAATGAGCTATTGCCGTCACGCTTCGTCCGTCGGCGTCAGTCGTCCACAATTCACTAAAACTGCTCCTCCCTCAGTTATCAACGGATTTAAATTCCGATTGATTCATTAGAAACGTATCACTTTGTCGAAATTTTAAACTATTTGTTTTCCAACTTGGTATATTTTTCCAGTCTGGCACTAAAATCCTGACTCTTGCCTCAGATTTCATTTCTGATTGATTCATTAGAAAGTAATTTCCCCAATATTAGTTTCTACCAAAAACCTCCTGCGTATCATTTAACATTTTTAACCACATACCCAGTTACCTACTGATGTCCTGAAGAGCTCTGGGGGCTTCCTATACCATTCACACTGTTTTTGGCATTTGTTGATTAAAAAAAAAACACACACACAAAGTGGGATAAATTTTATCATCTATTGATTGATAAGACATCCCAGCTGTGAGGACCTGATGAGCAGAGGAACATCGGCCCTATTTTTTGTTCTGTTTATTGAATATTTTGGTCATTTATGTTCATTTTATTGAATATTTCGTTCATTTATGTTCATTTTATTGAATATTTTGGTAATTTATGTTCATTTTATTGAATATTTTGGTTATTTATGTTCATTTTATTGAATATTTCGTTCATTTATGTTCATTTTATTGAATATTTTGGTCACTTTTAAAAATGTTATCGTATATTTTGGTCATTTTATTCATTTTATTGAATATTTGATAAAATTGTGAAATCACACTGTTTTCAGATAAAGGTTAAAAGGGTAAAGTAAAAATCAAGAAAAAAACATGTTAGGGTAAAATCTTCCAGCAGGTGATGGGATGGGTCCCCAGGCGCCGCCCATGGCTGCCCACTGCTCCTTACAGGTTACCCCACTGGCATTAGGGATGGGTTAAATGCAGAGGACACATTTAGTTTTACAGTGTATAATAACTAAGTACTTTTACCCTTTTACCCTTTACTTGTGCCAGTGGTCCTTCTGAAGCCCCGCCCCCTGTCCCTCTCATTACCTTGTGTGGAATTATCCCAGCCACTGTCTTCTTCCCATTATCAGTCTGACTTGTGCAAAACATTTCATTACTTCAGTTTTAGACGCAGAGCAGATGCTTAGTGGCCTGTGACGAGACTGACCGAATCTGACAGTGAACTAGATTAAAATCACTTAACGACATTACCGTGGACATCTGCTGGTCACCATTAGCGCTTTTACTGAAGTAAAATCTCTTTGTGTCTAATGATTGATTTTCCATGTCTGTGAAGCAAAGGAAATAAGACGTTTCAGCTGCAGGATGGGATTAAATTAAAATAAAATCCTTTATAATGAGGAACCAGTTCTTCCTGTGCAACATTTTGGTTCTATAATAGTGTTTTTAATCGGTTTTGGAAAACGAATATTGTCACCAAACAAAATACTGTTGTTTAGAAAGTGAATTATTTCATTATTTAACTTTTTTGGGTTAGGGTTTTCTTTTAGTTTTGTGTTTTTCCCCCTATTGTCAATTCTGCATTAATTGAATTGTCTTCTCCACAACCGTCACTTGTGCCATTATTTCTGTCATTTTATTATTTTATTTATTTATTAGAAAGTGTCTAAAACTGCTGATGTTGTTGCATTTATTGGTGAAGTGACAGCAGCTGTGATTTTTGGACACTTAGCTGTGTAGCCAAATTTGTAGAAACACTTAGTAGAGACTAGCGCTGTTAATGGTCAGGAGTTGCTGTCAGCACTTTTACTCAGGTTGTTGTTGTTTTGTTTTGTTTTTCCCAGTGCAATGAGGTCAAATTCACCCTTATATCGGGTCAGGAAGCTCAGACAGAACTTGTCGTCCTTATGGTTTCTCTAAACGGCATGAGTTGATGAAAATCTAGTCTGGAAATGAAGCATCGATCAATGTTAATGGTGTCGTTTGTGAGCGAATCTTTGAAATTGATGATGTGAACTGATTAACAAATCTGAGATTTGTGAAGTTAGATTGGTTTAACAGTTTGTCTGTTTGGGACTTCCTGTTGTCTGAGGAAGTTCCAAATAGTCGATTGGCGAATGCAGAGTTAGACGCTCAGGAAAATCATGATTTCCTTGCATTCTTTAAAAACGTCATCCAGTTTTTCATTAGAAATGTAAATGAAGCTGTCTGCAACAGAGAAGTTTAGCCTACGAACAGGTTGTTGTTTTCTTCCTCAGACATCTTATAAATACACAGGTCAGTACTAGTTACTTCCCCAAAAAAGTAATTGTGTTACCAACTGCGTTACTCCACTAGCAAAGTAATTGGTTACCACGAAAAGTATTTTTGCGTTACTTTTGTTTGTTAAATGAAACAGTTTAACAGAACAGTTAAACAGGGTATCCATCCTTGTTCTGTGATGTTACTTTAGATGTGATTTAAGATGCGTCCTTAGTTAATCTATGTGCCTCGCACCAGTTTAGAACGTTTGCTCAAAATGTAAACTAAACACAAAGCTAGAATTTCTATAACAGCTACAGACTGGAGCAGTAGGTTTCCACCATGAAGCTCAACAGCACAGTGCATGAGTTGTTATCATCTGACAGACCTACTGACAATGATATGACGGGTGGACCACGACAAAAGGAGTTTATGCACAACTGCAGACTGGTGGAAACTGTTAAGGGTTTTTAACACTATATTTAGCAGCAGAATTTACTGGAATATTGAATATTTTCTCGATGTGTTACAGTTTAAAATGAGCTTTTAACATAACATCGGCTCGACCTCGCAGTGTGACTGGTGTTTAAAAAGTGCCGGTGTGTGTGTGTGTGTGTGTGTGTGTGTGTGTGTGTGCCGACAAAGCAACTGTTTTCTTTTCTGTGACTTAAACCAGTTAATGAGGCTCACTGATCGGTCAAAATTTTTACATTTATTTCATCATCCCTAGTCCCTTAGTGACGTTACCATAGCAACTGATGCGATATAAAAACATCAACAGGTTCCTATGGGGCTCTATCTGTATGGAGATAGAGACACATGTCTGAGAGGACGAGGCTGGACAAAAGTAGTCCCCCGGGGGGAAAAAAAAAAAAAAAAAAAAAAAGACCCGGAAGTTCCAATGGTGGAAACACGTTTGTAATACGTCACATTATTTCCTGAGTAACGGTAATGGCAATACAGTTATGGATAAAGTAATTGGGTAATTACTTCGTTACTCAAAACGTGGCTGCGTTAGTTACGCCGTTATACTCTAACGGCGTTATTCCCAGCACTGACAGAGGTCCATGTCTGTAGATCAGTCACTGTGGACACACTATCTGAGGACATGAAGACCTCAGGACACTTGGGTTTGTCTTTAGGGACCCTCTACTTCTTACCACGTACGTGTGATGTTGTTTAGAACTTTAGAAAAGTTAGTCTAAAAAAATTATTATTGTTAACCTTCATTTGTTATAGACGGACAGTGTACATTAATAAACATTTTATGGAGAAAGAAAATGTAAATTCACCCATTTTTAGCCAAAAAAGACTAATTAACAATGATGGTCCCCCTGCCAGAAGGATCCTGGCAATAAATTAAAACATAACAATAAAAACATACAACATAAAATTCAGTCTATAAAACTTGACGTGTGAACATCACTGGTGCTGACAGATTAGATTGTGTAGCACCCATTTTTTGAGTTGTTTTAAATGATCTGTATGAAGTGGACTCTGTTAAATTTTGTGGGATAGTATGCCTTGAAAGTGAAGACTAGTTGACCAAAACTAGTTATCTTATAAGGCACTGTGCAGTCTCCTCTGGCAGCCCCCCTAGTAACACCAGATGCAAATGCAGACTACAGAGTGGAGGTGGAGCCAAGTTATATCAGATTTTATAAACAAGACAACAATTTTTAAAAGTCATCAGGTTGCTCCAGCTTATTTCTCAAATATTGCACAGTGATGAAATGACCTTGGTTTTTTTTTTTCTAAGACTTTGAGGGTTTGTTTATATAAGGATTCTATCGGTTGTAATGTACTGGGGATAGTTGAGCCCCACGTAGGTAGACAGTCGTTGATATGTGATAATATGAGGGAGAACATGTACATGTCATTTCTGAGACGCCTAAAATTCACTAGTGTAGAGTGTACCAATTTACTTACCTTTTTACTATGTAATAGTCCTGTCTAAGATAATGTCCAGGTATTTATATTAATTTACAATCTGAATTGTCTGTCCTGAGATCAAAACATCAGGTTTTATGGAAGAGGTTTTGGTTTTAGTAAAGGACATAGCAACTGTTTTAGAGGTGTTAAGTTGTGACACTTATTCAGTCAGTTTGAAATATAGTTTCATTTTGGTGAAAAAGATATGCCCTAATCACTTCCATGCAAAGCAAATTAATTTGTATAGCACATTTCATGTACAGGACAATTCAAGGTGCTTTACAATAAAACATTAGAAAATTAAAATGCATTAAGGGCCTATTCACATTGCACTCAGAAAATCCGGACTTTCGGACTTTCCAGGAAAGTTCGAACCTTATTGACAAGTGTGAAACCTCCCCCGAACCTTGGTCCGGACTAAAGACCGAGTCTTTGGTCCGAGCCGAGGAGGTAGTCTCGGTCCGGACCAAGGTTCACTGGTGCACAGTGTGAAAGGTCTCTTTAGGAAAGTCCGGACTATCGGACCAATTACGTCACACTCACGTGCGCGGAATCTAGTCAACGTCCAAGCATGAGTCGCGGCAATACATGGGGAGACGAAGAAACCAGGTATTTCATTGAAATGTGGTCGGATGATGATACTATAAAGACTGAATTGGAGACAAGCCGCTGGTGGGAACACTGGTACGAGAGTTGGCAACATTGACAAAATAGGGCAAAAATTATGAAACTAGTAACTGGGTCCATTATCTGGGAGCATTCCCTGCAACAGTGTAGCGCGCTCATCTACTAACCAATCAGGGTCGAGTACAGAGAGACGCACGCTGTCCACGCATTGACGACATGACGTTCTAAAGTCCGTTGGTCCATTTGATTCAATACAGTGTGAATGAAGACTGTAAATAAAGTCTGGATTATAAGGACAGAGTGAAAAGGCAAAAAAAAGGTTCTGGTCCGAACCTTGGTCCGGACTTTACCATGTGAATATGCATTAAAAGACAATTAAAATAAGAGCTATACAGTAAAAAAAAAACAATTAAGAATCTAAGTCAAAGCTCCAGTGAACTGTAATATAATATTTTCAGGCTGACTTAAATAAACTGACAGTTTTTCTCAGACCTCAGGTTTTCATTAGTTTGTTCCACAGGTGAGGAGCAGAACCACTGAATGATTCTTCACTGTGTTTGCTTCTGATTTTTGGAACACACAGTAAACCTGTTCCTGTTGACCTATGACCTCAGGGCTCTGGATGCTTCATAGGGAACCAGCAGGTCTATATTTGTATTTGGGTCTAAGGCCGTTCAGTGCTTTATAGACCAGGACTAAGATTTAAAATTCTATCCTTTGACCCACTGGAAGAAAATGTAAGGATTTGAGGACCGGTGTGATGTGGTCCAGTTTCCTGGTACTGGTCCGGACTCTGGCAGCAGCTGTAGCTGCTTGATTTTTTTTGTTAGACTAAAATAGTTTGGCTCAAAAGGTCAAAATGGAAATTTCTTAATGTTCATCCAAATGGTGTGATTTTGATGTCAACTCCCAATCATCTAAAAATTAGCTAAATTGTTTTTTTTTTCTCTGGATAATCCCTTTAAAAAATATTAAAAATTAATTTTTTTAATTGTAATTTGATTGAAATTCATCCACAGCGACCCTGTAAGTAATCTAGTTCAAACTTGTAATCATGTTGAAAGCATTACTGAATTAATTTTCTGTCTGTGAGCAGGATTTTTTATTTTATTTGTTTAAAACTGAGCCTTGACATCAGATTGGGGGGGGGTCATGTTCAGATGCACTGCACAGAACCCAGATGGAAGCAGGTAATTTTGTACATCAGCAGAGGTGTCCAGGTTTTATTCGTTCTTCAGACAGTTATTTCTCTTTTAAACAATGAGACTCAATGTTTTTATTTTTTTATTTTTTATCCAAACTGTCTAATTTTCTATTTAGATGTTTGCCTATGAATCCTTTTCAGACACATGGATCAGCCTTAACAAGAGTGTAATAAAATCACACGCTTTTAGCTTTTAGAGGTCGACTGATGTGGGTTTTTCTAAAGCTGATACTGATATTTGCAGGTCAGTCAGGCGAGTGCCAATATGAGCAGCTGATATACTATTGTCCTGAATTAAAATATAGTTTCCAATATTGAAGTTTAGCATTTAATAGTGTCTTCAATATTACTATGTATATTATGTATATTATATATAATGAAATAAATTAATTTACTTTACATTTTATTTATTTTATTAATTATAAATAACATAAAGTATAAATATTCTGTATTAGGCCTGAATAAAATGACTGTAGTGATCTATTTATCAACAATAAGAATGAACAATTTAATGATTTATTAAAATTAAAAAATAATAGTCGACCAGAGTGTAAGAAGACTGCAATGACATGACGACACAAATGGTTAATTCAGAAACGCCAAAAACATGTTCAGGTTAGACTTGTACATATAAACAGGAAATACATTTTAAATACTGAAAATGTAATATATGTTAAAAGTTACTTGAATTTGTTGAAAATATTAATGTTAAGTTTACAGGTGAACAGATAATGATGAAATGTCTGTACATTTTTATTCTATTATTATTAGTGCAATACAATGACGACTTGTGTGTGTGTGTGTGTGTGTGTGTGTGTGGGAACAGGACAGTTGACACTCCGTCTGTCCAGCGAGCTAAATGGGAACTTGGTGCAGACATATGTGGCACCGACGCTGTTGCCAAAACTACCAGTTTCGCCCCAATTCATCAAATTGTAACTCATCACATTATGTCCTGAGTAACGGTAACTGCGATACAGTTATGGATAAAGAAATTAAGTAATTACTCTGTAAATATGTAAATATATATATATATATATATATATATATATATATTCCACATATAACTGATGTTGCTTTTCTTTCTGTCAGTGAGCCTTGGTTTTGGCTACATTTTCTCTGGTTTTTGCGTGATTTTCTCTGGTTGGTTTTGGCTGATTTTCTCTTGTTGTTTGCTCATTTTTCTGTCTTGTTACCATAGTGACGCAGTCCAAATGCTTCAGAATGATTGTGATGTGCTCAGTGTGTGTCAGGTTCTATTGAAATTATAAAATGTTGAACTCGTTCATCTCCTACATTACCAGGTCCTGTCATGTGACTATTGCGAACACGTACATTGCGATGTCGATGTTCAAACATGATATATCATGTGGCTTTAGTGCATGTGCATGGGTGTTTATAATAATAGCATGTAGATGGTTCTTGCAGCGTGTGGAGCAGCTCTCAGCATTTTCTCCTTGAGCTGATTGGAAAGCCTTGCCTCCAGTGAGCCTCGGGGCTGTGTCTAGAAAAGCTTTTTAAAGGCTCTACAGAGACGTAGCTATGGAAATATTAACCTGTGAAAGACCGACAGAAGTTACATTCTGCACTACATGTTCACACATGCTCTATAGGGGTCAAAACATATGCTGTCTTTGGTGGTTAAAGGTTAATGAGATCAGACATTCACCTGGACTCTTTACAATGCTAATAGGCCTGGGATAAAAAAAATAGATTTTCCGATTCTGGATCAATTCACATATTAATTACATACTTGCATTAAATACATTAAACTCTTGGTGAACTTATATCGTACCTCTATGTCTTTACGTTTATGTCAATCACGGGAGTAACTGAAAAAGTTGGACAACTGCGACATGGTCCAGACTAAAGTCACATTGAAATAAATTGGATATGATTTAGTAACACATGTGAAAGTGGGTTGGATAAAAAATAAAAAGGTATTGTGCCGTTCACTGTCTTAAATGGTTAGATACAGGTCAAAGGTCAAATACAGGTCACATCGAAAGAAAAATTTAGATTTGGGAACATTTGCCTGCAGTCTGAATATAGCCTAAGGCTGAATCCCATTTCATCCCTTTACCCTCTGTTTTGTGCGTCCATGGGTAGGGGTTCAGGTTAAGGCATAGGGGTAGGGGGAAGGGGAAGGGCTTTATACCCTTCAAACTGAGATTTTCCAGACGCAGACTCCAAACAGAGGGGTACGAGAAATTTCCTAGAATACAATGCGAATTATTTTA
>CM035783.1:51478284-51518284 GCA_020466265.1 Siphamia tubifer
TTGCTTTTCGACACCTGTACATCAGTTCCATGAACAAAATTCTCAGTAAAATAACAGTTAAAAAACACTTGAATTCCGAACGTGTCAGCGCTGACGCATCAGGAGTTAAAGGGTTAATCCTTCAATTATGTGCCGTGCTCGTCTCGACTATATGGAGCTGTTCGCTCAGTTTTAATTCATTTCTAGTTCATTTTCATTAGCTCCTCAGGTCTGTGTGTCTTATTGTGTGCTGCAAGAAGTACTCGCACATGTGCATCTGTTTTGTTTTCCTCGTTCGCACGCTGAAATATTTGCTCGCAAATGCGAGTGAAATGGGCGCACTGTAGAGCCCTCAACCATAGTGAGATATAAAAAAAAAGTCAAATTATGAGGTAAAAAAATCTAAATTGAGATAAAAAAAAAAAAATCTCAACTATGAGATAAAAAGTTATATTTTAGATAAAAAAGTGAAAATTCCAAGTCACTAAGCACAACCAGAATTAATCCATACATAAAGTGCCCTGGATTATAAAGTGCACTGTGGTTGTTGGAGAAAAGTCTTTGAAGTGTGCCTTATGGAAAACACGGTAGTCTTAAAACATGACAATGTCACTTATAGCAAACCTTTGACTGCACATTTATTGAGACTGAAAAATCTAATATCGAGAATATAATGGATTGAAGCCAATCAAATTTAATTTATATGGCTCCAAATCATAACAAGTTATCTAACGGCCCTAGACGTAGAAGAGAATAGAACATTGAGTCAAAACCCTAAATATTATGGTGTTTTATTTCTGTCGTGTCAGTCATGTGTTTGTTCAACCATTATGATAAATAAGGTGCTTTTCTTGCAAAAATAGGTCTTAATGTATGTTTCTATAGATTTATTGTTGGTTTAAATGTGTAAATGTTAAATGTACAAGATGCAAAGAAAGGAACACCAGTAAACTCAGTTCCACCCAACACTTAAGATTAAAATTAGGAACCTATTATCACTAACTTTTCAGTCCCCGCTGAGAAAACACTCTGAACATGGTGATGGAGTAAATACAGGGTGTCCCCATAAGTCTACATTTTCCTCAATTCTAGGAGTCGCAGTTTTATTTGCTAATATGGCTGTGAAATAGGCATTAAATTGAGTCCTCATTAGGTTGTGGCTCAGTTGGTAGAGTGGGTCGCCCAATGACCGAGAGGTTGGTGGTTCGTGTCCCAGCTCTGGCTGTCCACATGTCAAAGTGTCCTTGGGCAAGACACTGAACCCTGACTTAGGCCCCCAGTAGGACTGAGCTTAGAAACCTACTGGTGTATGAGTGTGTGTGTGTGTGTGTGTGTGTGAATGGGTGAATGTGAAGCTAATGTAAAGCGCTTTGAGCACCATGAAGGTGGAAAAGCGTTATATAAGCGCAGGCCATTTACCATTTAGTCTTAAAAAGATCTTAAAACATGGTAAATGTCACTTATAGAAAACCTGCGATCACGCATAAAACATGAAAATGTGCATTTTTGTCTTTATTCAGAGCAAAAAATCAGCTATATCTAGAATATAATAGATCGAAGTGAATCTAATTTCATTCATATGGTGCCAAATCATAACAAAAGTTCTCGAACGACCCTAGATTTAGAAGAGAATACAACATTATTTGAGTCAAAACCCTAAATATTACGGTGTTTTGTTATTTTCTATGCAGTCAGTAACTCCGACCTGACGCTCACGCGTTTGTTCGACACCTCTCACCACCCATTACGATAAATAATGCCTTTTTTGTTGTTGCGAAAATGAGGCTTTTTCAACCTTTACAATTCGAGCAGTAACTTCTCCTCAGGACGTATAAAAGCTCCGCCGTCATTGTGGAAGTACTTTGGTGTGTGATCAGTTTGTGTGTGGGATTATTTAGTCATGAAGAAGGTTGAACCTGCCAAGTCAAGCAATCAAATCAATTCCATTTTCCTACTGTGATGGAGAAAAAATAGCTCAATCTATCAATGCCATGCCAACTCCTTCACACATACACACACACTTTTCATTCTCCCCGACTGGAACAATTACCCTTTTTTCTTCCCTTCGACCACTCTCGGTTTCACTTTCTTGCACACAAACGCACACATACGCAAATACAGAAAACGCTGCCAAGTTGTTGAACATTGAGTGGCAACAGGAAGCCAGATGTTTAAACAATGACTAGCGCCCCTCAGAGGCAGGACGTGGAAGAATAAGACGGCACTTTTCAAAACAAATACGTCATGACTTGGCTCCCCGTACAGATACCAGCCTGGCAATTAGTGTGACAATGTCGCGCAAACACACACGGAGACCGACGCCGGTTCACCTTTGAGGATGTGAAGGAAACCGGGGAACAGCGAATGCGACAGAAAGACATTCAATTAAAAGCCAGATGTTTTGACAAAGGGAAAGAAAAGCCTTGTGGGTTGGTACATTGTCAGACAGATGGCAGTTCAACACAATTCATTACAGCACAATATAAGTGCTGTCACTTCATAATAACGGGGGCAGGAGAAGGAGAAGACGCTTCATTCACTGCAGCTGAACACACTCTCAAACTGCTGCGCACACACACACACACACACATATTTACAAGTGAATAATATTTCACTGTGGTAAATGAGACGTGTTTAGATTGATGACACCGTGCACCCACATACACAATGGGCTTCACTTTAGGTTTTTTTTGTAAAGCACAGGTGTCAAATGTGCAGCACTTGGGCCAAAACCGGCCACACAAATACTGTTCCAATATTTATACTATCATGAGTACACTTCCACACAATATCCTGCCCTACAAACCAAAAAGGCAGGAACTGCATTATTTGGGTGAAAATAAATGTTTGTTTTTTTGAAAAATTCAAATCATTCTTTGTCGTAGAACAAAATGTTTTTTCTCAA
The DNA here is from genome assembly GCA_020466265.1 of Siphamia tubifer. Classification (NCBI taxonomy): domain Eukaryota; kingdom Metazoa; phylum Chordata; class Actinopteri; order Kurtiformes; family Apogonidae; genus Siphamia; species Siphamia tubifer. The sequence goes on from CM035783.1 coordinate 51,481,169, forward strand.
ATGTCTGTCGTTTGGGAGAAAATTAGTGGGTGTTGTTACTGTGTTCTTACCAATGTCCATTTAAGACCCTGCCCCAATAGTTTAGTCAATCCCTGTGTTGGAGTGAAACACATGATGGAATTATGTAAAAACATCAACATGTTAATTTTAGTTTCAGCAGAGACTGAAAATCAACTGAAACAACTATTTGGAACATGAAGTTGTTGTTCAGTGCATCCAGGATACTATTATATATGTACTGTACTACTGTAAGTACTGTACTACTGTATATGTACTGTACTACTGTATGTACTGTACTACTGTATGTACTGTACTACTGTATATGTACTGTACTACTGTATATGTACTGTACTACTGTAAGTGCTGTACTACTGTATATGTACTGTACTACTGTATGTACTGTACTACTGTATGTACTGTACTACTGTATGTACTGTACTACTGTGTATGTACTGTACTACTGTATGTACTGTACTACTGTATGTACTGTACTACTGTATGTACTGTACTACTGTATGTACTGTACTACTGTATGTACTGTACTACTGTATATGTACTGTACTACTGTATATGCACTGTAAATGTACTGTACTTGTGTATGTACTGCACTAGTGTAAATGTACTGCACTAGTGTAAATGTACTGCACTACTGTATATGTACTGCAGGTAATACAGATGGATTTAAGATGAATAAATACACACTAAGAATACACAATAGGTACACTCCCAATAATTAGGTCATATCAAAAATAAACACTGCCCATTTGTCCCTTGATGCAGCTAAAAATGTGATATGTTTTAGATGTGATTCACAGTTTCAACACCAGAACAATTTCTGAATTAAATATAAACACTTTAAAGGGTTAAATGACATTACCTTTAGCATCCTTGTCTGACAGGAAATGAATGGTTCCATTTAGTCCAACTCAAATACAACAAACCCTAACTATAACAAAATAAGTTTTTTGAAGAATATTCAGTTACTGCCTTTTTACTTGGTCTGGAACTTTCCAAAGTAGGAGTAATAGAAAGCAAAAATACAGTAACTGTGAAAAAGGGGTCAAATGAAAAGTATATTTAAATTATTTATTCAGGTTTTCTTCAAAACGAAGGAGCCAATCAGGACTACCCAGCGGCTTTGTAGTTGTTGTGACGTAAAGTAGAAGCGACAGCAGTGTAGTCTTTTCAGTTACACAACGATGGCAGCGTGCGTTAGGTATCCCAGGGTCCATATGGACTGGACTCTTTCCACTGTTTTGTCTACTGTACCATATGTTCATTCCATAAAAGATGAACAGAGGACGACTTTGGAAGTGTTTGTTGATGGCAATGACGTTTTCTCTCATCTTCCGATTGGGTTTCATCCATCAGATGGTTCCACTGGTGGATAAAGAAATGGTACCAGTGCAGAAGCCCGTGGTTATTGTGGTACCCCCCCTGGTTGTGTTGGTAGAGGACCAAGTCAAAGAGGCTGGTAAACTAGGGCTGACAGTAATGGAACTGGAGGAAGAAATGACAACCACATTCACAATGGATGTTGGCAGCTGGTGTTCGTTAGCCCCGAGTCAGTCAAGATGACGGACAGATTCTTCATCTAATCACATGTAAGGATTTTAGATGAGGCCCTTCCTTTGAAAACGGATCAGTTGTAGAAGGGTGTCATCGTGAGATACCATCTGGTTACAGTTGCATTAAAACAATACTGCCTCATCTGCAAAGAACTGTGTAATATGCAGTAACAATACTGCCTCATGTCCAACTACTGGGGCTGAACAACAAGAAAACTGTCATTTTTCTTACTGTTGTGTCTGTGCAGTTACTGCCTTTTTGGTTTGTAGGGCAGTATACTTTCCGTACTTGCCAAGTGTACATTTTTCAGCGTGTACTGACAAATTTACTGTGTAGGTGTGATCGTCATTTCCAGGAAGTACACCACACAGTATTATAATTGGAACAGTACTTATCAGCTGAAATCTGTAAACCAGGGGTTCTCAAACTATTCTCAAGCCCTTGGAGGGGTGAAATCTTTCCATGTCCCCCCTCATCCTCGCGATACTGAAAATGATAAAAAAAAAAAAAACACTTCAACAATGATTATTATGAAACAATAACCTTTTTTAATAGTGCTTTTGTGCAAACCAGCGAAATTTTCAGGTATTATAATATAAATGAGCACTTCAGAAACAACAATTTTAAATAATTTTAAAATAATAAACGGAACAAAAGACACACAAAACCGTGTGTGTGTGTGTGTGTGTGTGACAGACAGACAGACAGACAGACAGACAGACAGACAGACAGACAGAGACTTAATGAGAGGGATGAGCTTGTCAAACCCAATATAACTATCAATGTACTTTCTCTTTTTAGGGTTAGGGCATTTGTTTTTGTCATTTTCATTGTCATTTCTTTTACCACTTCTTGAGGAACTTGGCGGACACAAAAATCGATCCATGTTCGCTGCAGGGTGGCTAAAAATAGCCTGTGACTCGCTCCGTCTGAATTTAGTCAAGCTGGCGTCAAACAGTGCTGTTACTTCCGCCCGCTCGCTACAAAATAAAACTTCCGCATTTCAAAATAAAACAGCAAAAAAAAAAAAAACAACCAAACAAACAAAACCGTGAATAATTTCGCGTACCCCCTGGACATGCGCCACGTCCCCCTAGGGGTCCGCGGACCCCAGTTTGAGAACCGTGGCTGCAAACGTAGTAGGTACGCAAAGTGTGTAAGTGTAATCATGACAGTATAGATATTGGCAGACCCTTAAACTGTGCCCCAGACCTTTAAATTTGGTTGGACCAATGCTGTGTTCCAATATTCATACTGTCATGAGTACGTACATATACTGGAACACAGCCTCAGGGTCCTGTTTGGCCTGGGGGATGATTTGTGGAATGTGAAATAAACACTAAAGAAACAAAGGTTTTCTGACACAAGCAAGAAGTGATAAAAGTTTGGTGGTGATCGGTATACAATGTGGAAAATTAAACTAGAATGTTTTAAAATAGTGTGAAAGAAAAAACTAATTTCCTCTACAGTAAAATGTTAATTATAGTATTTATTTCATATTTAACCACTAAACCTCACGGCAATTAATTTTTGTTTAGTTTTTTACAGTTTATTTTATTATTATATTTCTACTCTGGCTCCACTTACACTAATATTAGGCTCTGTTTGACACCCACCATCGCTCTTTTAAGACTACCTGTTGTTTCATTGAACTCAATAAGACAAAGTTTGAATTGAATAATTCCCAATAAATGTGGCATTTGAGGAATAAGGTCGAATTAATTCAAATGACATTAACTTTGACTTGTATTTTTTCACATTGAAGAAGTTAATTTAATTATCTGCTCTAAACGGTCTGCACTCACTTGTGCTGAGAATGTGCATAATTGACCTTTTGTGGTGGACAAAGTGTTCTTTTAATTCTGCCTGTTTGTCATTTAGTGTTTTAAGGTGTGACAGACGAGCATGTGAGTGGCATTTAAAGACATTTACACTATGGTATTTAACAGATCAGATAATTAAAGTCACATTTAAACAGGTACACTGACACCGACAGGTCAAATACTACTGTTGGATATTAATTACACTCCAGTACAATAATGACATGACTCTAAGAAATAAGTGTCCCTGATAAATGAGTGTGGATGCAGCAGCGCTGCAGAGTTTCATCTACAGACGGCGCTCTTTGACAAGAACAGTTTTTTCCTGCAATTAGTGATTCTGGCGTCTGAAGAAAGATCTGGAATACAGCACGTATGAGAGGGAGTCATGATGCAACCTGCAGCTGCTGAGGCTGCTGTTGAAGAGTCTGCTCCTGAGGCTGCTGTTGAAGAGTCTGCTCCTGAGGCTGCTGTTGAAGAGTCTGCTGCTGAGGCTGCTGTTGAAGAGGCTGCTGCTGAGGCTGCTGTTGAAGAGGCTGCTGCTGAGGCTGCTGTTGAAGAGGCTGCTCCTGAGGCTGCTGTTGAAGAGGCTGCTGCTGAGGCTGCTGTTGAAGAGGCTGCTGCTGAGGCTGCTGTTGAAGAGGCTGCTCCTGAGGCTGCTGTTGAAGAGGCTGCTGCTGAGGCTGCTGTTGAAGAGGCTGCTGCTGAGGCTGCTGTTGAAGAGGCTGCTGCTGAGGCTGCTGCTGAGGCTGCTGTTGAAGAGGCTGCTCCTGAGGCTGCTGCTGAGGCTGCTGTTGAAGAGGCTGCTCCTGAGGCTGCTGTTGAAGAGGCTGCTGTTGAAGAGGCTGCTGCTGAGGCTGCTGTTGAAGAGGCTGCTGCTGAGGCTGCTGTTGAAGAGGCTGCTGTTGAAGAGGCTGCTGTTGAAGAGGCTGCTGTTGAAGAGGCTGCTGTTGAAGAGGCTGCTGCTGAGGCTGCTGTTGAAGAGGCTGCTGCTGAGGCTGCTGCTGAGGCTGCTGTTGAAGAGGCTGCTGCTGAGGCTGCTCCTGAGGCTGCTGCTGAGGCTGCTGTTGAAGAGGCTGCTGCTGAGGCTGCTCCTGAGGCTGCTGCTGAGGCTGCTGTTGAAGAGGCTGCCGCTGCTGAGGCTGCCGCTGCTGAGGCTGCCGCTAAAGCGGCTGCCGCTGCTGAGGCTGCAGCTGTACAGAGGATCATGGACACCACATGTAGACAGCCTGTGAACACAGTGTGAACTTATCCTCACATCGTTAGTCGTGCACTCCACACTAACACTCCACACTAACACTGACACGCCACACCAACACTCCACACTAACACTGCCACTCCACACTAACACTCCACACTAACACTGCCACTCCACACTGACACTGCCACTCCACACTGACACTGCCACTCCACACTGACACTGCCACTCCACACTGACACTCCACACTGACACTCCACACTGACACTCCACACTGACACTCCACACTGCCACTCCACACTGACACTCCACACTGCCACTCCACACCAACACTCCACACTAACACTCCACACTGACATTGACACTCCACACTGCCACTCCACACTGCCACTCCACACTGCCACTCCACACTGCCACTAACACTCCACACTGACACTCTACACTGACACTCTACACTGCCACTCCACACTGCCACTCCACACTGACACTCCACACTGACATTGACACTCCACACTGACACTGCCACTCCACACTGACACTGCCACTCTACACTGACACTGCCACTCTACACTGACACTGCCACTCTACACTGACATTCCACACTGCCACTCCACACTGACACTGCCACTCCACACTGACACTGCCACTCTACACTGACACTGCCACTCTACACTGACATTCCACACTGACACTCCACACTGACACTCCACACTGACACTGCCACTCCACACTGACACTGCCACTCTACACTGCCACTCTACACTGACATTCCACACTGACACTCCACACTGCCACTCCACACTAACACTCCACACTGACATTGACACTCCACACTGACACTCCACACTGACACTGCCACTCCACACTGACACTGCCACTCCACACTGACACTGACACTCCACACTGACACTCCACACCGACACTCCACACTGACACTCCACACTGCCACTCCACACTGACACTGACACTCCACACTGACACTCCACACCGACACTCCACACCGACACTCCACACTGACACTCCACACTGACACTGACACTCCACACTGACACTCCACACTGACACTCCACACTGACACTCCACACTAAGGGCGCTCTTCCATTATTGCGGTGCGTCATGCCATATCGGACATATTCCATTCATTGTTTATACAATCCGTCCAAACGCTGTTGCCATATTCTCAAGGCATTCTGGGATTGCTGTAGAACAAGACAGAGATGAGCGGAACAGCAATAAGTTCAGCCGAGCTTAACTTTATTTAAAGTACAGCGACGACCGTACGTCCGTTATCCAATGATAGTGGACCGTGGGGGTGTGTCTGTGATTAAGGCACTGTGACAAACCCCCCCCCCAAAAAAACACTGAAAATGGAGCAGATGCTAATCACCGTTGTCAACTGTCAATGCACAGTTTGATCTGTGGACACTGACACTTTTTAAAAAGCAGCTAAAGACCATGTGTTTAGACTGAACTGTGTTTGAGTCGTTTTTACTGTTGTTGGTCTGAGTCTATTGTTTTTATGTTTGCTTCCTGATTTTTCTGTATTTTATGACTTTTATGCTGCTGCTGTTTTTTACCGCTATTGCTTTTGTAAAACACCTTGAGACTTCTATGCTTGTGAAATGTGCTGTATAAACAAAGTTCATTATTATTGTTACATAAAGAGACACTTCTCTAAAGGACGAGGCATAAAGGAAAGTGGCTGAAATTGTTGGTGTCCCTGGTGGGTTGATGTTATGTGTGTGAACTGTACAAAACTGTACAACACTAGTGCAAACACTAGTGTAATGTGTCGTTTCCTTGTCTGTCTTTGTGATTGACAGCTGGATATATTATATTATCTATAGGAAACAAATGAAACAAAGGTCATCTTTCCTTCTTTCTTTCTGTAGTCGTCCATGAATGTTTTTAGGACATATACCTTCTTTCATGCCGTTGCAATCATGGGTGAATGAATAAATAATGGAGAACGTCCACACGTTTCACTCCCACTTGTTATAGCAATACAGCAACACCAGGGGGGACTTTTCCGGCACGTCGACATGTCGCGCCGCAATAATGGAAGCGCGCCCTAACACTAATGCTACAGCCACATCAAATGTGAATTTACGTGGGTACGCCTGTGACACACCGACTAAACCCCCGAGTTTGGACGCTGGACAATTCAGCACTGAACACTAAACACCCGAGTTTGGACACCGGATGAACATAGATAAACAAAATCTGTCTGTCCAGTTCAGTCTGTCCTTAACTATGGCTCAGGTCAAGAAATGATGTGTAGGTTTGTAAAGCGTGGTTATAAGACACCTCCCTTCAAAAAGCCTATATACAGACTAAACACATGGACAGAGCGTCATTATTGAGAAAAAAGACAGCTGTACAACCTAAGGATAGACTAATATTTGTCACTAGATACAGTACTGAGGCACAACAAATTAAACAGATCATTACAAAGAATTGGGGAATCATTCAGAGACCCATCTTTCCTGACCCTCCCCTTATAACTTTTAGAAGAAGCCCGACCTTACATGACAAACTTGTCCACAGTCACCTGAAACCAGACTTGACACAAACCAGTTTGTCCCAGATGCCCATTGGTTGTTTTAAATGTCATCATTGTAATCACTGTTCTGTTATACAAACCCAAACTTTCCAGGATTCAAACTCTCTAAAACAGCATACGATTAATTATTTCATAAACTGTAAAACTACATTTGTCCTTTACAGGTTGGAGTGTCCCAGTTGTAAAGTGTTCTACATAGGTACAACTAAAAGACGCTTACAAGACAGACTGGCGGAACACAAATATGCAATTCGCACTGGTAATTTAAAATACCCTATGGCAAAACATTACATAATAATGATCCATCTTCTTTACAGGCTGTTGGTATTGACCACATCCCTTTATCCCTCAGGTTGGGTGATAGACAGAGAGCACTGAGTCAGAGAGAGACTTTTTGGATTGATAAACTACAGGCTACTAAATATTCAGGATTGAATGATGACCTTGATTTTAGCGTTTTCCTCTGATTTTTATTGCAGATTTTTAATGTAGGAGATTATTTATTATATATATATATATATATATATATATATATATATATATATATATATATATATATATAATATATATAATTTTTTTATTATTTTAAACAAATTTTTTAGACTTTGGTTTTACTCTTTTACTCTGTGTTGTCTTTCTCTTCTCGTTAACTTGTTTTTAACTTGTGTGTTTGTTGTTTTTCAGACCCTGTATTTAGTTAAAATTTCATTTTATGGCTTAATGTGTTTTTTAAGGATGACACCTAGTGGAGGTTGTTTATATTACACTGTTTTCTATACTACACTTTTTACCTAATTAGCACTGTTATGTGTAGGTTTGTGTTTTAAATACCTCTTCCTGCTTTGTGGCAAGTCTGACTCCCTGATGAAGGCAATGATGCCGAAACGCGTTGGGGTTTTTAACATGATTTTTTAATAGGTTTTTGTAACCAAGCCAAGTTAATAAAGGCTTTTTAATTTTCACTTATAAGAGAGTGCCTTGGAATTTTTCTTTCTTTTATGGCTCAGATCAGTTGGATTACTGCTCTGTACCTGCTCTGGAGGTCCCATACGTCTGAGGACCAGACCCCATCGCTTTTGGGTTCACCTGATTCTGTAGAAGCACCTGCAGCACGAGGAGTTCCACCACCTCCTCCAGGAACTGTCTTGATGAAGTCGACTTTCAGGCTCAGTTTTTCTTCCTGCCTTCTTCTGGGTTGGTACGAGCATCATACATCATTCCATCACGATGTTGGCAGCATCTGAACGCTGATTGGCTTTAATAACAAGGCGTCATTTGAAAGTTCAATATTTTGAACTCCAGCGTTTACACAGATTTGCGGCAAGTCATGCCGCTCCAACACGCCACAGGAACGCATCCAACGCGCCGCCCCGGGTGAATCCGCGTCCAAACGCATCTCTCCATTGACTTTGTACGTAATCTCGATGCGCGAATGTGAAAATTTGTGTTCGGTATGTCCGTACGATAACACTGTCAGATTTCTTCTCCACTCATGTATTTTACCAGATTCTTTTTTCAGGGTTAAGGTTTTTCATGGTGTAAATGAAGACGCTGTAAAAAGTCTCATTACTTAAACATATGGATCCACTTTTATTTCAAACACAAGTGGCTGATTCTCATGAAACTACACAAAAACAAATCAACAGCCCTGAGGTTTTAGTGGTTCAATATGAAATAAATTCTATATTTATACATCATTATTTTACTGTAGAGCGGGGGTGTCAAAGTAATTTCAGTTCAGGGGCCACATTAAGTGAAATAATAACATAATATAAAAATGTCAACTCCAAACTTTCCTCTGTTTTAGAACAAAAAAAGTAAAATAATGTTTACATCCTTTAAAACAATGTGAATAATATGAAAAAAGTGAAAAGTCTTCAGAAAACTATGTGGAGTTTTAACAATATTATGTCTCTGTTGATCATTTACACATGTAAATTACAATTTTCAGATCAGAGTAGATGAAGAAAACAGACATAAAACATTTAATAACAGGCAGAATATTGGTTAATATTAAAAAATGTTCATATTTGTTCAGGTTACTTGTATTTTTGTGAAATGATCATTTTAGTGTCAATACAGTAAAATGACATAAATATTTTTACATTTACTATGAGAAACATTTGGAATTGAGTTTTTGTACGTTAGTCAGACCCTCCAGGATTTCACGATGTTGTGATTTGCAACTTCAACACAAATTCAGCCAATCCCCGTGAATTCAGAACAATTTAAACCAATCACTGCAACTTTCCCACAAAATGTAACCAAACATTTGCGACGTCTTGAGTTGCTCCTGCACTAGTACCAACACATGTACTTTTTCTGCTGCATTTTTGTCATCCAGCTAATATTTTATTTGCTATATTTAAAAGGTTGTCATTCCATGGTTGTTTCATTCATATTATGGTGTTGTCCATTGTTATTCAATACATTGTTATTGGTTCTATTTCAAATAATTGTTTTGTTTCCAGTTGTTTTTTCAAAATGACTTCAGATGGAACAACAGAGTTTACGGTACTTCCTCATGTCCATGACGCGGTGATGAGGCGTCTCTGATTGGCTCAGAATGCGTGAAGGAACACTCCCCCCTCCCCTCTCGCTGTGTGTGTTTACATTTACCAGAGTAGCATCCAGCTAAGTTTTTTGCGGTTGCTTGTTCTGAAAACATGCAGGAAAAAACAGTCACATGAACCAGTTTGATCCACCATGTTTTTCCAGTTTGTGCAGCATCTACTGTGGTGCAGTCTTCTCTTGTAGATGCTAATGCTAATGCTACTTCAGATTCGCTGCCGGGGATGGGTTTAACCCCACGTGGGTGACACTAAAGTCCATCTGACATCAGACGTACCGGCTTTTTCTTGGTCCCTGGTTCCTGTTGTTTGGTGTGAATGCAGTATGCAGCCAGTGGAGGTGATGAACCACTGTTAAAGGAGCATGTTTTGGTAAGTCTGGGTGAGCCATCACCATGGTAACGCTGGGTGAGCCATCAGATTCCAAAAGGGGAAAAGTGGTTTTCAGCGGAATGACACCTTTAATATCTGTGACTTTGTTCTATTTTTATTAGGAGAAACTCCCTCTACTACACAGTACACACACAGTACTAGTGTTTTTCTTTGACTGGCTGAGACATTTATGTTTTATAACTTCATGTAGTGTTGTGAGGTCATATGAACTTTAACCTTTGAACCGACAGGTGCATTTTTGTAATCCTCGTAATAATTTATTTTCCATCTCAGTAAAAGGTAGTCTTGAGGACCATATCACAATAATTTTGAATTAATTTTCCAGTAACTAAATATTTGAAATATTACTTAATTTTGATTATAAAAAGAGAAAATCGTAACTATTTATCGCAACTTTCACTTCCTCCTGCAACAAAAGCCTAAAAAGCACTGCAACTTTCATCGCAATTTTTCAGAAAAGCTTATAAAACGTCAGACATTTTAGGGCGAAACAATCCCAAAAAACGTCCATGAAATCCTGAAGGGACTGATTGTTAAAGTATTTTAGTGATCTGACCAAAGGGCACTTTAAATTGGTGTATGTTTGTAACCTCACCTGAAATAATTTATTTCTTCAGTGTCATTTTTACATTTGTGACCCGCCACCACGAAACCAGGCATAAGTGGCGCTGAGCCGTTCAGAGCTTCAGCCAAATTTAGGCTGGAAGGTGATTTGTTATTAGTGTTTACATTTTATCAAAAAACGGTACCTTAACACCTCTATGTTCACTTCCTGTGGTCATTACATTGAAATCCAATCAATAAAGGTGTTTATTGAGTCAATTATTTAAGCGGCGACAAAAGTTCAGGTATTGCTGAGCAAAGACAAAGACGACTTCCACCTCTTTTCGCCGAACAAAACGATCTCCATTCCGTGGGTAAACACCCAAGTGTTTGGTACGAGGTAAAAGCTTATATTGAATGTTCTGTCCAATGGTGTAAGCCAAATGATTATAATACGTCACACTTCTGTCCTATTATTATAATATATAAAACTTCTGTGACATGTCCATCAGAGTGTCCTTTAACATCTGTCAACAATTTGTGTCAATCGGATACAAATTATTATGCGTTGCTAAGAACTTCCTACCCCAAAACAGTCCAAAACTTTAACGGACAATATCTAAAAATATGCAAATTGTAAAATATGTCCAAATGTGGATATTAAAATGACCATAACTTTGGTTCTACTTGTGATAGAAACATCATTTTTACACCATCTTAAACCTTAGTTTCCACTCTACCAAGATACACACATAACTCTGTTTGGATTTACACACACTTATGCCTGGTTTACTGGTGGTGGGTCACATTTCACAAACTCATCCCAGGGGTCAGACTGGACCCTTTAGCGGGCTGGATTTGGCCCCCAGGCCTTATGTTTGACACCTGTGCGTAGAGGAAAATGTTTGTTTTCTTTCACACTAGGTCATTTTAAAACATGCTAGTTTTATTTTACCCTTTTTCTACATTTTCTGGGCCAGTGTGTTATATATATATTAAGTTTTTATTTACTCTTCTAATGAATTTTAATTTTCTTTTCACATGCACCTATATTTTACTATGTTTATTTTCCATATTTCTTTATTTTTCAAAAATATGGCCTAAAAGTATTTATCTGAACAGTTGTTTTCCTTTGTATGTTTTCAATATCTTATTGATTTCTTATATTCATTTTTGATTTTAACAGATGTTGGTGAAGAGATAATTATATATATATATATATATATATATATATATATATATATATATATATATTACAATAATACAACCTATAATAAAACAGCAGTTAAACAACAGTTTGTTGGTTTTGAGTGTTGGTGTAAAAGTCCATCCATGGTTTCATCCTTCGGTGCAAAATGATTGAAAGTACGACGGCTGATCCTGAGTTTGTCTGAGACAGAAAACAATTATTTTTTGCTTTTTTCACAGTTTGATGGTTTGTTGGCTGTAATCAGAATGTTTTTGCAGTAATGTTTGTGATGATGTGGCTAAGGGCATTTTCACACATTGTCCTCCAGTCCATACTTATTTTAAACTATATTTACACAGACAAGGGATTAAGAACAGATTTATTTTTCAGCTGGAGAAAAACTTGATGCACTTTTTTTACTCAAAATGTTAAACGGCATGACATTACATACCACAGTTTTACATGTTCACTTTTTTCTTTTTTATAATTGTTGTCCATACACATGTAATGGAGTAAAAGTAGTGTGATTCCTCTTGCCATCCTAACAGCACATGCATACACACAGTTTTATTGTCTCCGAGGGTCATTGAACGCAGCAGCCCTGCTCGTTGGGGTCATACATACCCAGAGGACAGCGACAGTAGCCCCTCCCCGTCCTCTGGGTATGTATGATCCCAACGAGCTACGCTGTTTGCCTAAAAATTACAAAATGACACTTCAGTTTTTATTTTTTAAATGTGTATTTTAATTAATAATTTGGTATCAATTCGGTTTCATAATAATTAATCTTTTTTTTTTTTCATAAAATGTTGACTTAGTTTTATTTTGTTTCTCTTGTTAGCGAACTGGTTTTCCCTCCATATAATTTCATAATGTGTGTGTGTGTGTGTGTGTGTGTACACACCAGGCAAATAAACCGGTGGTTGGAAACTAAAGAAATTGTCTGTGGTCATAATAAAAAAGAACACAACGCAGGAGTACGACCGCTACACAGACAATATTGATTTGTAAATGATCAACAGTTTTGATAATGTTGTTTATTTGGAGCACAGCTGTACAACAAAGATTAGAACTGACTGAAAAGTGCTATTGTGTGAACTGCTTTACTGAGCTGAAATTTACACTGAAAACTTCTTTCATATTTTCATATATATATATATATATATATATATATATATATATATATATATATATATATATATACACACACACACACAAAGTTTGTAATCAAGTAGCCATTGGGTAGTGAGTGTAAACCTTTATTTACTTTGTAAATATTTTTGTTGTATTTAAATTAAAATACATTTAAAAAATAAATACATAAAAATAAAACAATTAATGAAAAATTTACCCCCCCCCCCCGATCACCAACAAAATCTAATCACTTCCCCATTACCAACCTACCCTGAAAATGTCATCATTTTGTACAAACCAACCAACGCTGGCAAAAACAACCACCTTGGCAGAGGTAATGAACAAAAGTGACAAGTATTCAATAAAATGCACAAAAATGATACAAAAAAATATTAAATAAAATGAACAAAAATGATCAACATATTCAATTAATGTTTTACATTTTTGACACTTTCTTCCATCTGATGATTTTCATACTGAAGATGATATACTCATAACTTTTCATTTCATAAATGTAACTTTTGATGTGGTAACGTTTCAATGACAAATATCAAACACACACCACACTATCAGTACAAATAGATTACTTTCAGAGTTTGACAATATTTATGTTATACTCGACTACAACCAAAAACTCATTAATATCCCAAATATGTAGATTTACTTTCCTGTGAATTCGCTTAATTTTGTCCCAAAAATGTCTTCTTGGTGTCCCCATAATGAAGGGAAAACAAACCCAGACCCAAAGTCGTAACCCTTCATGTGTCTTTTCATTTTGTACTTTTAGTTTTTGTGTAGTTTCCACCGGGTCCCCACTACACACTCTACACAACACTACACACAGACACACAAAGCCAACGCATGATGTCCGAACATGGACACGTTTGTGCCCCTGAAGACATGTTGTCCAAAACAACTCAACCAGGAAGAGACAAATTGGACTGTGTGTGTGTGTGTGTGTGTGTGTGTGTGTGTGTGTGTGTGTTGGAGTGTGAGTGCATTTGTGTGTATTTTACGGTTCTATGAGTTGTCGTTTGGTCGAGTAAGTGTGTGTGTGTGTGTGTGTGTGTGTGTGTGTGTGTGTGTGTGTGTGTGTGTGTGTGTGTGTGACAGGTGAAAGTGTGTGAATAATAACAATGTGTTTTTCTCCTCAGGGGCTCCACCAAGCCTGGAGAAATAAAATATTAATGATCAATCACTGCTTTGGGACCTCAGAGACACACACACACACACACACACACACACACACATATATACTCGTTTCTATGTCTCATGAGGAATAAGTTTGTAATCAGGTAAATAAACTATAATAAATAAAAAGATTTTTTAAAAATGTGTAAATTAAATTAAAAATACAGAAAAATTCCTAAATAAAAATAATTAAAAAAATAAAATAAATACACAGAAATAAATATATTTAAAAAAATAATTAAGTAAAAACAATTATTAAAAAAATCAATTAAATACTAAAATATATAATAATAAATAAATAATAAATAAACCAAATCTATTTAAAAAGTAATCAATAAAAAATGAAAAAAATAAATTTTTTAAAATCTTTTTTCTTTTTCTTTTTTACTAAAACAAAATAAAGATAATAGTAGTAAAAATTACAAATCTAAATAATAATAATAAATATATATATATATATATATATATATATATATATATATATATATATATATAACCTTTGAAAAATACATGTTTGGTTTTGCACCTGTTTCCCTCATGCCTATGGGGACCTTTGGGGAAAAAACAAAATAATGTATTTATAGGGCCACATCATTTCTATTTTACTAGTGAGGACCTTTATATTTAACCCTCGTGGTGACCTGAATTTTGGTCCCCGTAGTGTCTGAGGTCCCCATGGTATGATTGTAAACATATCAATGTCCCCATAAAGATAGAAATACAAGGACACACACACGCACAGTCGTGGTATCAAAGTATTCAGTAAAATGAAAAGTAAAATGTCACATTTTCAGCCCAGCCTTATCTTGGAAACTTAATCCAATCATCATTTAAGACTTGAGTTTTCTTTATCACTAACACATGTTTCTGACTGTAGACCAGTGTTATTGGATGTTATTAAATATGACCAGAAATGAATGAAATCAATAAAATGAACAGCAAATGTTTAGAATAAGAAAATGCTTAAAGAAATATGACAAAAATATTCAATGCAATGAACAAGTGGCCAAAATATTCATTAAACGGAAGAAAAACTACCAAAATAATCAATACAATTAATAAAAGTTCGCAAAATACTAAGTAAAATGAACAAAATATTCTGTGAAATGAACAAATATGTCCAAAATAATCCACATTATCATCTAACAAAATAGACCAAAACAAACAACAAATGTGTAGAATAAGAAACTAATTAAGTAAAAATGTGTAAAATAATCAATAAAATGAAGAAAAATGACCAAAATAATGAATACAATTCATAACTTATCAAAATATGAACTTAACAATAATGATCGAAATATTGACTAAATTTAACAAAAATTACCAAAATATTTAGTAAAATGTTCAAAAACGATCAAAATGATTAACATATTAAGTACAGTTAACAAAATGTCTAAAATAATGACCAAAGCAAACAAATACTTAAAGAAACAAAAAAAATCAGTTAAATTAACAAAATATTCAGTAAAATAACTAAAAAAAAAAATATTTGACAAAAAAGACCAAAAGCAAATGTGTGGAATAAGAAAATATTTAAGCAAAAATGTGTGAAATAATTAATAGAATGAAGAAAAACGACCAAAGTCTTTAGTTAAATTTGACATTTTGAGCCCAGACTTACCTTGTAATAATATTTTCAGTTAAATACATGTTCTTTAAGGACATTCATCTCAAAACAAAACCTTGAACGTTTCATCCAAAACTTCCAAAACTAAATGTCTTGTAAAAATGTATTGATTTTTTATTTATTTTCCTCTTCCGTGCAGGTAGCACAGGTCTCACCTTCATCTGTTCATCTGTCCTTAATCACATCTAATGTTAAATGTATTTAATGAAGTTATTTTATCTTTAGCGTCTAATCTGTCGCACATCGTTCACATCATTTTCTTATTAATTTATTGGGAAATCAAAAAGCAGATTCTAATTACTTTTTCTGGTGTGACTTGAACAGCATTATAATTAGTCTGCATTCACTGCTGTCTAGACTTTTACTGTTCTATTAAAAATAAAAAAAAGTCAATTTAATGTGTTGGGAATCAGTTCTGCATCTGTGATTATTGATATGTGATCAGTGGCGTAGTGGGCTTATCCTTATTATCAGATTATTAAAATGTACTAAAGCTTCTTTTCTGCATTTCCACACTGTGATGGGTTCCTTCAACTCAACCAAAAAAAAAAGAAAAAAAGATTTTGTAAAGTTTTTGTGCTCTGTATCAAACAATATTAAACAGCAAAAATATTGACAACAGTCAAAAACAAATTCTCTTTCTTCCATTAAAGGTAGTTTTCTCTCTCTTACCTTCTTTGTAACATGCTCTCTTTGTCCTCTTTTTAAATCCAGAGGCTCCTCCCCCTCAGCCACGCATTTCACACTGGAATTACGTAAGCGGAGAGTAACCCTACTTCCTCACCAAAACTTAAATAACAAAGACGACATAGCAACGACCAATGTTATTGTAACATTCCAGAATGTTCTTGTAATGCCCAGAAGCAGTCGTATATTCCGTTCTACTCCTTCCCTGTTAACGGCAAAGCTAGACGAAAATGGGTCCAGGCTATTCGGTGGGATGAAGAGCTGAGTTTTATAATTAAAAATAGAGCACTTCTGTCTGCAGCTGACACTGGACATCAGAACACTACATCCTGGGGAAGACTGTTTGCCGGTTGAAACCAAAGTCTGTCCCTATCATTTTTCCTTGGAATGATTATATTCCTACAGGAAAAAAGGAGCCAGTATATGAACGGTGTAAAAAAATGACAGCTGTTAACGTCGGTTTGAGTTGAGATAAAAGAAATCACCATGGTTTTGAAAGTTATGGTGAAAACAAATAAGTAAGTTTGGACTTAAACTGTAGTTAGGATATTTTGTTTTTAGATGCCAGTACGTCAGTGTCAACAGTAAACAACAGTAAGAGTTGCAACTGCAGCCAGTGAACAGTCGTCTACGGCAACAGCAGTAAATGGCAGAAAATACTTTATCATTGTAGGAGCTTAAATAACAAGACTACTGCGATAAATATGTCTGACGGTAAGAAAAGAAACGGACTGAACGGAAGGGAGATGGTGTAAATGAGAATGGTAATGTGTGTGTGCGTGTGTGTGTGTGTGTGTGTGTGTGTGTGCGTGCGTGTGTGTGTGTGTGTGTGCGTGCGTGTGTGTGTGTGTGTGTGTGTGTGTGTTTGTGTGTGCGTATGTGTGCGTGTGCGTGTGTGTGCGTGTGCGTGTGTGTGTGTGTGCGTATGTGTGTGTGCGTGTGTGCGCGCGCGTGTGTGCGTGTGTGTGCGCGTGTGCGTGTGTGTGCGTGTGCGTGCGTGTGTGTGTGCGTGTGCGTGTGTGTGTTCGCTTCTTCATCACACACAGGTTTCTACACTATGTTAAAGCCTCTTAAAGTTAATAAAAATCACATATGCATCAATAAAAATTCAGTTTAAAATGAATAATGTTCGTCTGAGGGGTTTGAATATGAGACAGATGATAAAACCTCATAATTTATAATAATACTATAAACAGAATAAAAAGAGCAGAATGAAAACAGACAATTATTGGATCATCATTTAGTCCTTATTTAATTAACTGTTTTCATTGGGCTCACGTTTGCTGGATTTGTTTGATTTGTTTTTAATTGTTATTTAGCATATTAGTTGGTGATGAGTTTTGAAACCAATTTGCATCTTTGTGGTTAATTTGATGAAGAAAATAATCTAATTGATGTTAAAACAAAACAAACAGAGAAGCAGACAAAATTATTAAAACAAATATATTTAGATTTATATATATATATATATATATATATATATAATTATTATTATTATTATTTCAATCATCATATAGAACAAACAGAAAAAACACAAGACAGGTAAGACGCATATTCACACATAATAAATATATTTCTTGACTGAAAAGGTTTAGGGCACAGGTGTCAAACATTAGGCCTGGGGGCCAAATGTGGTCCGCCAAAGGGTCTAATCTGGTCTGAAAGATGAATAACAATGACAGGACAGTGTAAAAATGATTTCAATTCAGGTTCAACATATGGAATAATTATATTTCATTTGGGTCAGGGCAGTAAAATATGATCATAATTACCTGAAAACAAGTCAAATTACATTGAAAATGTTATCTTAACAAACCATTGTTTTCCAAAACCTGAATAAATATGAACCAACTGAAATATCTGAAGAGAAGTAATTGTCATTTTACAAATATTCTGCCTGTTCCTAAATGTTTAGTGTAATTGTAATTGAAATATGTTTTAAAAAAAATTTAAATTAGACTTGTTTTTCTTAAGATGTGTCAAGTTGTTGTTGTTGTTTTTCACATTTGGAGGGAAACATTCTAGATGTAAACATTATCATAATGTAATTTTACTGGTTCTCTGGTTTAGGGTGGACACACATGCAAGAGTCTGAGGCAGGAGTACGTTTTAAGTATAATACTTTTTTTTTTTAACAGAATGTTGGGTCAGTTTAAGTATAGTGCTGTTGAATGTCCAGAAGGGAATGGCTCAGAACAGCAACTGGGGAGCAGGGCAGAGCACAGGTCAGTAAGTAAGCAAAAGGTCAAACCAGAAATCCAGCAGAAAATCCAAAACAACTTGACCAGTAAACATGCGGGGGTCAAACCAGAAGACCAGTACACAAAATGGATCTGACAGGGACAAGACAAATGGGTCAGAAACAGGTCCAGAGCAGATATTCATACACTGAAAAAAGTAAAACATTAAATCAACTTAAAAATTCTTATTAAATTTGGACTTTTTCTCTGATAATTTTGTATTTTTATCTGATAATTTTGACTTTTTATTTGATCATTTTGACTTTTTATCTGATCATTTTGACTTTTTATCTGATCATTTTGACTTTTTATCTCGTGATTTTGGCTTTTTTTTCACATTTTATTTTTGAAAGTTTTGAAAATACATTTGAACACATTTCTCTATTCTCACTTCTTCTCCTTTATGAGGTTGTTGAGAATAGCACTTAAAAAAACATAAACAGAACTAGATGACAAAACAAAAAAATAATAGTAAATGGATTGATCAATCAAATAATTAATAAAAAAATGTTCTGTAATAAACAAAGTGTATTGATTCTTCCTACTTTTTTTTGGCAATGCAAAGTTTAGACGTGTACCCACAGATGGATTCTGTATATTTAACTGGTTAGTTTGATTTAGCTTCTTTACATGTTCAGAATACATAAATGAACATGAATAATGTAATAATGTAAAGCGCTTCGGGTGCCTTGAAAACAGCTATAGAAATGTAATCCATTATTATTAAATATATAAATACCTAACTTTAACTTCCTGATTTTCACTATATTACATTTAAATAGCCTTCATTTTATTTAAAATATTTTTTGTATATAATTTCCTTTTCATTTGACTTTATTATTATTATTATGGTTATTAATAATACTCATAATAATAATAATAATAATAATAATAATAATAATTTTAGATTGTCTTTTATGATATGGTGCTGATGAGATGCTGCTAAATGAAATTTTATTATATTCACAATGACACTAAAGTTCTATTATATTCTATTATTTATTTGTTTGTTTGTTTTTAAGTAAATGTGTGAAACTCTTGTCCACTACAGAGGACAAAAAAACATTGCTGTGTCTCAGGCGTCAACACTAGATGATAAATATGTCCAATAAATAAGAATATATACAGGTAATATTTATTTATTTATTTATCTAACTTCTTGTTAAGCAGGTAAGTTAGTTTAGAATTGACTCTAATGTACAATAACAATCTGACCTAGAGGCAGCTACAAACACAATAAAATAATATAATTATATAAATAGTGTATGATGTATGTTTATACTACTAATACTACTAATAATAATAATAATAAATGAGGTGAGTATATTTTGTATGTTTTAAAACCCTTAACGTTGGTGCGTATGTTCAGCAGCTGAAGGAAACAGGAGTGTTGGAGGAAAAACAGTGACAAAAGCAGCGTCTCTGGGGAAAAGCGATGATGTGAAGGTGATGGTGTGAGTGATGCAGACCAGGGTCAGCGGGATCACCTGGTCCCTGTGGACCCCCACCACTAAACAAGACAAAAAAAAACAAAAACCCAGACACAACGGCAGCTGTTGTCACATTTTAAAGATACTTATGCCCCTGTCCACACTGATACCACTGCTGTTAGAAATGGATTTATTCCTGCTCTGGGTTTGTTTTTTTGTTGTTTTTTTTTTACCTCTGCACACATTTTATAAAAACACAATATGTTGACACATGGAAACAACCAACACAACTGTGTGTGTGTTAGACTTTAAACTGCAGATACTGTGGATTGGATGTGAGGCCACATTAAAGCACATTTGATCTGAATTTGTTGGTTCCACTAAAATAAGATAATATATAAAGCATTTCAACTCCAAATGTTCCTCTTTTTTTAAAGCAAGAAAAAAAAAAGTATGTGATGAAAATGTTCACATCTACCAACTGTCTTTTAAAACTGTGTGAATAACCTGACACTTCTGCTGAAAACCTGAAATAGACTAAATAATAGTGTCTGTCTAATCCAGGCGTCTGCAACCCTGGTCCTAGAGAGCCACACCTGACAGACATTATCAGTCTTGATGATCAGCCTATCATCAAGCTGTGTGGACACAGCTTGATGATAGGCTGATCATCTGACTCAAGTGTGTTGGAAGAGGGAAACATCTAAAACATGCAGGATAGCGGCTCTCTAGGACCAGGGTTGCAGACGCCTGGTCTATTCTGTTTTTAGTTACAGAAGTAGTATAATAATATTTTAGTTTTTTTATCATATATGTCAGTCATGTGCAGTTGTGGGTCATTGAAAAATATTTTTAATAATGATGTGGTTGGGTTTGATCAGGTCGTTTGTGGTTTTAGATAAACATTAAAATAACCTGTAAATAACCTTTATTAAGTGAATGTTGGTGAAGGTGTCGTCCATTGTGGTCAGTGTCGAGAGAGACAGAGAGACAGGGGGGGGGGGGGGGGGGGGGGGGCACATTGACTGAGATTTTTAAAGATGATGAGCGATTCCTGTGTTTTCGTTTCCGTGGAAACCGGGTTCAAATGTGTCTTTGGGTGTTACAGGTTGTCGACCCCTGGTTTAGATGCTGCGTTAACGTTGATAACTTTTGAATGATGAAGCAGAACAAACAATGACATGGAATTTAAACAGAAATAAATGCAGGTATGTGAGTAAGGTCAAAGGTCATGTGATGTTAATAAACACCATTGTCTACTCTTTAAGAATGTGGGTTGAGAAGCGGGTTGGGTCTGTTGTTTTCTTTTGTTCTCTATAAATAAATATATATATATATATATATATATATATATATATATATATATATATATATATATATATATATATATATATATATATATATATATATATATATATATATATATATATATATATATACATAAGATGAATGATCTCAATGGGAGACAGATAAGTAAATAAAGTTAAATTGAAAATTAAATAAAGAAACATACAAATATATTCTATCTTACTTTTCCTTTAGTGATGTTTTACTAAAAATCTTTTTATATTTTTAACTGAGTAAGATTTTGAATTCTACTTTTCATCATATAATTCCAGTTTTCTTGCCGTTAACGACCTGAATACTTGACTTTCTGTGCATTCCCAACAGAACAGAACCCTGTACTTCAGTTCTGTTTCACTGTTTTTCAGCTGGTTTTTCACTTCATAAAACGATTCTCTACTTTTTTTATTTTTATTTTTTGCTGAGGAGACAGAGTTTCTCTTTCGGCTGAAGTTTGGAAACCACTTCACTCAGGATTTTACTTTTTTTTTTTTAAATAAAATGAACCGTCAGTTATTTCTGGGAACATCTTTATATCCATCCTCGCATTAAAAATACAAACTGAAGACGTGGATCCACTTTCAGTTTAGAATAAAAATCTATGCATTTATATATTTATTTTTGGCTTTTTTTTTTTTTTTTTAAGCAGTGTGAAGTTGTACACATGAGAAAACACAAAATCCTCAAAATGAGAGAGAGGTAGAATTTAAAAAAACACATACAAAAAAAAATATTGATTGATTGAATGATTGGTTTTAGTGATTCATCATTTTACTAATTTTGTGTGTTTTGTTTTTTTGTAATGTCTTTGTTTTTTATTTTATGTCCTATCCTTAACAGCCTCATGAAGGGGGAGAAGACGAAAAAAGTGAGGATATGGAAAAGAAGAAGGGAAGTGAGAATATAAGAAAAAGGAAATAAAAGACAAATAGGGAAAGAAAATAAATGATTCCCTTTTTTCTATTTGGACAGTTGTGTTGTGCTGTGGTTTTTGTTTTTCATATCCAGTAAAGTAAAGGTAAAGGTCCTAAACCTTTTGAGTTAAGACGTATATTAATGATGTGAATATGTTTCATGTCTGTCATGTGTTTCTGTTTGTTCTGTATTATGACTGAAATAAAAAAAAACACAGATATTTAACATTTAATATTAATTACAATTTAACACTAATAACTAAAAGACTGTGATATTTAACATTTATTTTAATTTAACGATCATTATCGAAAATTAATACAAATCATCCATGTGATTAAAAATATTTTAGCATTTATTTGACAGCCCTAATAAAGATAAATAAAATATTATATGTTATATGTTGCAAGCACACGGGGAATGACAAATAACCTGTGGTGGTCCATCTGTCTGACTGTCCATCTGTCTGTCTGTCTGTTCGTCTGTCTGTCTGTCTGTCCATCTGTCTGTCTGTCTGTTTGTCTGTCTGACTGTTCATCTGTCTGTCTGTCTGTCTGTTCATCTGTCTGTCTGTCTGTCTGTTCATCTGTCCATCTGTCTGTCTGTCTGTCTGTCTGTTCGTCTGTCCATCTGTCCGTCTGTCTGTCTGTCTGTCTGTTCGTCTGTCCATCTGTCCGTCTGTCTGTCTGTCTGTCTGTCTGTCTGTCTGTTCGTCTCTGTCTGTCCATCTGTCTGTCTGTCTGTCTGTTCGTCTGTCCGTCCGTCTGTCTGTCTGTCTGTCTGTCTGTTCGTTTGTCCGTCTGTCTGTCTGTCTGTCCTCCACACACATTTGAGTTTCTATTAGAGGAAAATGATATGAAATCAAATCTCAGACTCATCCTCGTCAACTGTGGGAAATGGGAACAATTAACTAGAAGAGACAATAAAGAAGGTTGTAATTAAAGTGTCCCCATAAGACTCACACTGTCCCCATAACACTCACACTGATATAAAAACACTCATAATGTTCTGTCTGATGAATGACACACATTTCAACTGTAGTTTAACACTTAAACTCCCCTGAAAGTTGAATAGTTATAGTTCTGTGAAAGTTTAACCCTTAAATGTCCACTCATACTTTTCTGTCCTCAGTCATTTATCATCATTTACTGGAATATTTTACTTTATATTCAACAGTGTTCACTGGAAATGATGTAGTTTTTATATATGTAATGTATTATTATTATTTATTATTAGATAATAGGTTGTTATTCCATTACGTTAGCTTAGCAGTGCTATCCCTGTTCATTCCATGTATGGGTCTAGTGGTGCTTTATAGTCAGAGGAGGCGGAGCTAAAAGGTTGTCTTTAAAATCCTCTGTTTGCAATAGGACGGTACTACAACCAATCTTTAGGATGACGTAGTTAGAGCGCCGGAAATGTGACGGAGGAGTCTGGAGAAAGTTAGGAATGACTAAACAAAATGGTGGATTATGGAGCTGAACGACTGTTGTCGCTTCTGTAAAAAGAATTTAAAGATTGTTGATGTTTTGTCACATTCTTCACTCATCTGTGATAAAAGTAAATCTACACCCGTTGTTGTTCTTCTTCTATGGTTGTTTCTGGTTGATTCTCTCCCAATCGTGAGTCACTTTGTTAGGCCCGCCCTCTGACTCCATACGTCATCCTGATTGGTCGACCAGTTTCAGAGAAATCTAGATAAAAGTTACATTGAGTGAAACTAGACGAGTACCACTGACGCTAGGAGGAGCTAGCATGGCTAGCATGGCTAGGCTGTTAGTTTGGACTTTTTGGTGTTTATTGTAGCTTTTTGTGTTTTTGTAGTTTTTTTGAATTGTTTTTTTTTTTTGTAGTTTTTTTTGTCTTTGGTGTTTTTTCTATAATCACTGAATTGGTAAATACGTGACAGTGAACCTTTGCCCTGGTGAGAGTCTGCGATTCTTTACCACATTTGTGACATTCAGTCCAGTGCTCTGGTCTAACACTACCCTCACCTCTTCTTACCTTACCTCACCTTTACCTCACCTCACCTTACCTCACCTCACCTTTACCTCATCTCACCTCACCATTACCTCACCTTTACCTCACCTTACCTCACCTCACCTCACCTCACCATTACCTCACCTCACCATTACCTCACCTTTACCTCACCTCACCTTTACCTCACCTTACCTCACCATTACCTCACCTCACCATTACCTCACCTCACCTTTACCTCACCATTACCTCACCTCACCATTACCTCACCTTTACCTCACCTCACCTTACCTCACCTCACCTTTACCTCATCTCACCTCACCATTACCTCACCTTTACCTCACCTTACCTCACCTCACCTCACCTCACCATTACCTCACCTCACCATTACCTCACCTTTACCTCACCTCACCTTTACCTCACCTTACCTCACCTCATCTTACCTCACCTTTACCTCACCATTACCTCACCTCACCTCACCTCACCATTACCTCACCTCACCATTACCTCACCTTTACCTCACCTCACCTTTACCTCACCTTACCTCACCTCATCTTACCTCACCTTTACCTCACCATTACCTCACCTCATCTTACCTCACCATTACCTCACCATTACCTCACCTCACCTTTACCTCACCATTACCTCACCTCACCATTACCTCACCTTACCTCACCTCATCTTACCTCACCTTTACCTCACCTTACCTCACCATTACCTCACCTTACCTCACCTTTACCTCACCTTACCTCACCTTACCTCACCTCACCTCACCATTACCTCAACTTACCTCACCTATTTTTCAAAGTTTTTGAAGACGTGTTTATTTTAAAAAAAATATTATAGGTTTTGTATTCATTCATTCATTATCTGAACCCGCTTTATCCTCACTAGGGTCGCGGGGGTCACTGGGGGCCTAATCCAGCTACAATGGGCGAAGGCGGGGTACACCCTGTATGAGACGCCAGTTCATCGCAGGGCTGAACATATATAGACAAACAATCACTCTCACATTCACACCTATGGACAATTTTAGATTAACCAATTAACCTATCAGTGCATGTGTTTGGATGGTGGGAGGAAACCGGAGTGCCCGGCGAAAACCCACGCGGACACGGGGAGGACATGCAAACTCCACACAGAAAGGTCTGGTATGGGATTCGAACCAGGGTCCTTCTTGCTGTGAGGCACGAGTGCTAACCACTGCACCACCGTGCTAACCACTGCACCACCGTGCTAACCACTGCACCACCGTGCTAACCACTGCACCACCGTGCTAACCACTGCACCACCGTGCTAACCACTGCACCACCGTGCCGCCCTAGGTTTTTTATTATTTAATTTAATTAATTTGCCATTTTTTATATTATATATTTATATTCTAATATTTGTATTGAGTTTTTATTGAATTAAAAAAAACATATTTACTGTTTTATATATGGATTTTATTCTTAATTGTATTTTTTTCATTCTAAAATATTTATATAAAATAATAGAAGACATACTTTATTGATCCCACATCTGAGAATTTTGCACGTCACAGTAGCCAGTTATATACAGCAAAGAGAAGAAACATATGGATAATAAATATTATATGTTAACAAACACAGATATAGAGAAAAAGAAAAGGATGATGTACAATATACAGAAGTAAAGAGTATATACAGAAGGGATAAAACTGTGTGGAGATGAGATAAAGAATAACAGTAAAAAATACATATATATATATATATATATATATATATATATATATATATA
Source organism: Siphamia tubifer (assembly GCA_020466265.1). NCBI lineage: Eukaryota > Metazoa > Chordata > Actinopteri > Kurtiformes > Apogonidae > Siphamia > Siphamia tubifer. Next base: position 51,507,314 of record CM035783.1, read on the forward strand.
TATATATATATATATATATATATATATATATATATATATATATATGTTATTTTGTATTTATGAGGGAAAAAAACATGTTTTTCATCTACTTAGTTACTTTACCTACAAGTAATGATTACAAATGTGGTCCTCATGGGTCATGGAGACGTGTGTGTGTGTGTGTGTGTGTATTTTACTTGTATTTCTATCTTTATGGGGACATTGATATGTTTACACGGTCACATCATGGGGATCTGATATTCTGGGGATCAAAATTCAGGTCCCCATGGGGATTATATAAAAATATTGTTGAAATCTGTGTGATGTAGGCAAAAACCAAAAAAAACATTACACATAAATTTTTTTCATTATTACCATAATTTTTTTAATGTATTAAATTGTAGTAGTTTGTTTTCTTATATTTTTCCTTTTTTAAATTTTTGAGTTTTTCCATTTATTTCATTTTTTATTTTTATTGTTTTATTTATTGTATTTTTTTATTTACATTGCATTTTATTTGCAATTTATTTTAATATATTTTAATATGTTTTAATTGTAAAATATATATATATATATATTATTTTTTTTTTAATTAATAATAAAGATGTTTACACTCACTACCCAAAACCTACTTTACCTACAATTGATTATAGTCCTCATTAGGCATGGAAACAAGTGTGTGTGTGTGTGTGTGTGTGTGTGTGTGTGTGTGTGTGTGTGTGTGTGTGTGTTTACCTTATTGAACATCAGTGGTTGTAGAAAACCTTCTTTTATTTACTCCACTCCTTCTGTCTGTGTGTGAGTCACACATTTGACTCTTTCTCAAATGATTCGACTGCACAAACAGTATTTTATTTTTTGACTTTATTTACTGTCTCTGTTTTAGTCCAAATTAATATTGGTCTCATATCGACCAGGAGTCTTTATGGTCCGACTAAACCCAGCGTCATAACATATTATTTCCACAGTCACAGTTAATTTGGGATCAGTCGTATTAATACATATGCTTACATGTAAATTATTATTAATTATTATTGTAAAAATAAAGTCACCTTTTAGCCGACTGGTACACTAGGTTTCAAGCTATTTCATTTACTTTTAGTTCCATGTGATTCTTCTATTGAATTTCATTAAATACCGTATTTTCTGCACTGTATGTACGCTGCACTGGACAATAAGGTGCATGAAGTGATGTGAAAATCATAAGGTAAAAAGGCAGAATTATGAGATAAAAAGCCAAAATAATTAGATAAAAAAGTCAAAATGATGAGTTAAAAAGTAAAAATTGTGAGATAAAAAATCTAAATAATTAGATAAAAAGCCAAAATTATGAGATAAAAAGCTGAAATTGTAATTAAAGTGGATTAAACAGATTGTGAGGTGACTTACATTAAACAATGTGTATATAAATAATTCTGGCTGTTTTGTGTTAATGATAAATGGATCTAAAAAGTGTGTTAAATCATAGAATGCAGAATCTACTGGATTATTATCTTGTATAAAGGAGGTGGAAGTTTATACGTTTATATGTTTTACTTCACTCCTTTTTGACTGCAAAAAAAAAAAATAATTGTTGACGATTTTGTGAGTTGTAAATAAATGAAACTGAACTGAATATTAGGTGTAAATGTATTAGAGCGTCAGCAGGACAAGTGTTTGTCAGGAGGACTTTTCCACCAGTGGAATTAAAAATAATAATAAAGTTAAATTGAAGTGGAGGAGTCTGAAGGCGTAAAAACAACTGCTTCTGAAGATGTCACCCAAAAACAAAAAGCTTTAATGGAAAAAATGTCTTAATATTAATAATAAAAATAAAAAACACATGTAATGAACCTGGAAAATCACTTAAAAAATATAAAGAAAAGGCATCTGAAAAAGATAAATAAAACCATATGTATAATGATAAATATAAGTGACATAATATTAATTAAATATATTTATTTACTGCTCACTTTGTTGTTCCTGTTTGTTGTGTGTGTTATTTTGTACTGTTAATTTATTTAATATTGATTTTACTCAAATGCATATTTAACCAATTTATTTTAGACGTTTTATACATGGATTTGAATGAATATAGATTAAAACAAAACATTAATGGATATAATGAATTATGTATGAAATTAAAGATACACAACTTAAATTTGAATGTAATTGTCTGTTATTGTCTTTTATTTTATCAACTGTGTATGTTGACCTTGAGCTTCTGTGGAAAATGTCAATAAATAAAATGTATAATTATTATGATAATCATTATAAAAAAAATCAACAAATATTATTAATTTATTTTTCTTGCCTCAGAATTGTCTCACTATAAACAACTTTATTCCATCTAATCATTGAGGCATAAATATTTATATATATATTTTTCTCTTTTATATTTTCTTTTCTTTCCCTTTTCTTTAATGCTGACGTTATTATAGGATCGAATTAAAACACAATTCAATGCTGAGGTGAAAGAGAGAGAGAGAGACAAAAACAACCTAATTATGATGATCATTATAAAAATATTATTATTATAATTATATAAATGTACACTAAAAATTGAGTTGTTTAAGGAATGTGATCTTTGTAACCACTGAACGTCCAAATGTGTTTGTTTAGTTTTTTTTATCTGTAAAAAAAATAAAAAATAAAAAAAAAAGTTAAATACAGAATTTAAAAATAAAATCTAGAAGATATGTGTATGGATTTATTTGGAGATAAAGCATTCTTAATAATATCCAATTGAAAGTAAATATATATATATATATATATATATATATATATATATATATATATATATATATATATATATATATATATATATATATATAAAGAAAAATATATATATTTAATTTTGATTATTATTATAGTTGATATAAACTCACACAATACAACTGCAAACGTATTGTGAAAAAAATATTACATTTAGAGGATTTATAAACAATTAAGGGTAAAGATTTTCTGTTTGAACAGTGTCATCTTTGTGAACCTGTGACCTCACATCTTTTATTTTTATATCTGTAAAAAAAAAATCAATAAATACAGAATTTAAAAATAAAATGTAGAAGATATATGTGGAACTGATTTTATTTGCAAATGAGTGCATTCATATCCAATCAAATGTTAAAATTTATATATATATATATATATATATATATATATACATACGTATCATTTTAATTCTTCTTCTTCTTCTTCTTCTTCTTCTTATTATTATTATTATTGATATAGACTAACACTGCAGGCGTATTGTGAAAAAATTACGTTTGAGGATTTATAAACCATAAAGGGTAAAAAAATGTTTGTTTAAACAATGTCATCTTTGTGAACCTGTAACCTCACATCCTGTTTGTATTATTAAATATTAAGTACAGAAATTAAAAATAAAATAAAATGATATGTGTATGGGACTGATTTTATTTACAGACGAGTGCATTCCTAATAAAATCCAATTAAAAGTGAAAATAATAATAATAAAAAAACAAATATATATATATATATATATATATATATATATATATATATATATATATATATATATATATTGTATTCTGAAAAGTTAAAATAAATAAATGAAAGAGTTTTGGTAGAAAACGGTGACATCTTCTTGTCAGGTGGTGTTTAATTCCACTCATGAGGAGACTTTTCTTTGGGTGAATTTTCTTTTTTTTTTTTTTTTTTCCACATAGTTATTTCCAGAAAGTAAAATTGTATGAAGAGTTGAAGAACCCCCCCTCCTCCTCCCCCCTCCCTCCCTCCCTCCCTCCCTCCCTCCCTCCCTCCCTCCCCCCTCCCTCCCCCTCCCTCCCGGTGCGTTAAAATTAAAGTCCAAAACTTGTTCTGTGTGACTTTGACCTAAATTAAGTCTGCACAGGGGGGTCCAAACGGATCTACCTTTTGGTTAAATTCACATCATTATGACTAGAACTGTCAATAATGCCTTGAGGAAATATGTCCATCACACCCGTCACACACACACACACACACACACACACACACACATGAACCCAAACAGGTGTCTTAGGTGGGGCTTTTTCCTCTTCTGCCCCTGAGGAATTCTGCCAATCACACCGGCAGCGCTCCAAAAGACAATAGCGACCGTCTTCCTTTATTTATTTATTTTCATTTTTACCAAAAAACATAAGTGTCCACTGCCCCTAAGAATGTGTCAGTGAGATGAAGACGTGTCAAAAGTGGGACTGTCTCAAATGTAGACAGAGTGGAAACCTGTGGTCTGTGGCCGGGGACACTCTGACAGCTCCATGGGAATTGACTGAGCGTGTGTGTGTGTGTGTGTGTGATGGTTTTACTATCTTTATGGGGACGTCGATATGTTTTAAACAGTGCTGTGGAATTTTTTCAGTCACTACGAGGAGAGAAAAAGTTACAAATAAAAACAATCATTGATTTACGGAGCCATTCTTTGGGACAAAATTAAACATATTCACAGTAATGTCTGTTTGAGGTTGTAGTTGAGTATAAAATAAATACTTAGGATTTTTTAAATAATGGAAACATTTATTTTTATTTATTTTATTTTTTATAGAATGTCCTTTGAAGTGGAAGACATGTTTAGTTTTTATTTTCTCCAATAAAGCTGTGTGTTTATTTATATAATGTTGTGTATATTATATGTGAATGTAAATTAATTCTGTCTCTTATTTTGAAAAGAAAAAACACTGTACATATAATATGCACAAGGTGGAAATTAATCTATTATTTGTTCATGAATCCTTGAGTAATGTGTTCACGTTTTTGTTCTAAGTAGAATATGTGTTCCTTGTGCACCTGCTGTTTTTCCTTTTCTTATCCAGTTCCAGGGCTCAAGGGCGCTGGAACTATTCCAGGGTAGCGCCGTGATGGCTGCATGACCTGATCAGCCTGGGAGGGGTTGGTCAAACTGAATTTTCTGTTTGTGTGTCTTGGATATGCAAATGACAAATAAAAAACAAGTTGAAGTTGAAGTTGAGTTCAGACAAATGTGATTATAATTATAATAATTTACAACTATTTTTAGTCAACATAAATAGAATAAAATACACAATACAATGTGCTAAAAAACATACACAACAGGCAGGAAAAAGAAAATAACACAATTAAATATTAAGTTCTGATCATACAAAGTAAATTAAAGTGTTTTATTCTGACACTAATATTAGTACAGTGGGACTTTAATTTATTCCAGAAGTGTTTTCGTACCATGGATTTTTCATATTTTTTAATTATACATGTAATAGTTCCAAGGCCCCAAATACTACCCCTGAAACCACAGGTGTCAAACATGTGGCCCGGGGGCCAAATCTGGCTCGCCTGAGGGTCCAGTCTGGCCCTTTGGATTCATTTATGAAATGCATAAATCAGTCATTTTAGTTCATGATCCACATTCAGATCAAATCAGTCTCATAGTGAACTATAAATATTCACATGTAAAAAATGTCCTTTTTTTTCATTTCATGACACTAAAAAAAACCTCAATAATCAGAAGAAATATGAAAAGTTGGAAATGTCTTAAGAAAAGTAAGTACAATGTTAATAATATTCTATTCTACTATTACTAAATATTTAGTGTATATGTAGTTGAAGTGCGGTCTGTAAGTTAGCATTAAATGTATATGTGTAAATGATAAACTAAAGCCTAATGTTGTTTGTTTTCATCATATGTAACTTTACTTTTTTCGCTCTAAAACACAGAGAAAAGTAAGAAGAAAATTTGACATTATTTACAAACATGATTTGTTTTGTTTTTTTACTGCTTCGGCCCACTTTGGATCAAATGTGGCTGAATGTTGCCTTTGAACTAACATAAGTTTGACACCCCTGCCCTAAACCCTTACAAAAAAATTACACAAAAAAAAAACAAAACAATTTTGCAGGAAATATGCATTAAAAGTTTAAAAAAAAAACAGACATGTGGGTCATTTTCATACCAGACATGTTGGTCATTTTCATACCAGACATGTGGGTCATTTTCATACCAGACATGTGGGTCATTTTCTTACCAGACATGTTGGTCATTTTCATACCAGACATGTGGGTCATTTTCTTACCAGACATGTTGGTCATTTTCATACCAGACATGCGGGTCATTTTCATACGAGACATGTGGGTCACTTTCACCTTCAGCTGTGTTTGGTGGGTGTAGATCCAGCGATGATTAACTTTGACGGGGTGTGTGGGGCATGTGGGTCATCAGAGTATCCATGGCTCGTAGACATGTTTTCGGTGTGTTTTTTTCCACACGAATTCGGAGGATTCATGGGGTTTCGGCAGCATATCTTTTGTTGGTGCTGGTGCAGTGATCCACTTCTTCTTTTCATTCACACCAATAATCACTTTGTTTGGGCTGGTGTTGGATCATGAATTTGTACTGTGGTGATGGACCCACTCAGAGTAATAATTAATTATAATTACTAGTTACTTCCCCAAAAAAGTAATTGCATTACTAACTGCATTATTCCACCTGCAAAGTAATTAGTTACCAGGAAATTGTTTTTTCAAAATAAAACCAAAAACAAGACAATGAAAAAACAACTTGTTTCTTCATTATTTGTTTCCAAAACCAAAATAAAAAAAAACACATAACAATCTTTTGTTTTTGTGTTGAAAAACGAACAACGGCCATTTGCTGTTTTATCTCATTTTGACCTGAAGCCAGTTGAGTAAACCAGAAATGATCCTGATGTGATGGAAACCTATGTCCTATTTGGGGAAAAACTAAGAGGGTCACCCTAAGACGTGAAGATATGACCGTGTGTCATATTCCAGGTATGTTCTTTTTATAATAACACACAAACAAATATTTATATAATAATAATAATAATAATAATAATAATAATAATAATAATAATAACAATAACAATAACAATAACAATAATAATAATAATAATAATAATAATAACAATAACAATAACAATAACAATAACAATAATAATAATAATAATAATAATAATAATAATAATGGATTGGATTTACAGATCACATTTCAAGGCACCCAAAGCTCTTCACATTAGTGCTCTATTATTCATTCACTCTCACACGCTCCCTCTGGTGGTGGTAAACTACATATGTAGTCACAGTTGCCCTGGGGCAGACTGACACCAAACATTCATACTCATTCATACACCAGTGTGAGTGACACTGGAGGCAAGGAGGGTGAAGTGCCTTGCCCAAGGACACAACAGAGCGACTAGGACAGAGTGGGAATTGAACCGCCAACCCTTTGGTTAATGGATGACCTGCTCTACCATGGCTTCCCAAGTGCCCATAAGTGTCACATGTGTACAGCTGGTTCTTACTTTATGTATTGATGACAGGATAACAGTTTCACTTCTGTATCTGACTTTTACAGTTAATGTCGAGCACAGAATCTTCTCGCTGACATTATCGAGGATCTCTGAATATGAAACCTGAGCGTGTGTTTTTCCATCGTGTGTTTAATCATCTTCAACTCCGGTGGACATGTTTCTTTCGGTTGTTAAGATTCATTTCTGGTTTACTCAACTGGCTTCAGGTCAAAATTAGATAAAACGAGAAATGTTTCCATTATTCATTTAAACACGAAAACGAAAAATGGAAAAAAAAAAAAAAGATCGTTATCTGTTTTTTCATTTTGGTTTTGTAAACAAATAATGAGGGAACAAGTTGTTTTTTCATTGTCTTATTTTTGGTTTTATTTTGAAAAAGGAATGAATGAATGATACACAGATTATTGGTGAGTTACTTTTTTTTTTGCTTAAAAATGTCAAAGAAACAGTAAAAACGGTTATTGATCCTTGTTCTGTGACGTTACTGTGGATGTGATTTAAAAACACTATCAAATATCTTTATGATCTATTATCAATGGTAAAAGTTAATCAACCTACAATAGATTATAAACAGGAAATACATTTTAAATACTGAAAATAATGGAATATTTGTTGAAAGTTACTTGAATTTGTTGAAAATTAATATTGTTTAACTTTATATTTAATTACACATGTGAACAGGTAGTGATGAAATAATGTTATTCTATTATACATTTATCTAACAGGACAGTTTAGAGCAGGTGTTCTACACGTTTTAGATATTTTCCTCTTCCACATGATTAATTTTAACCCTTTAAGTCCTGAAACTTTAGCAGTTCCACAGAAAAAATAATTAAAATAAGCAACAATGTGAACAAAAACAGCTAAAGTCATCAATAAAATGAACAAAAATGAATAATAAACTGACAAAATAATTAGTAACATGAAGAAATTGAGACACAAATGGAGGAAAATTAAATAAAAAATAATAAAATAAAAAGTAGAATGTAGAAAAATAAACTATGAGCTAATTGTTACTAATTGTTTTGTCAGTTTATTATTAATTTTTCGTTCATTTTATTGACGACTTCGGCCATTTTTGTTGATGTTGTTGCTTATTTTAATTCTTTTTTCTGTGGAACTGCTAAAGGTTCAGGAGTTAAAGGGTTAAAATTAATCACGTGGACGAGGAAAATATCTAAAACCTGTAGGACACTGGACTTGGACCCCCCTGGTTTAAATGGAACTTCACTGATGCCTTCAGGAAATGGAGGAAGTGTGAACATGTGCGAAAGCCTCATTTCCATTATTGACCTTAAAAACAGAATAAAAATGCTTCACTAATCATTTTAATCTGTGAAAGTTGTTCATTATTCTAAGATAAAAAACTGAATTTCAAGATTAAAGTCAGAATTCTGTGAAAAAAGTCATTCTTTTATACATATGTTTGACATATGTGTGTGTGCTTGTATTCCTATGTTTATGGGGACATTGATAAGGTTACACAGACACACTATGGGGACCTCTGACACTGTGGGGACCTAAATTCAGGTCCCCATTCAGGTTAAATTCAGGGTTAAATATAAATGAAGGTCCCCACTAGTAAAATGAAATGATTATGACCCTATAAAACATTACTTAGTTTTTTTTCCAGAAGTCCCCATGAAGCATGAAGGAAACTGGTGCAAAGTGAAACATGTATTTTTCAAACGTTTGGAGACTTTAAAAAAATGATTCAATTAATGGATTTTTTAAAAGTAATTGTAGCTTTTCATTTGTATTTATTTATGTCTTTTATACATTTTATTATTATTTTTCATATTTATTTATTTTTTACATGATTCTTATTTTGTATTCATTCATTTATTTGTATTAATTTTTTAATTACATTTTCAAAGTTTTATCATTAATTGTATTTTTTTTCATTTAAAAAAAAATAATTACTTACCCTCACTACCCAATGGCTATTTCATGACAAACTTGGTCCACATGAGACATAGAAACTAGTGTGTGTGTGTGTGGTGGAAACAAGTGTGTGTGTGTGTGTGTAGGGGGACCATTAAGGACCCATGGGAGGGATGTCAGTCGGTGACAAGGGACTGGTCCATTCCCCAAAGGGGACAGCAGGGAAGGGGTAATAATGGTGGTGATAGGTGAGCTCCTCTGTCTGTTTTATTTTTTTATTTCTTTACTGTGTGTGTGTGTGTGTGTGTGTGTGTGTGTGTGTGTGTGTGTGTGTGTGTGCAGTTGCCTCAGGATCCTGCCTGGTCCTTGTGGGAATATTAGGGGGTAAATTGTTATGAGAATGGTAATAATAATAATAATGTTGTCAAAGATGCTGATGAGGAGGAGAGAGCGAAGGCTGCTGGGACGAAGGCTTCCCCCAAAAATAACCACTGACTTTTATTCACAACAAAACTGAATAAAAAAAATTAAAAAAAAAAAGAAGAAGGGGACGGGGGTTAATTATTGAAAGTACTTGCAGGGTTTCCACGGATCCTTGAAAAGTCTTAAAAGGCATTGAATCCATTGTTCTAAAAATAAAGCATTATTTTTCATTAGAACGTCTTAAATCAAATGTATTTTATTAAATCAAACACATTAAGTAAGATTGTGTTAGTTTGAAAAAAAAAAGTATTTGCTAATATTTGGACTGTATATATTACAAAAGATATTTAGGGTGAGTAGAACATGAGGGCACATCATTCTGTGGGTGTAGTTTACCTTTACTGCCCTTAATGAGAAATTATGTTTTTTGTAACATTCAACTCATTCTTCATTATGGACTGTAATAAAAATATCTTGTCTCAAATGTGTCGTTTTGGGAGAAAATTGTGAAAAGAAAGTCAAAATCATGAGATAAAAAGTCAAAGTTATGACATAAAAAGTCTAAATTATATGATAACAAGCCAAAATTATGAGATAAAAAGTCAAAATTATGAGATAAAGTCTAAATTATATAATAAAAAGCCAAAGTAATGTGATAAAAAGTCAAATCTATGTGATAAAAAGTCACAATTATGTGATAAAAAGTCAAAAGTCCCAGTCATAATGCACTACCAGAACTATCCATATCGAAGATAAACTCTGTTTTTTGTAGAACTAGTTAATATACAGAAACAATAACTGCTTCATGTCCAATAATCTACCTACAACTACTGAACTGAACTGAACAACAACTTTAAGGTCATTTTTCTCAGTCTGTGCAGTTACTGACTTTTACTTTGTAGGGTACTATAACTGTGTGTATGTGTTATATATTCAACATTTATTCAAGTTATGCTTCTTGATGCAAATGGTTCATGAATGTAGCAGCAACTGTTCTATATAAAATAAACAGTTGGTAAAAGTGGCCTTTAGGTAATTCATCCTGAACAGTTTTGGTTCATTGTCGGCTTGGTCTTAATTTAAATGAATTAAAAAAGTCTTGAATTAAACTTGCCCTGTAGGAGCCTAATCTGTGGATCATTCGTTCATTAGTTTTTAAAAATAAAACCAAAAATAAAACGATGAAATAACAACTTGTTTCTTCTTTATTTGTTTCCAAAACCAAAATGAAAAAAATGGATAACGATGCATTTTTTCAGTTTTCCTTTTTGTGTTGAAATGAATAATTGTAAAAAAAAAAATAAAAAAAAAAAAAAGGAAAACGGCCATTTCCTGTTTTATCCAATTTTGACCTGAAACAAATTCAGGTTAAAAAATTATATTACACCCAGTTTATTAC
>CM035783.1:51523284-51563284 GCA_020466265.1 Siphamia tubifer
AGAGTGAATGAATAATGGATCAATTATTTAAAGCGTTGAAAAGAGCTATCGAAATATAATCCATTATTATTATTATTATTATTATTATTATTATTATTATTATTATTATTATTATTATTATTATTATTATTATTATTATTATTATTATTATTATTTTATTATTATATCTAGCCCTTGTGAAAGACAAATATATGACAACATATTTAATTACATTTTCAATTAAAGTTCAGAATTTGTTTTATGCATGTATTTTTATTTTATTTTTCATTTATTCTTTTGTGTATTTATTTATTTTTGTACTTTTTATTCATTTGTATATATTTTTACTTTTTAATTTATTATTTTCTAGAATTTTATTATTTTTTTTATTTATTCATATATTGTTATTATTATTATTTATTTTATTTTATGTATTTTTATTCATTTATGTTTATTATTTGTTTTTTGTTTTTTATGTATTTATTAATTTATTCACAATTTTTAAAAACATTTTTTTTAGTTAAGTGTATTATTAAATATATGTACTCATACATATAATTAATAAGACACTTTATAATATATATGTAAATAAATTGAGTTTTAATAAAACTGTAAAAAATGAAGGTCAGCTTTTATCTTCAGTTCAATATATTTTATATTTGTCAATACATGATCAAATTATATGTAACAATATATTGGATAATATATGCGTTACTTTTACATATATGGGAATATATTTTTTAATATAATATATTGTATTTTTCAATATATTGAAAATATATTAAATATATAATGAATTGTTGTTTTTGTGCACTGACAATAAAAGTCTATACATAGACACACACACACACACACACACACATATATATATATATATATATATATATAAAAAAAAAAAAAAAAAAAATATATATATATATATATATATATATATATATATATATATGTATATATACTTCTACTCTCATATGTTGTAATTTCTTCACTGATGGAACACGTTCAGTTTTTTTGTTTTTACTGGAAACGAGTGAAAAGTTCCAGAAATCTTCATTAACTCAAACGTTGTCAAACAGATGATGGGAAGTTGTTAATTAACAGACAAACATTAATGCAGCTCAAAGCTCGTTTATTTTTCCACATTGTTTACAGGAAAGATCAGGATACCAGTGAATTCTGAGAAAGTCGAAGATGTCGTCTTCAAATTAGAGGCTGCTTTTATTTGTTTGTTGGGACAATTACTTAAAGCCAATTAGGGCTTAAAGCCAATTAGGGCTTAAAGCCAATTATCCTCTTTAGCTGGAAGATAAATGTTTACTCATCATAACTGCTTGTAGTTTCAGTACCAGACACAGATTTCCTTTAATCACATTCACATTTTTTCTCTTTTCAGGGAGTGTGTTGAATTATACACTACATTCCAGTGCAGTTTTTATAAATATATACAATATTTATTGAATTTTCCAGGTTCTTTTCCACACTTTTTTTCTGCTGGAAATGCTGCATCATGATTGGTCGATAACTGTCATAAGTTTTTAATATAATAAATCTATCAAAAATTAATGGATTAACGCAGGTTAATTTATCATCACGATTAATCTAATTAACACGATTTAATGTAATTACAACAATTGTTTAGTGTAAACTGTTGTGTTAAACATGTTAATTACACATATATTTATATTTTTGCATGTGTTTTGGATTTTTCACAACTTTTTTATGGCAGTTAATTTTTTTGTGTGTGCATTTAGCATGTTTTGTAAACTCACACACACACACACACACACACACACACACACACACACACACACACACACACACACACACACACACATTTCCATGTCTAATGAGGACCAACTTTGTAATCAAGTAGCCATTTGGTAGTGAGTGCAAACACTTTTTTTAATACAATAAAATAATGATAATAATAGGTACAAACTTCCCAAACAGCCCCAACTAATTATGATTCTAACATTTTCTACAGGCTCTGAACTACTAATTTAAAAAAATATATATATATACAAATATTTACTTTGCACCTTTTCCCCTCATGCTTTATGGGGACTTCCTGAAAAAAACTAATGAGTGCATTTATAGAGCCACATCATTTCTATTTTACTAGTGGGTAGTGTTGTCACGACACTAAAATTTCCAACTCGATACCGATACTAAGGCAAGGCAACTTTATTTGTATAGCACATTTCATGTACAGGACAATTCAAGGTGCTTTACACAAAAAACAGAAGAAAATAAAAATGATAAAGATGCATTAAAAGACAATTAAAATCAAGACAAAAACATTTAAAGCAAATAATAATCGAAGTAAAAGCTCCAGTGAACAATAAAGTTTTCAGGCCTGATTTAAATGAAGTGACAGTTGTTCTCAGACCTCAGGTATCCAGGTAGTTTGTTCCACAGTTGAGGAGAAGAGTAACTGAATGATGCCTCACTTTGTTTCGTTCTTATCTTTGGAACACACAGTAAACCTAAGGATAATACTCGATACTCAATACTAATTTCGATACTGGAGATGTGAGGGATTCCTCTTAAAATGTCCTCCATGGACTGCTAAAAAAAGGTAGTGAGTGCGGGTGCAGAATAAATGCATGTCTATCTCTTGGTAAGTTAAGGTAGGTCTATCTTTTAGTTCAAGCCTTTCTGCAGTGCTAACTGCAAGACTCTTTATGGTCGAGCGATTATGTGCGCATGCGGCAGCGTATTGCATCATGTGACCACCGCGGACCCCTTGCGGGACTAGCAGCCGCGCACGTCAAAAATGATAGGCTGACATGCTCACGGTGGCCTCCATGGTGGTAACGTGATACAATGCGCTACCGCCTGGCTGCCGCCCGCGCGCATAAACGTTCGACTATATCGAGGCCTTTAAAAGCAAAGTTACATCGGATGGTCCAATCACAGACCTATAGAAATAGTGTATAGGTCTGTGGTCGCACTGGCGTCATCCCGTGTGCTGTCAGAGGCAGCTGGAGAAAAAAAGAGACTTTAACTTACAAGCCGGCATTACGGCTGTGCCAGAGCTGACCGCGTTGATGCCTGTTTAGAATTCTTAACGTTACCCGCTACAAAAAAGCGGCGACGCGACATAAAAACAAAAATCGATTTTCCAGCAACTTAGTATCTAATTAGATACCAAGGGTCAATATCGATTTAGTATCTAAAATCTATTTTTTTGACAACACTACTAGTGGGGACCTTTATTTATATTTAACCCTTATGGGAACCTGAATTTTTGTCCCCATAGAGTCAGAGGGCCCCACGGTGTGACTGTGTAAACACATCAATGTCCCCATAAAAATAGGAATACAAGCACACGCACACATTTGTATTTAACATATATTATGTAACCAGGGTTTTTAGAAGATAGAAATACAAGTATACACACACACACACACACAGACACACACACGCATACACAGACACACACACGCATACACATACACACACAGACCACACACACAAACACACACACACACACACACACACACACAGACACACACACACACACACACAGACACACACACACACAGACACACAGACCACAGACACACAAACACACACACACACACACAGAGGATCAGAACCTATCAGTCAGTGTGTTGTCTTCATGTTATTCAGATTGTGTTCCAGTCTGATGTGATGGATGTGATGTAGTTTGATTGATACCGTGGTTATCATAAATTGAATCAATACTGCAATGTTCTGCTGTGGGAGGGGCCGTCCTCATCCCCTGATGGTCAGGACGTCCCCACAGAGGCGACCAACAGTCCACTGCGGTCGTGTTTGTCAATATGCCAACGCCCAACGAGCGAATGAGCGACTGACGCTGTGTCCCTGAAAACACCCCACGACTGATCGATCCACGAGTCCCAGAAAAGAAGAGGACGGAAGAGGACGGAAGAGGACGGAAGAGGACGGAAGAGGAAGGAAGAAGATGGAAGAGGATGGAAGAGGACGGAAGAGGAAGGAAGAAGATGGAAGAGGACGGAAGAGGACGGAAGAGGACAGAAGAGGACGGAAGAGGACGGAAGAGGAAGGAAGAAGATGGAAGAGGACGGAAGAGGACGGAAGAGGACAGAAGAGGACGGAAGAGGAAGGAAGAAGATGGAAGAGGACGGAAGAGGACGGAAGAGGACAGAAGAGGACGGAAGAGGAAGGAAGAGGACGGAAGAGGACGGAAGAGGACAGAAGAGGACGGAAGAAGACGGAAGAGGACGGAAGAGGACGGAAGAGGACGGAAGAGGACGGAAGAGGACGGAAGAGGACGGAAGAGGAAGGAAGAAGATGGAAGAGGACGGAAGAGGACGGAAGAGGACGGAAGAGGACGGAAGAGGACGGAAGAGGACGGAAGAGGACGGAAGAAGACGGAAGAAGACGGAAGAGGACGGAAGAGGACGGAAGAGGACGGAAGAGGACGGAAGAAGACGGAAGAAGACGGAAGAGGACGGAAGAGGACGGAAGAGGACGGAAGAGGACGGAAGAGGACTGAAGAGGACGGAAGAGGACGGAAGAGGACGGAAGAGGACTGAAGAGGACAGAAGAGAACGGAAGAGGACGGAAGAGAACGGAAGAGAACGGAAGAGGACGGAAGAGGACAGAAGAGGACGGAAGAAGACGGAAGACGATGGGAGACGACGGAAGAAGACAGAAGTGGACGGAAGAGGATGCAGAAGATTTTACTGAGAAAACAGAGTAATGCTGGTTCATCAGATTACAGTAATCTGATTAGGAGGAATGAGATTAACACACGTGGATGATTACACTGATGCTTTTATGGTTTATATATGAGTGAATATTTAAGGGTCTTTAAGGGTTAGTATTTAAGGGTATTTAAGGGTTAATATTTGGGTCTTTAAGGGTTAATATTTAAGGGTATTTAAGGGTTAATATTTGGGTCTTTAAGGGTTAATATTTAAGGGTATTTAAGGGTTAATATTTAAGGGTCTATAAGGGTTAATGTTTAAGGGTCTTTTAGGGTTAATATTTGGATTTTAAGGGTTAATATTTAAGGGTCTTTAAGGATTAATATTTAAGGGTTAATATTTAAGGGTCTTTAGTTTAAACTCGTCTTATTTTGTTAGGTTTTCATCGTTTTTCTTATTTTGTTTATTTTTCATTTATTTTTTTACATTTTATTTGGATTTTACTAATTTTTTTCCATCAATCCCTCCCTCACTCCCTCCATCCATCCATCCCTCCATCCACCCATCACCTCTCACCTTATCCATCCATCCCTCACTCCCTCCCTCCATCCATCCATCCATCCATCCATCCCTCCCTCCATACATCCATCCCTCCATCCATCCCTCCATCCATCCATCACCTCTCACCTTATCCATCCATCCCTCACTCCCTCCCTCCATCCATCCATCCATCCATCCCTCCCTCCATACATCCATCCCTCCATCCATCCCTCCCTCCATACATCCATCCCTCCATCCATCCATCCCTCCATCCATCCATCCCTCCATCCATCCATCCATCTCTCCATCCATCACCTCTCACCTTATCCATCCATCCCTCACTCCCTCCCTCCATCCCTCCATCCATCCATCCATCTCTCCATCCATCCCTCCCTCCCTCCATCCATCCATTCATCACCTCTCACCTCATCCATCCATCCGTCCTCTTCCACCTCTTCCTCCTCTTCCTCCTCTTCCTCCCTCCGTCTGTCAATCTCTCTATTATCTATCCATCTCTTCTTTCTTGGGGCTTTTTAGTTTTTTTTCCCCTGCTCTCAGAAATCATGACCTCCATCCCTGTGGGGAAATTTGTCCTGATAAAATGTCACTCACACACACTGGCATGCAAACGTGCTCATAAACAATAATGCGTGCGCACACATACTCATACGCACACGCACATATCCAAAAAGCCCGTATTTGTCCTAATAAAACGTCAAGCCGGCAGCAAAATGAACTGTAATGACTTTCAGGCTGTACTAATGGCCAATAAATCCTGGATTAGGAAGCTCACGCGCACTCTCCTGCCGCCACGCACACACATGCGCGCAGTGGAACCAAACCCACCCACACAGGGTCATGTTTCATGGCGTGCTGCGCTGGGTTCATTCAGGAGTCAGATGGGTAAAGTTTTAAGCTGTTTTCTGCTGTTAATGACTGTTGTGCTGACTTTTATAATAACAGCATGGAAAGGAATCAGCAGGAATTAGCATGCTAGGATCATTTAAACCAATGATTCATGAGGACTAGAGCTGGAAGCCATCGCACACACATGGACACACGCTAACGCACGCATAAACGCTTCCATCGGAGAATTTCACTTTATGACAGTTCAGAGTCATTTTCCGGCTAAATGTACAAAATAAAATCCCGGAAGCAGTGTCTCTGTCGTCTTTCATTATCAGCCCAGTGATGGATGCGTTTCATCGTTTTATTTCAGAGAGAATCAGCAGGATAAAGTGCAAATGAGAGGGGAAATTGTGTATGAGGGATTTTTTCAGGGGTGGGGGGGGGGGTTCTGCTGCATTAGATAGTATGAGGTGGAGAATAGTCAGTGAGTTTACAGTGAAGGATGATGAGGAAGCAAAGGTCATCAGTCAGGCTACATTTACCTTCAGTGAAACTGCTGCTAGAATAGATGATTATTATTATTATTATTATTAGTGTTGTTGTTGTTGTTGTTATTATTATTATTATTTATTACAACAAACACTGCTGACGATGCTCAACAGTTTTGTTTTGTTTGTTTTTTTTCCCTAGAAAGATAAACACGATTTCAACATATTTTCAGTTTCTTCAAATAGTATCAACACTTTTACACAGGACACAAACTAAATCTTACTAAGTGTGTTTTCAACATTTCTTTCCAGTGTTTCCATATGCACTCCCTTTCTCGAGGCTTAAATGAAACCAAAAAATATTGAATTAACTAAAAAGTGATAAAAAAAAATAAAATAAAAATTAAATCTGTCAGTGGAACAAGTTAAAATGATTTTTCGAAATAATATTTTCCAGATTTATTCTTTAAAAATGTAAATTAATGCATTAGAATGGGTCATCATTATGATTAAACTGATTATATATATATATATATATATATATATATATATATATATATATATTCAAGTCATAATTTGTGTTAATTGAGATTTTTTTTTTTTTATTGCGGTTAATCAGGTTTTAGCACATCCAGGTGGTCTGACATGTTTGTAGTTCTAGGATGTTTTCACACCTGTTAGTTCTGTAGACTGGTTCGTTTGGGCCCAAAAGTTGTTACAATGTTGCAGTTCTCAACTGGTTCGGTTCACATTCACACCAGTGTTTTTTGCAAACGGTGCAGCATGTGCAGAGGGAAAATCCCGGAAGAAAACATCAGGCGGATTTGTTTTTTTTTTAACAATGAACTGTGGTCTTCTGCTTGTTTTTGTTTTAATATATTTTTATCAGTGTTTTGTGCAGAAGCACAATTACTGCTGTTGTTCCAGCATGAAGCTCACATCCACCACCACAACACTATGCATTTGTTTTTGGTGCAGAGAAAATGCGTTGTGAGACATTATCGCAGAAAGCAGACTACGCTCCTAAACCTGAACCAACTTTTTCTTCGAACACATTTCAGAAGCTTCCGTAGGTCAGAAACACTGCTCCATAAAAGAGATGGGCCGAATCGAGGCCGGTCAGCGTTCTCACCAGCAGTGAACCGCTCCAGAGTCCGCTTGGAACCGGACCGAGACCACCTCGAAAAGGAGGTCTCGGTACGGTCCTTTAGTGCGGACCAAAATAAACTGGTCCACTTTCACATCAGCCCAAACGAACCGGACCTGCAGGTGTTCTGAACTTTAGTCCGCTTAAAGTGAACCAAATGGTGTAGGTGTGAAAACACCCATAGTGGAACCAGGGAGTCTGACATGTTTGTAGTTTTAGCGGAGCCCGGTGGTCTGTCATGTTTGTAGTTTTAGCGGATCCAGGTGGTCTGACATGTTTGTAGTTTTAGCGGATCCAGGTGGTCTGACATGCTTGTAGTTTTAGCGGAGCCTGGTGGTCTATCATGTTTGTAGTTTTAGCGGATCCAGGTGGTCTGCCATGTTTGTAGTTTTAGCGGATCCAGGTGGTCTGCCATGTTTGTAGTTTTAGCGGATGAAGGTGGTCTGCCATGTTTGTAGTTTTAGCGGATCTAGGTGGTCTGCCATGTTTGTAGTTTTAGCAGATCAAGGTGGTCTGCCATGTTTGTAGTTTTAGCAGATCAAGGTGGTCTGACATGTTTGTAGTTTTAGCAGATCAAGGTGGTCTGCCATGTTTGTAGTTTTAGCAGATCAAGGTGGTCTGCCATGTTTGTAGTTTTAGCAGATCAAGGTGGTCTGACATGTTTGTAGTTTTAGCAGATCAAGGTGGTTTGACATGTTTGTAGTTTTAGCGTCTTGTCGTGTGTGTGCCACGTCAACATATTCTAAATTTCCTGGAAACATGACCAGGCTCATCTTCAAAACTCCCCGTTCTGGAATGAGTCTTCAGATGTTTGCATTTTCAGAATCTGAAAACACAGTTGTTGTGTAAACGAAAGGCACTTCTGATAAAATATGTTATTTTTTCAATCATCGTGGTGTAAACGTCCTCTGAATAAAAGGTTTGATCCGTGCTTTTCTAATGCTTTATTTTGTCTTTTAAGAAACTAAACCTTTGGCTTCAGTTTAGAGAAGGAATCCTCATGTTAATTTGAGTCTTAACTAGAAGAATATTGTGTAATAATAAAATAATAATGACCCTATTAATGCAGGGATATCATCCTCACCTATCATTTATAAACACTGTGACAAATACCTGAATAAATCACCACTGGAAGAAGCATGGGAGGAAACCTTTTTAATCTTTTCAGCAATTAAGAGCTGACTCTTTTATTTCAGTGTGAAATTAATGCAAAGGAAAAGAAGAGAGAAAGGCACATATTTAATTTAACTTTATTTACCCAGGTTTGTCCCATTGAGATCAATGATCTCTTCTTCAAGTCAGACCTGCCCTATCAGTGCATGTGTTTGGATGGTGGGAAGAAACCAGAGTACCCACAGAAAACCATGTCAACTCCACACAGAAAGGTCTGGTGTTGGAACCTTCTGTCTGTGAGGAACTAGTGCTAAGAACATGTGCAAATATGCGCCAGGTAGCGGGCATACTGTACAGGAACATCTGTAAAGAGTATGGACTGGAGGTCCCAGGGTCAAGATGGGAGAACCCCCCAAAGGTGACAGAGACTGACAAGATGGTGATGGCCAATCAGCCTGACATAGTGGTGGTGGATAAACATAAGACAGTGGTGGCGATAGATGTATCAGTCCACAGAAAAAAAACATGAGAAGTTTGAGAAATAGCAAGGGCTGAAAGAGGAGTTAGAGAAAATGTGGAGTGTGAAGGCAACAGTGGTACCAGTTGTGATGGGGGCACTAGGGGCAGTGACCCCCAAGCTGATACCAGGAACAACATCAGAGATCTGTGTCCAAAAGAGCGCATTGCTAGGAACAGCTAAGATCCTGCGCAGAACCCTCAGGCTCCCAGAACTCTGGTAGAGGACCCGAGTCTGAAGGAGACACCGCCCAGGTGGGGCGAGGGGAACATTTTATATATATGTATATATATATATATATATATATATATATATATATATATATATATATATATATATGTGTGTGTGTGTGTGTGTATGTATGTATGTATGTGTGTATGTATGTATAAATATGTAATTTGTACATGCATAAAACTAAGGCATCAGTCAATAGTGTACAGCTGTGTGTGTGTTCGCTCGCATGTGCTTCACTCATGACACAGTCTGAGAGTTCTTGGAGATAAATTTTTGTCTGAAATACAAAACAAACATAAAAATAAACAGAAACTGAGACACAAAACAAGAGGAAATTTTTCTCGGAAATCAAATTTTATGGATATAAAATATTATTAGTGCAAAAACGTTTGTAAATAACAGAAACCACAAACAGAGCAGACTACAGACACAAACATCCTCTAAATAAATAAAAACAGGAAGACATTTTTTTTTTCTTTTAAAACAAGTTGGATTTGTTGTTCCAGTTTTTTATTTCCACTTAAATAATGAGGCCAAACACTTGTAATTATGTTTGTGTGTTAAAACATAAATGGATGTTTTTTGTTTTTTTTACAACAGACTCTTTCTCTGTTCTTCTCTCATAACTCCCCAAAAACCTCTTCCTCTTATTAGTTACAATAAAAGTGCTGCTTTGTTTGATGTTTATTCTGACGAAAGACTAAAAGGAAGGAAAGTCCACGTCTGTGAACAGCTCGTTAAAAACTCATTAAAATAACATGTGCTCCTGCTCTTCACTTTTCACTACATACAAATAACAGTTAATTTCTAAAGGTTCCACCACATGTTTCCTGTTCTTCAGTGTTTGAGCAAAGACACTTTAGACTTTTTAACATCACACATGTAGACATTAGGGCTGTCAAACGATTAAAATATTTAATCAGATTAATCAAAGGGTTGATTTGGATTCATTTTGTTTTATCACGACCAAACATTGTCACATTGGCCAACTTTTCTGCCTCAGGTTTTGTGTTTTTGTACTCCAAATTTACCACAAAATACACAAAACACACAAAGACAAATATGGAGGGAAAAAAAAATTGTCTGTGTGAGAAAATCCACTAAAATTCACCCAAAAATTAAATTCATACAAAAACGTAATGAAAACCAAAAATATGATAGAATATCAAAAATGTAAAAAATTAACACGTTTATTCAGTAGTTTCACCAAAACAACTGTCTCTCTCTTTACACCTGAATTTAAATATAAGTTAATATAAATAAAACAGTAAATGCAAAAATAAACAGCAGTAATTCATTTGACTATAATATATTCAATAAATAAGATTTTTTTTTTTGGTATGTTACATATCTGCGTCACTGGACCTTAAGGGGTTAATTTTTTTTAAATCAAATTAATCATGAGAATGGGTTCATCTGAGTTAATATTTTTTAATTTTGAAAAAACAATTGAATGAAATTTTGTATTTCATTGTATTATTTGTTTAAATATAAAAATATATATATATTTTAAGCCTTCATTTGTTCATTTATTTATTTAACAACCAAATGTCTACTTTACCAAAGAGTGATGGTTATAAACTTGGTCCCCATGAGACATAGAAACCTGTGTGTATGTGTGTTCCTATCTTTATGGGGACATTGACTTGTTTACACAGTCACACCATGGGGACCTCTGACACTATTGGGACCAAGATTCAGGTCCCCATGAGGGTTCAATATAAATAAAGGTCCCCGCTAGTAAAATAAAATTGATGTGGCCTTATAAATACATTAGTTATTTATTTATTTTTCCCTATCTTCCTAGGTGCAAAGAGTAACATGTATTTTTCAAAGGTTTGAAGATGTGTTTACTTTTTGAAAGAATTATTTTTTTTGTATTTTTCAAAAATTATATTTATTTTTTAATTATTTTAATTTATTTATTATATCTATTTTAAATACATAATAAAAATACAAATTGTTATTATTATTATTATTATTATTATTATTATTATTATTATTATTATTATTATTATTATTATGAATATTATTATTATTATTATTATTATTATTATTATATTATCATTTGTATTTTTATTTAGTTTAGTAATCAAATTTTTATTATCAATTTAAAAATTAAAAAAAAATATATATTGTGTTTATTCTTACTACCCAATCACTGAAAACACTGGTCCTCATGAGACATTTAAACAAGTAAATTTGTGTGTGTGTGTGTGTGTGTGTGTGTGTGTGTGTGTGTGTGTGTGTGTGTGTGTTTTTCTTCAGTTGTTTTTATATAATTTTCCGTCTATTTTCTATCTTCCTTCTATTTGACTCTTGGATTGAAACAAAAGTTCTTGTTTTATGCCCAAATGTAAAAACAAAGGTGTCGATTGTTAAACGTTTCTATATTTATTTGTGAGTTTAACAGAAGTTGCAGGAGTGAAAACCTGTTGAAGGTAGAAGTGCGTCCATCTGTAGTCCAGTGTATCTGTCCCTCACACTCGTGTTATCAAAGCCACTTGTTCAGACCTGAAAGGACATCCACGCTTTTCCAGTCACATTTACATTACATTACATCACCTCCAGTCTCCCATTGGTCGCGGTGTAACCATGGCAGCCGCTTTTTGTTGCTCTTACAAAATGTCCGACATCAGCGCCGGGCACGTTTAAGCGAACATGACCAGGTAGTGCGGGCGAAGAAAGGCTTTAGACGCACTTGTTTAGGGGTTAGTGTACATGTAACGTGTCGCTGGAGTTTTACCAAATCTGCCGTGTTTATGGAGGGAGGGGCCGTCCTGAGATGAAAAGAATTCTTAACCGGATTGCTCAGGGACACTCCGACAAAAAGGCAGAGGGTGATGGTGATGTGGAGGAAGGGGCTGTGTTTGGGGGGGGGGGGGGGGGGTTATTTTCTTATTTCATTTTGTAATAAACTGCTCCAACGCATTGAAAATGTTCTTCAAACCCAAAAAAATTGTTAATTCAACCCTTGAGTAATGCACAGATAATAAATGCTACTAGGCTAATACAGTGATGCTAATAATAGACCTAGCTGTTTACCAAAATGTGAAAATAAAATATACTTAACAAACAAGTAAACTATGCTTTAAAATTGTTATTGCATAAACAACTATGTTATTACATTTTCAAGAAAATAAAGAAAGTTAAAAGAATGTAATAACTTGTTTGGTAAAGTTTATTACAATATTATTATTATTATTATTATTATTATTATTATTATTATTATTATTATTATTATTATTATTATTATTATTATTATCATTATTATTATTTTTACATTTTATTTTATTATTATTTTGTCGGATTATTTTACTTTGAAGCCCATTAAACATATGTTTGTTGATAGTTAGCATTACATTACTCATAAATAGTCAAATGAACATGGCATCATTATTCATTAGTTTCATTAGTCTTCTAACTCTAACAGATGTTCAGTACAACAACATGTGGAGGCTGCCGAGTTACACTGACGTTTGAATCTATATGGATTATAGTATATTCTTTATATAATGTATTTTTTACTCTTTAATAGTATATATATATATATATATATATATATATATATATATATATATATATATATATATATATATATATATATATACATACACATTCTCTCTCTCTCTCTCTCTCTCTCTCTCTCTCTCTCTCTCTCTCTCTCTCTCTCTCTCTCTCTCTCTGGACACCCTCCCGCTCTCAATCACGGTGCAGGTGTTGATGTTATGTTTTACCAGATGGACATTCTTCCACCTTTGTACCAAATTAATGTTTTGCATTTATTGCACTTTGCGTGTTTATTTCCACATCTCTTAAAGTATAGACACACTTTGGAGCGTTTGTTGCATTCACAGCGCTGTTTTTAGCAGCTTGTAAGCTAGCTGACAGGTAACGATCTGTTCTTCTGGGGCCACAGT
This sequence comes from Siphamia tubifer, assembly GCA_020466265.1. Lineage (NCBI taxonomy): Eukaryota > Metazoa > Chordata > Actinopteri > Kurtiformes > Apogonidae > Siphamia > Siphamia tubifer. Next base: position 51,536,730 of record CM035783.1, read on the forward strand.
TGATGCTGCGACGCCCAGGATTCAGAGGGAGGTGTTCTTACCTAAATGCTGAGGGCATCTCCCCACTGAGGAATCATGCCTTACTGTAAAAGTCTTCTTCTAAAGGATCTGCTAAAGGTTCGTCTAAAAGTCGTTGTCAGGCGTTCAGTACGTATCTCTCCGCTCAGACACGTAGCATGCGCTGTAACGTCATTGCTTCAGTGCACAGATGGGAATGTCCAGGAACTGCTACACCCAAAAATATATTTGTTAGGGTCAAATCCTCCGGCAGGTGATTCTGGAGGTGGGTCCCCAGGCACCGCCCATGGCTGTCCACTGCTCCTTACAGATGTCCCAACGGCATGAAGGACAGGTTAAATACACAGGACACATTTCATTGGACAATGTATAATGACAAAGAACTTTTTCTTTACCTTTGAGGAACCGTAAAAAAAAATACAGAACCGGCTCCGGGTCCCAACCCTATCAGTATCTGTGGACATGAAGACCGCAGGACACTTGGGTTTGTCTTTAGGGACCCTCTACTAACTACCACGTGACTGTGATGTTTAGAACTTTAGAAGAGTTATGGGGCGTCCATGACTCAGTTGGTTAGAGCAGGTCGCCCATTAACTGAAGGGTTGGCGGTTCGAGTCCCATTCTGTCCTAGTTGGTCTGTTGTGTCCTTGGGCAAAGACACTTCACCCTCTTGCCTCCAGTGTCACTCACACTGGTTTGTGAATGTTTGGTGATGGTCAGAGGGACTGTAGGTGGAAAATGTCAGTCAGTCCCAGGACAACTGTTGATACATATGTAGTTCACCGCCACCAGAGGGAGCATGTGAGAGTGAATGGATCCATAATGGAAAGCGCTTTGAGTGCCTTGAAAAGTTGGAAGAGTGTTATTGCAGAAGATGACAGTGTTTCCATGGTAACTGTCCAAATGGGTCAAGTGTGATGACGGTGAATATGGAATATTTCAACCAATTGATCAGTCTCATGGTTCAGAAGTTATTAATCGTTTTATATCAGTAAATTATATTGGTCACCAGCAGCTTTTTAGGTCTTTATGGGTTGAATACAGTGCATATATTTATATAAATGTAAAGAGTATAAAATAGGGGCGGCACGGTGGTGCAGTCGTTAGCACTCGTGCCTCACAGCAAGAAGGACCCTGGTTCGAATCCCACACCAGACCTTTCTGTGTGGAGTTTGCATGTCCTCCCCGTGTCCGTGTGGGTTTTCGCCGGGCACTCCGGTTTCCTCCCACCATCCAAACACATGCACTGATAGGTTAATTGGTTAATCTAAAATTGTCCATAGGTGTGAATGTGAGAGTGATTGTTTGTCTATATATGTTCAGCCCTGAGATGAACTGGCGTCTCATACAGGGTGTACCCCGCCTTCGCCCATTGTAGCTGGATTAGGCCCCCAGTGACCCCCGCGACCCTAGTGAGGATAAAGCGGGTTCAGATAATGAATGAATGAATGAATGAGTATAAAGTACATATATTTATATAAATGTAAAGAGTATAAAGTACATATATTTATATAAAGAGTATAAAGTACAGATACAATGGTACCTCTACTTATGAAAGCCCAAGCTAATGAAAAATCCAACGTTTGCCTCAATTTTTTCTTCTCTCAATACGAAAGAAAATTCTATTTACTAAAGGAAAGTGAAACCTCAGAGACATAAATCCAGTACTGTATGTACATTACTATACGTCACTACCTAATGTACGTAAATATGTCACATACGTACTGTACGTAACATCCCATTGGCTATGAGGGAGCTACCCATGATGCTTTTCTTTATCCTTTGATCCTGTTGAGCCACATTTTGTAATAAACGTCCAAAATGTAATAACTTTATCAAATCATTTTGTAATAAACTGCTCTAACGCATTTTTGAATACATTTCGCTGCATTATGTAATAAGTTATTCCCTTTTGCAGCAGCAGGTGCTTTGGTGGTGTGACATTAAGATTCAAGGAGCTGTTTGGGAAACACTCCAAATGGTTTTTGTCTTGGCTGTAATTAAACATATTAGACATGAGGACAATTTGAAATTACGAATATATTTTAGAAATAGAAAAATGCGTTGGGGCAGTTTATTACAAGATGAAATGAAGAAATTATTCCATTTTGGATCTTTATTACAAAATGCGGCTCCACTGACCCTCGTTCATCACGGAGCAGCTCCTGTGTCTCCATGGTAACACAGACACTTTAATGGTCATTTCTCCACCTCGACCAGCGCTTTTAGGATCAAAAGTTCAGCTGAACGGTGCAAGAAGAGGATATGACCCACAGACTATCATCAGCTTAAAGGTGTCATTCCACTAAAACCACTTTTCCACTTTTGTCCTTTTGGAATCTGATGGCTCACCCAGTGTTACCATGGTGATGGCTCACCCAGTGTTGCCATGGTGGTGGCTCACCCAGTGTTACCATGGTGATGGCTCACCCAGACTTACCAACACATGCTCTTTGACAGTGGTTCATCACCTCCACTGGCTGCATACTGCATTCACACTAAACAACAACAGGAACCAGGGACCCAGAAAAAGATGGTCCATCTGACAACAGATGGACTTTAGCGTCACCCACGTGGGGTTAAGCCCGTCTCAGGCAGCGAATCTGAAGTAGCATTAGCATTAGCATCTACAAGAGAAGAAGGCGCCACAGTAGCTGCTGCACAAACTGGAAAAACTGTTGGATCAAACTGGTTCATGTGACTCTGTGGAAATAAAGACTGTTTTTTTCCCTGCACCTAGCTTGATGATACTCTGGTAAAGGTAAATACATACACAGCGAGAGGGGAAAGGGGAGTGTTCCTTCACACATTCTGAGCCAATCAGAGACGCGCGTATGAGGAAGTACCATAAACTCTGTTGTTCCACCTCAAGTAATTTTTCTACCGTGAAAAAACAGCTGGAAACAAAATAATCTGAACTTTTTTTAAAAAATAGAACCAATAAACAATGTATTCACTAACGATGGAGAACACAGTAATATTAATGAAATAACCATGGAATGACAGTCTGCTCCAACGTCCCACAGCAGAGACTCCCCCCACAGAGGTGCCTTCGGAGACGTTCGAGGAAGCAGAAGTGCAGCTGTCGCGGTGGATTTACAGCTAAGCTAAGAGCTAACTTGTTCCGACCTCCACTTCCATCAGTCCTGCTCACCAACGTACGCTCACTGGAAAACAAACTGGATTTAAACACCAAACATGATCCACCAGACTGATGCATCCTCCACACTGATATTAGCCTGGACATATATTTCATATAAAATCGGGTAAATTTTTTATAATTTTTAAAGGGTTTGAGGACCTTTTCCATGACTCTATTTACGAAAAACTTTATGAAAACACGTCTGTATTTATATAAATGTACAGAGTATAAAGTACAGATATTTATATAAATGTAAAGAATATAAAGTACAGATATTTATATAAATGTAAAGAGTATAAAGTACAGATATTTATATAAATGTAAAGAGTATAAAGTACATATATTTATATAAATGTAAAGAGTATAAAGTACAGATATTTATATAAATGTAAAGAATATAAAGTACAGATATTTATATAAATGTAAAGAGTATAAAGTACATATATTTATATAAATGTAACGAGTATAAAATACATATATTTATATAAATGTAAAGAGTATAAAGTACAGATATTTATATAAATGTAAAGAGTATAAAGTACAGATATTTATATAAATGTAAAGAGTATAAAGTACATATATTTATATAAATGTAACGAGTATAAAATACAGATATTTATATAAATGTTACAAATATAGGGTTAGGGTTAAAAAAATAAATAGTCAAGTAAAGTACAGATACCTAAAAAATCTACTTAAGTACAGTAACAGTGTACTTCTACTTCCCTCCTGTGTATTACACTATATTAACACTATATTAACAGAGTGATTTCAGTTTGTATAAAGAAGAAACAGTCACTTCTGGTGGAAGATGTGTTTATTTTTGACCTATAGATTTTTAAATGTTCCACCACAAGGGGGCGTCACCTCCTGCAGCTGCTGCTTTAAAACAACACTACACACTCTCCACACTCTCCACACTAAACACTCTACACTCCACACTAAACACTCCACACTAAACACTCCTCACTAAACACTCCACACTAAACACTCTACACTCCGCATTCCGCACTCCGCACTCCGCACTCCGCACTCCGCACTCCGCACCCCACACTCCACACTCCATACACTCCATACACTCCACACTCCACACACTCCACACTCCATACATTCCACACTCCACACTCTCCACTCCACACTAAACACTCTACACTATACACCCCACACTCTACACTCTACACCCCACACTCTACACTCCACACACTCCATACATTCCACACTCCACACTCTCCACTCCACACTAAACACTCTACACTCCGCACTCTGCACTCCACACTCTACACTCCACACTAAACACTCCACACTCCACACTAAACACCCTACACTCTACACTCCACACTAAACACTCTACACTCCACACTAAACACTCCACACTAAACACTCTACACTCTACACTCCACACTCCACAATCTACACTCCACACTAAACACTCTACACTCTACACTCCACACTAAACACTCTACACTCCACACTAAACACTCTACACTCTACACTCCACACTAAACACTCTACACTCCACACTAAACACTCTACACTCCACACTAAACACTCCACACTAAACACTCTACACTCTACACTCCACACTAAACACCCTACACTCTACACTCTACACTCCACACTAAACACTCTACACTCCACACTAAACACTCCACACTAAACACTCTACACTCCACACTAAACACTCTACACTCTACACTCCACACTAAACACTCTACACTCTACACTCTACACTCTACACTCTACAATCCACACTAAACACTCTACACTCCACACTCCACACTAAACACTCTACACTCCACACTAAACACTCCACACTCCACACTAAACACCCTACACTCTACACTCCACACTAAACACTCTACACTCCACACTAAACACTCCACACTAAACACTCTACACTCTACACTCCACACTCCACAATCTACACTCCACACTAAACACTCTACACTCTACACTCCACACTAAACACTCTACACTCCACACTAAACACTCTACACTCTACACTCCACACTAAACACTCTACACTCCACACTAAACACTCTACACTCCACACTAAACACTCCACACTAAACACTCTACACTCTACACTCCACACTAAACACCCTACACTCTACACTCTACACTCCACACTAAACACTCTACACTCCACACTAAACACTCCACACTAAACACTCTACACTCCACACTAAACACTCTACACTCTACACTCCACACTAAACACTCTACACTCTACACTCTACACTCTACAATCCACACTAAACACTCTACACTCCACACTCCACACTAAACACTCTACACTCCACACTAAACACTCTACACTCCACACTCTACACTCCACACTAAACACTCTACACTCTACACTCTACACTCCACACTAAACACTCTACACTCTACACTCCACACTCTACACTCCACACTAAACACTCTACACTTTACACTCTACACTCCACACACTCCATACATTCCACACTCCACACTCTCCACTCCACACTAAACACTCTACACTCTACACTTTACACTCTACACATCGACCGCTGCAGGTTAAAGGCTCTTGGTAAAAACATCCCACACCATATTGACTGTATCTGCAATAAATATATGATTGGACTGAAACTGATCCTAGATCATCCTGCTGCACTGAAACTACATCTGCTCTACATTAATAATTCTACTGGATAAAGACAGTAGAGACGGTGGGTTGTTAAATCCCAGAAAAAAGACTGTCAGGAGCCAAATAGTTTTAATAATTTATATTAATTAGTCTTATAAATAATATTGATAATAATACATTTTATTTATAGAGCACACAATTAAATAAAACGCAATAAAAAAGGTAAAATGCAAAAATAAAACATAATAAAACAATAAATATAGGATTGTCAAACTTAATGCATTAACTCATTAATCTGATTTAACATTTTAATGCAATTAAATTAAACCATTTAGTTTTTTTGTTTCAGGTTATACATACATATATATATATATATATATATATATATATATATATATATATATATATATATATATATATATATATATATATATATATATATATATATATAATATTTTGCGTATATTTTTTGTATTTTAGAAACATTTTTGAATATATTTTGTATTTTTCATCATTTATTTGTGTTAAGGTTTTATTTTTTGGTGAATTTTAGTTGATTTCAGCATGTTTTCTATATTTTTTCTCCACATTATTTGTCTTTCCCCTGTTATATATTATCATTTTAGTTTTGTATAGTTTGTGTCATTTTAATATAGTTTTTGTTTTTTTAAATATTTTTAGTGTAATTTTATTACAGTTTTACTATAGTTTTGTCTGTAATTTAACTGTAGTTAAATACACACATGCGCACATGTGCAGCAGGATTATTTTTAGATTATTTCAAGCAGCGATAAATATCATTACAGTCGAGGCTTTTTATACGGCGTTAGAAGATTCATGTTTCAGAATATATTCATATTTATCCAAATAAAATATATAGTATTATTTTAGTTTAGTATAATTTTAATATAGTTTGAGTCTAATTTTAGTCTAATTGTTGTATATTTTTAGTATAATGTCAGTATATTTTTTTTATATATTTTTAGTATAATTTTATTACAGATTTACTATAGTTTTTGTCTATAATTATAATAACTGCAGTTAAATTCACACATGCAAATGCATCTGTCTATGTGCAGCAGGATTATTTTTAGATTCCCTCAAGCAGCGATAAATATCATGACAGTCGAGGCTTTTTTACGGCGTTAGAAAATTCATGTGCAGAATATATTTATATTTAACCAGATAAAATGTAAAGTGTGTTGAAATAAATAAACATGTCTGTTCCATGTGTTGTTTCATTTTGTCCTTTAATGATATGAACAATATCTGCAGTTTTATTCTGAATTATTTAAAATACCAGAAATATTTAATTCTTTCTTTTCATTCTGGTCAAATTCAGCTGTTTTTGAAGCAAATAAAAATCTATTCAATCAATGAAAATAAAAATGTTACAAAAATTATTTAATAAATTATTTAATAAAATAAGAGGCTGATTTAAAATATTTAGTGTTTGTGTTTAAATGCATTTTTTTAATTTTAAATTAAATCTTCCATATTCAGAATATACCTGTTATTTTAAGTTTTAATGAAAATATGTATTTTTACAGTGAGACCTGTTTTATGTTTAGAGCTCATGTAAAAAAAACTTTTCTTTTTCCTGGGTTTTTGGCACCTGTAAATATTGTGCATTCCTGATCACTGCTGTTTTCTTTTTTGTTTAACTTGGTGTAAATAAATCACTACTGTAACACTAAAGGCTCGTTGTCCAATTCATCATTCCCATTGTAAAAAAAAACCAACAAAAAAAAAAACCTGTGACACACGCTATAACTTAATGTAAACATACTGTACATAACTCCATGGTGACGCCGCCATTTTAAAAGGTGAAAACAACAGCTTATCAACCACTGTGTGAACAACACTGCACCGTCCTGCACGATTTAAACTGTGTAAAATGTCCAAGTGTTGTGCAGCCTTTGGGTGAAATAACTGCTTGGATGGAAGAGAACCTGTGTTTATTCCTTGTACCGACAGAAAGAGTGAAACATGTGCAGCATGACTTTAGGCGCTGAGAAGCAAAACTCTGGATGATGGCGAGAGATGGAGTCTGAAATCAAAGTGGACCTTTGGTCGAGTTATACGACTATTTTAACGCCTAAAAATATACTTTTTTTTAAATTAAAAAAACCTCCTGTTTGACCTCAACGACCTCCTGTTTGACCCCAACGACCTCTTGTTTGACCCCAACAACCTCTTGTTTGACCCTAACAACCTCCTGTTTGACCCTAACGACCTCCTGTTTGACCCTAACGACCTCTTGTTTGACCCTAACGACCTCTTGTTTGACCCTAACAACCTCCTGTTTGACCCTAACGACCTCCTGTTTGACCCTAACGACCTCTTGTTTGACCCTAACAACCTCCTGTTTGACCCTAACAACCTCCTGTTTGACCCTAACGACCTCCTGTTTGACCCTAACGACCTCTTGTTTGACCCTAACAACCTCTTGTTTGACCCCAACAACCTCCTGTTTGACCCTAACGACCTCCTGTTTGACCCTAACAACCTCCTGTTTGACCCTAACAACCTCCTGTTTGACCCTAACGACCTCCTGTTTGACCCTAACGACCTCTTGTTTGACCCTAACGACCTCTTGTTTGACCCTAACAACCTCCTGTTTGACCCTAACGACCTCCTGTTTGACCCTAACGACCTCTTGTTTGACCCTAACAACCTCCTGTTTGACCCTAACAACCTCCTGTTTGACCCTAACGACCTCCTGTTTGACCCTAACGACCTCTTGTTTGACCCTAACAACCTCTTGTTTGACCCCAACAACCTCCTGTTTGACCCTAACGACCTCCTGTTTGACCCTAACAACCTCCTGTTTGACCCTAACAACCTCCTGTTTGACCCTAACAACGTCCTGTTTGACCCTAACAACCTCCTGTTTGACCCTAACAACGTCCTGTTTGACCCTAACAACCTCCTGTTTGACCCTAACGACCTCCTGTTTGACCCTAACAACGTCCTGTTTGACCCTAACAACCTCCTGTTTGACCCTAACGACCTCTTGTTTGACCCTAACAACCTCCTGTTTGACCCCAACAACCTCCTGTTTGACCCTAACAACGTCCTGTTTGACCCCCATCACCATATTTAAGACTTTTCTCATATCCGATCGCACACATTCTGTTTCTTATTTTCCGTCATAAAAACCTCAGTTAAAGACGCTGACGATGCAGTTTTCCAACACGTGTCACTTCAGCATCAATTCCATCAATGAAAAAAAAAAATCCTCTTTCGTCTTTGTTTATTCTGATAAATATTAATGTGTGGATTTTCTGGACCTCGTGTGTGTTGATAAATATTAATGTGAGTGTGTGTGGGTCAGGATGTGAACAAACCACTGCAGCAGCTGCTCTGGGAATTTAACTACAAATGTCAAACACAACACACTGTACGTTAAAACACATGCTTTTATTATTATTATTATTATTATTATTATTATTATTATTATTATTATTATTATTATTATTATTATTATTATTATTATTATTATTATTATTATTATTATTATTATATCATTATTATTATTATTATTATTATGAGCTACGTTTGTTTTGTCTGAATTCAATACAGTTTGTTCACAGAATATAAAAAAAATATTTTCTGTTAAAGGTTAAATATTGTTTTTATTGTCCTTCAGACATTAAATCAGAATGAAGGTTTATGTTTTGACTTTAAAACAACGTTCTTAGATTAAAATATGTACGTGAGTTACAGAGTTTCTGTTCATTAGATTTTTTAACAACACGCATTAAAAACAACAAAACACTGAGATTTTACGTTTGTTTGTTCACACAGGAAAGTTGACTTTTTTAACTTTATTTGTATTTAATTTTGTTTTTGATCCACTAAAGATTAATTCTAAAATGTAAGATCCAGTGACACTGAAGTTTTATCTGGATGATTTTGTTTGGTCGAATAAAAAATATAAAGACATTTAAAAAATGAATTAAGTTATTTTCACACATGTTCACGGAATAAAAACTCTTCTCATCTGTTACTAATTACATTTTACATTTATATTATTTATATTTTGCAGAAACTCACGGAGGAAAGTTAACTTTATTTGGTGTTTTGTTTTTTAGTTTGTTTTGTTTTAACTCCTTCTAATGGACGACCCTTTTCTTTCTTTTTCTTTCTTTTCTCTTTCAACAGCTTCTTCTTTTTCTTTTCATCACAATAATAAAATTACAACAGACTTTACATTTACTGTTTAACAGCACTGGTAATGATAATGAATTAATAATGAGGAAAGAATTATTTAACTTAATTTTTTGTTTAATTGTGTTGATGATGCACTAAGGATGAATTCTAAAATGTAAAATCCATATATATGTAGACACATATAAATATAAACTGAAGAAAGAAATAACATAAAACAATAACAAAAACATACTGTAGTTCTAAAAAGGAGAAGGAAGATGACATTTGTTTTTAGATTCATACCCCTATGACCAAGTTTTAAGTTCATATATAATATAATATAATATAATATAATATAATATAATATAATATAATATAATATAATATAATATAATATAATATAATATAATATAATATAAGATCAGATAATGTAATATAATTTGATATATCACATAAATACCTCCATATACCATATGTATGTGTGTGTGTATATACACACACACATACATATATATATATATATATAAAACTATCACATTATCTCATCTACACCGACAGATTTCTTCTTCCATATAATTATTTAAAAGTATTTTTTTTCCTACTTTTACATTTATGCCTTTGTCAGACACTTTTGTCCAGATTTACTGAAAGGAGAAAATGTACTTTATTTTTATTGAACTTGGTTTATTTCTTTAGGTGTGCACGAAGGATAATTAAAAAAAATTTGAGATCCACTGTTTATATTTTATCTGGATGATTTTCTGTTGTGGACTAAATAAACATGTTTAAATAATAATACTAATACTACTACTACTACTACTACTACTACTACTACTACTACTACTACTACTACTACTACTACTACTAATAATAATAATAATAATAATAATAATAATAATAATAATAATAATAATAATAATAATGTTATTAAACTTTATTTGTATAACACCTTTCATACATAAATTGTAGCCCAACATGCTTCACATTGATCTGAAATCAAAATACATTGGATTTGGTTACACTCAAAATGATAAAAGTACAAGAAATAAAATAAAGAAAATGATTATACATAAATGATAACATTTCAATAAAATAAATAAAAGTGCAAGAAATTAAATTAAATTTGCACAGACTTGCATTAGAGGTGAAATAAAGATGCAATAGTAACTATATTAATATTATTATTAATATATTAATTATATTAAAATGTCCGTAAAATATTCGGAGATGGAATAAAATAAAATAAAAATAAAAACACATTCCTGGTTTTTGAATTATGATGAAAATAAAAATATTTTCAGTGAAATGACGTATTTTTCTCTAATATTTTTGGAATTGTATCCTATAATAACTTTGGTGTGTAGTGAACAAAGGCTGCGTCCTCCATTTTCTGTGTAATTTTTCTGGTCGTTGCTATGGTAACCCTTTGTTTGATGACCTCAGTGTTTGTAAAGAAACTGGACGTGGTTCTATTTAGAGCTTTGGAAACATAATAATAATAATAATAATAATAATAATAATAATAATAATAATAATAATAATAATAATAATAATAATAATAATAATAATAATAATAATATAAAATCACATATACATTCATGCATGTGTCAAACCCGTTTTTCCTATAGTTACAGTGTAAATAAAATTTGATTTAATTTATTTAGTAACACTTTATATCGACACACACTTCACTATATATTAATCAATTATTACCTATTTGTTAATTATTGTTTATACACATTCATAAAACATTTGTTCAGACTGACAAATTATTTGTTCACTTTATTTATGATAAATTGTCTATGAATAAACCATTAATAAATAGGTGATAAATGGTCATGCATTATAAAGTTTTACCATTTTGTGTTTATTTATTGTTTTTTTTTCAGGGTGTGAAGTGGACGAGTGTGCAGAAGATAATTTTAATAGTTTGTTTTGTGTCTGCGTGATTTTATTTTGTGAATAAATTAAAACACAATAAAAAATGAAATAATTATATAATCATATATTATATTTTCCATGTACTTTGGAAACATATTTTAAGGTGAATAAATATAATAATAATAATGAACCTTTAAAGACTTTTGGATAATATTGGATGGATAAAAACTATTTTTATCCATATTTATTAACCTTAAAAGACTAAGACTAAAATAATTATTATTAATTATTACCTCACGTACGCATTATTATGTGTGTGTATATATATATATATATATTATTTTATTTTGTTCTTTATTTATTCATTTATTTTGGTTTCTTTTTATATTGTTTGTATGTTTCAGATAAATAAATAAATTAAATTAAATAAAAATGAACACTATTATATTTATTCTCCTTGAAATGTTTTACCAGAATACATGGGAAATATAACATGTGGTTGTTTAACGTGGTTATTCAGTTGTTGTTTTTTATTGTATTGTGTTTGTTCTTAGTTTATTATCGTGGATTATTTCAGTTTTTTTTAATCTATGAAAACATTTATTTTTAAAACTGTTAAAACTTAATAAATACATGAGTTCAAAAGTAATAATATGTACAATGTGTTGTTTAAATAATGTAGAAATTAACTTATTATTGTTTATTTCAATAAATTATGGAAGCAAAGTCACAATTAAATAATTGATTAGATGAGATAGTATTTATTTTATAGTAAAATCTTAAAACTATTGATTTTTATGAAGTGCATTTAAACATAATGAAATTATTAGTTGAATTATTTTGGGATTTACTTCAGATTTCAAATTAATTTTGGGAGGAAGAAAAACTGTCCAATATTTACTAGTCATCTGGGAAATATTAATTCAGAAAAACCAAATATCTGTGAAAAAATAACATTAGTTTAGACTGACTAAGGTGGAATTAATTCATATTTGTTAATATCTGAATATTGATTATATGTTGTTGACTTTAATGATAAAATATAATTAATTTCTACTTTTCAGTTGATTTTATTCAAACAAAAATGAGTCAAATACAATTGACAAATAATTAAAACAATGATAAACCAAACTACACAAAGTCTTTTAATTTATTTTTAATATTATGGATTTTATTAATATTAATTAAGTCCAGACAGACGTTTTACAGTGTAACCTGAGTGTATTTAATTATTATAATATTTGCCCATGTAATTGATAGATAATTTTATTTGATTTATTTAACTTCTGCAGTATTTAAGCACAAAAAAAGATCATTTAAATTAAAAAACTGTTCTTCAGTCAGTGTTGAACCATAGATGAACAATGAAAATATATAGAAAACATTATAAAAGTCAGAATAGAAATCAGTAAAAAAAAAAAAAAAAAAAAAAAAAAAAAAAAAAAAAAAAAAAAAATTATCTAAATTTAAAGAAGTGTATTTTTTTTTTTTTTTTCATTTCTGGTCCAAATAAGTGATGTCGGTTAAATTCAAATAAAGATGGAATCACCCCAGGTAAGTGGAGACTTTAGTTTTTACAAATAAAATAAAAAAAAAAACAGGTTAATTGATTTTTTTAATTAAAATAAAAAAAATAGATTTCACATATTTCAACTTTGATTAAAAATTTTAAATGATTCATTTTATTAACTACATTTTAACACAATTTATTAGTTGAATTATTTTTGGATTTACTTCAGATTTCTAATTAATTTTGGGAGAAAAAACTGTCCAATATTTACTAGTCTTCTGGAAAATATTAATTCAGAAAAACCAAATATCTGCAGTAATAATAATAATAATAATTTAGACTGACTAAGGTGGAATTAATTCATATTTCTAAACATCTGAATGATATTGATGTATATGTTGTCGACTTTAATGATAAAATATAATTAATTTCTACTTTTCAGCTGATTTTATTCAAACAAAAATGAATGAAAATGCAACTGATAAATAATTAAAATAACGCTAAAGCAAACTGCACAAAGTATGTTAGTTTAAGTTTAACATAATTTATTTTATTAATATGAATTAAGTCCAGTCAGACTGTTTCCAGTGTAATCGAACCATAATTAATATATTTGCCCATGTAATTGATATATAATTTCATTTGATTTATTTAACTTCTATTTAAGCAAGAAAAAAAAGCTCATTTAGATTAAAAAAAAACTGTTTTTCAGTCAGTGTTGAACCATAGATGAACAATGAAAATATATAAAAAACAATATAAAAGTCAGTTGTAAAACTAAAGAAATCAGTAAAAAAAAAAAAAAAAAATGTAATCAAAAGAAGTGGTTCAAATATGTGATGACAGTTAAAATAAAAAAAAGATAGAATCACCTCAGGTAAGTGGAGACTTTAATTTTTTACAGATAAAATAAAAAAAACAGGTTAATTGATTTTTAGTAAAATAGAAAAAAATAAACTAATTGAATACATGTTGAAGTATTTCAACTTTAAATTTTTGATTAACAATTTAAAATGATTGATTTTATTTAGTAAATTTAAACACAATGAGATTATTAGTTTAATTATTGTTCAGATTTAACACATATTGAGTAAATATAAATACATTTTAGGAGGAAAAACTGTCCAATATTTACGAGTATTCTGGGAAATATTTCATATATAATATATAAAATAATTCAGAAATACCAAATATCTGCAGAATATTAATTATTTAGACTGACTTGGGTGGAATTAGATCATATTTCTAAACATCTGAATGATATTGATTAATATGTTGAGGATAAAATATAATTAATTTGTACTTTTCAGCTGATTTTATTCAAACAAAAATGAGTCAAACTGCAACTCATAAATAATTAAAATGTCATTAAATCAACATAACAATAAACCAAACAGCACTAAGTCTAATTTTTTTTAAATGTCGACTTTAATATAATATAATTAGTTAATATTAATTAAGTCCAGTCACATTTTACAGTCTAACCTGAGTGTCTTTTCAGCTTTTTTCATACATTTTGTGTGATTTTTTATTTATTTTTTTACTCTTCTTTGCACATTTAATCCCTGACGTATGTCGACCGGTCACTTCCTTTTTGTGGTCGTCATGGTGATGTGATTATTTCCAGAACTTGACCTTGTGTTGTTTTAAAAATGGGTGATATTTTAGTAGGAACAGGTCAGTGTGTTCAGGTTTTACTTTATACATGAACTGCAGCCGCTGCGTTTCCGTCTGAGGTGTGAAGTGATGTTAGTGAAGCAGAGCACCAGATGGACTGATCAGCACTATTACTGCACACACACACACACACACACACACACACACACACACACACACGTATAATTTCCATGACCACTGAACCCTGGATGACGAGCTGTCGGTGAAGTAGCAGAAAAAAAAGACGTCTTACAATCCAGTGTCGTGTGTTTGAACAAAGACATGATTCAACCTGTGAACTGTGTGTGTGTGTGTGTGTGTGTGTGTGTGTGTGTGTACGTACTCACATCTTTATGGGGACATTGTGTTTACACAGTCACACCATAAGGACCAAAATTCAGGTCCCCACGAGTGTCAAATATAAATGTAGGTATATATGTATGATGTACGTATGATGATTTGTGCAGATGGTGTGGCTCTATAAATACATTCATTTGTTTAGTTTTTTTATGGAATCTTGATAAAAAACAAATTATATAAAAATAAATTCTTTATTTTATTGAAAAAACATATGTCTTTATGCTCACTACCTACTAGGTGTCCTGTTTGATCATCTCCAGAACATTTTTATCTGTATTTTGGAGCATTTTGGATTGTATTTATTTATATTGATTTAGTGTTGCTCTTTTCACACACACACACACACACATATATATATATATATATATATATATATATATATATATATATATATATATATATATATATATATATATATATATAACTTTTATTTTTACACAGTAAATTAAATGCAGGAAAATGCCAGATTTTTTGCTGAAAAATCTACAAATTAAATGTAAAGGTCAGAATGTAAAGACAAATTCAGTTGAAAATCCATCTAATACTTCTGAGTCTTTGTATCTTTTTTTAAATTTAAATTGTTGTTATTTTATTCTTTTTTAATTTTGTTTTGTTTTTTTAATTGTCTTAAATTTTTTTGTTATTTTTACACTTTTAAATATTAAAAATAATTTATTAAAAAAAACAATGTCTTCACGCAGGTGAAGAGAGAAACATGTTTGAAGATGTGTTTCCTTTTTATTTTATTTTATTATATATATATATATATATATATATATATATATAATTTTATTTATTTTTTTACAAACTTGGTCCCCATGAGACATGGAAACCACTTTTTGTGTGTGTGTGTGTGTGTGTGTGTGTGTGTGTGTGTGTGTGTGTGTGTGTGTGTTCTCTACACACACTAATTGTGTGAACGCAGGAGGGTTGAAGTTTCTCGGCTGCATGAAAAACTGCAAAGTGCTTATTTTCCATTTTTCCACTCTACTTCCCACTGAGTGTTTCATCACCTCCAGAGGAAACTAACTTCATTATTTTTATGTTGTTTTTTTTGTTGTTTGTTTTAGTTTTTAGTTTTTTTTTTCATTTCATCCCTCCTCTTTTTATTATTTTTTTTTCTATATTTTATTTCCACATTGTCATTTTCTCTGGAGTGAATCTACTTAAAAAACATGAGTTTTTCTTCCTCTTTAATTCAGAATAAAGGATAATTCCTCAGTAACATTACTCCTGCCGTTCTGCACATGCTCAGTAACATTATTTCTGTCGTTCTGCACATGCTCAGTAACATTATTCCTGTCGTTCTGCACATGCTCAGTAACATTACTCCTGTTGTTCTGCACATGCTCAGTAACATTATTTCTGTCGTTCTGCACATGTTCAGTAACATTATTTCTGTCGTTCCGCACATGCTCAGTAACATTATTCCTGTCATTCTGCACATGCTCAGTAACATTATTCCTGTCGTTCTGCACATGCTCAGTAACATTACTCCTGTTGTTCTGCACATGCTCAGTAACATTATTCCTGTCGTTCTGCACATGCTCAGTAACATTATTCCTGCCGTTCTGCACATGCTCAGTAACATTATTTCTGTCGTTCTGCACATGCTCAGTAACATTATTCCTGTCGTTCTGCACATGCTCAGTAACATTATTCCTGTCGTTCTGCACATGCTCAGTAACATTATTCCTGCCGTTCTGCACATGCTCAGTAACATTATTTCTGTCGTTCTGCACATGCTCAGTAACATTATTCCGGCCGTTCTGCACATGCTCAGTAACATTATTTCTGTCGTTCTGCACATGCTCAGTAACATTATTCCTGTCGTTCTGCACATGCTCAGTAACATTATTTCTGTCGTTCTGCACATGCTCAGTAACATTATTCCTGTCGTTCTGCACATGCTCAGTAACATTATTCCTGTCGTTCTGCACATGCTCAGTAACATATTTCTGTCGTTCTGCACATGCTCAGTAACATTATTTCTGTCGTTCTGCACATGCTCAGTAACATTATTCCTGTCGTTCTGCACATGCTCAGTAACATTACTCCTGTCATTCTGCACATGCTCAGTAACATTATTTCTGTCGTTCTGCACATGCTCAGTAACATTATTCCTGTCGTTCTGCACATGCTCAGTAACATTATTCCTGTCGTTCTGCACATGCTCAGTAACGTTATTCCTGTCGTTCTGCACATGCTCAGTAACATTATGCCTGTCGTTCTGCACATGCTCAGTAACATATTGATATTAACCTTAAATGGTCGTAACTCCAAACAGAGTAGTAATAAATACTCAGTTACAATTATTGACAGTTAGGAAACTGCACATTGATTCCAAAATGGCATCATGACCTTTGACCTTGAACCATATTGAAAGATTAAACCCATAGTCTTATGTTTTCAGAGGAAGACGTCCATTAAGATCTACAATTTTTGTGAGGGGGCGGGGTTTGTTTTACCTGGTGTACCCACATATGGATGTTAAAGTATTTTTATGAAGTATATTTATACTATATATAAAATGTAACCCATGTGTTTGTCTCTTGTCGGATCGCTGTAGTTAAAGCTGGTGAAAGGAAGAAATATCTGCTGTTCACTTCATATGTGAATCTGTTTGTCAGTGTTTGGGAACTGAATCAATTCTATTTAAGCTCCTCCCATTTTCTGTCAGCAAGGGACTTTCCTCATTGCCATGGAAACCGGCCTGGGGTTACACACACAGACACACAGAGCTGACTTGGACTAAAGCCTGTCTGAATGTTAAACCATGCCTCGGAGCTGCTGTGATTTTTAGGAAAACTGTAAATAATTGGTGAAAACAAAGTTAATCATGAGTGACAGGAGGTTCTGAGGAACGAGTAGATATATTTATTTTTCCTGTAGTGTGAAAAATAAGTGAGATACAGCAGTTTTAAAACCACTGAACTCACCAAAATGAAGCAGATCTGTTAGTCTGTCAGTCATACTAAAGCCCCGCCCACAGTGTTTGTCAATCATGTTAAAGCTCCTCCCACAGTCTTAATTGTCTGCAGGTGTTTCATAGTGCCAGGAGCACTGTTGCCATGGTGATGAGCAGTGGCGGGAACTTCAAAGGGCAGACTCATAGACAGCTCCACACTCTGTTACATGGAAAAAATAGGTGTGAACATACTGCCGAACTACTGCCATTTTTGGTAAAACTGTAAATAATTGGTGAAAACAAAGTTGATGATGAGTGACAGGAGGGTCTGAGGAACAAGTACATGTACTTTTTATGTGTGTACTGTGAAAAATAAGTGAGTTAGAACAATTTAAAAAACACTGAACTCAACATGAGACAGAAATGATTTTTCCAATAGAAGTCTATTGACAGAAATCCCTGACATCATCCCAAACAGGTTCCTGTCATTTCACTTTAAAAAGAGCTAGATCTTCAAACCCTGGTTTGTTTGAATTCTCACAACCATGGCAACATTTGTGGAAAAGATTGTTTGTCTACTATTTATGGTTTTGCCGTGAGGACGAGTTATTGAGACATTTTTCAGCTTAATTTTTTCTTCTCTCGTGCTCTAGCGATGACATCACCCACTGATAAAAAGTCAGATTTTGGTCTTTTCAGGGTGGATTTACTGAGTTCTCTATCGACAACCGTAAATCACACCCTCATGACAATCACATCCTAAAGACACCACAAAAATGACTGCGTTTGAAAGTTTAAATGAAGTCTGTGCGACAAAGTATCATGAAGCAGTAGCATTGGCAAAAAAGGCAATTTTTTGTTGGTCCCATTAAGAATGAATGGGTTTTATTTGTCATAATAATGTGAAATCTTTACGACGTGTGAAACCACACATGTAATCTGACAAATTTTTCCTATTTAGTGCAAAACGCTATGATGTGACAATTCGGGGTTATAGCCATGTAAACATGTCCCAATTCATTTCAGATGGACATTTTTGACAGTTTTTTTGCATTTTATGTGAAGTCCATGCATCACAATGTTAATCCTGACGGAAACACATCTTTACACACACACATACATTTTCGTGTCTACTTACAGTGGTTCGGGCTGCATTTTTTGTGAAATTCTTTTGGATAAGTCAGAAGTCATAATAAATATTACAAATAATATGGCCCTGTGCCTTGCATTACATGCAAGCACACGAGGAAGTGTGTCCCTGGATAATTCTGATATTTCATGTCAATTAGTACAAATATAGAACGATATGATCAATGATGACAGTTTTAAGTTTTCAGAGGAGCTTGTTTCTTTCTGGTTCTCATCTTTGTTTTCAGTAGTTGAGGTGGAGGGTGGATTTGTGAGAAGACCAGAAAACGTTTCACCTGAGGCGTTCCTTTTCCAAGTATCTGTGCAATCTAACGCAATCCCACACAGCAGCCAGGCAACATACTATTTATTTTATTTTATTTTTCTCATTGTTTGTTTTACCCAGTGTGTCAGAAACAATATTCTTTTTTTTTTCTTGTTCATTTTCACCTGATATTAAACTGACATTTGTATTCAGAAGATGTTTTGTGGATAATAAGGTTTTTAAGAGTTCTTGCACATATTGGTTTTTAATACTTCTCTTCAGTGAGATCATATTGAGTTTTTAATTAACCCTTTCATGCACGCTGGTCACTACAGTGTATAGTAATGCATCCTCTATCATTACAGTATGTATATATATATATACATATATAGTATGATTTGCCGGCGGGGATCTGGTTTTGGGCATCCGGCCCATTAGGGTCCACTGATTTTGCTGCCTGCATGCACCTGGGCCCCGCGAGACCAGGATCCCACCTCAGCCGGCGTACGCTGCCCACCGTGGGGTTTCTGGGAAACCCTCTGACTCAGGTGTGCATTAGATTCCTGTGTTTCAAGATGACATCGCAGCTGACCCCTCACACCTCTTGTATATGGGCCCCCACCCTGGCAACGCAGGTTGGCACACTGGGGGAGAGAAGGGGCAGCAAGTCTGGGAAGTGGTGAAGTCCGGGCAGAGGGCGCTGTAAAGGTTACTGCTGGAACTGCGAGCCAGTTTGGACCCCAGACCCTTCCTGGCTGATCTGGAGCCAGTCGCGGCAAATGCGTCTGGCAGGGACACAAAGAAGGGACCCTCCCAGCACCGAGCGGCCAACCCAGACCCGCTGAGGTTCAGCCGCTCAGGGGGACTGTGCAGACTCTACCCATTTACCTCTCAACAGTTTCGCGACCTCTTGAACTCTCTGTTCAAAATTCTTTCCAATTTCCCTTCAGGTACTTGTTGACTATGGGTCTGGTGTCTGTATTTAACCTGAGATAGAGTTTAACACCCGCTTTGGGCTGCATTAATAAACAACCTGACGCTGAGAAGACCAGACCCCAGCATGACGGCAACCGGGCAGCGGTCTTCCGTACGCCACATTTCCCACATCCACCCGATTTGGTGCTAGGCTCTTCCCTCTTCACCTGCTTCTACTGAGGGAATCCTGGTGAGTGTCTTTTACTCCGCTTAGTAATATGATTATAATCTGGAATGAGGGTCAGAACATCCAACACAAGCTTTTTTTTCTGTGGGAAATCACACCCTGTACATATATATATATATATATATATATATATATATATATATATATATATATATATATATATATATATATATATATATATATATATATATATATACTGTATATATATGTATATACACACACACACACACACAATGTCATCACATGGTGTACACAGTGGACATGCTAACATGCTAACGCCATCAAAGCTTCAAACTAATTAGAAAGCAGACATAAAGGGATGTGGACTGTGGTGTGAGGGGTGCGTGGTTGCAGCAGCTGGGGGTTCGGCTGCTGTTGCTGCTGCTGCCACTTCTGCTGCTGTTGCTGCTGCTGCTGCTGCCACTTCTGCCGCTGCTGCTGCTGCTGTGGACAACAGTTTGAGCCTTTAGCTGTGTGTATCAAATGCCACCAGCGTTTTTCTAATCCACAGGGACACAAGTTTGGCACCCACTGGAACCTTCTCTCACTGTGACAGTTTCAGCTCAGTGATTCACCAGGGTGGGGGGTGGGTGTGGGGGGGGGTCTGCCTACATATGTATGTGTTATTGTGTCCATAACGACTTCCATCTCTCTCTCTCTCTCTCTCTCTCTCTCTCTCTCTCTCTCTCTCTCTGCCCCCCCCCTCTCCCTTCACTATTGTTTGAGGGCTTCAACATGAGCCCACTGTGCTCATTACACACAAACACACTGCAAACTCAACCCCAGGGACTGTCTTTTCAACTCACCATCCTCTTCCTCACTCCTGCTCCATCCTCACTACCCTTCCATCTCTCTCTCTCTCTCTCTTTCTCCACTGTCTGCTTTATTTCTTTGTGTTGGAGCCCTCCTTCCTTCCTTTGCTTCACTCAGTATCAGAAGCTCCTCTGGCTGGGGCTACAGTCGCCGTGGTAACCTCCTCTGACCAGTCGCCTTGTTTTTTTTTTTTTTTTTTTTTTTTTTTTTATCTCATCACGTTTCTTCCACCTGCTCTCACCCATGAGACCTGGACTGATGGGAGGGAGGGGAGTTGGGGGTGGGGGTGGGGGTGGTGGTTACAGGAAGTGGAAGTCAGCAGAGTGGTTTTCTGTAATTTTAGAAACTTTTGCACAATAAAATAAAGGCAACAAACCACATAATATCCACAATGATTTCCCAAATTCACTCTTTTTTTCCACAAGGAAAACATAGTATATGATCACTGGCTGAGCATGGACTACATTTATAGTTGATTTTTGTCTTTGCTCTGAACACAAGTATAAATAATAGTGAGTGAGTGAGTGAGTGAATAGTTTAAAAAATACATTAGAAGCAGCGGGGGGTGACATAGTTCAAGTACAACTCCTGGTTTTGTCTGTCTCTTCAGTTGCCTTTTCCTCTTCAAAAATAAACTTTCCAAAGACATCTGTTTTTTTTATTATTTTGCTAACATATGGGTTACATTTTTGGCATTCAAGTGACAGAAGCTGTGTTTCCATGACAGTTTTTTCGCAAAACAATATCGATATTCCTCAAATTTCGACAAAGTATATTTGTGCTTTGAACGTGTTTCCATTGACGGTTGTTCTAGGCAGGAGTGAAATATCATTCCACCACATTTCACTGCTGTCACCTTCGAAGCATCAGATCACTTGACCGCAATATCACTCTGATATTAGAGTGAATGAATTGGCTAATTCTCTCATCAGTAAAAGTCACTGGCGAACTCTTTAAAGACCCTAACATGTAGAACAAACCACCTGTCTCACATTATAAGGGTCTGTACATGTGGTCCCTACATTGTCAGGTCGAAATCTTAAGTGTAAACATACTCAGTACTTAACAAATTATGAGCAGCCAAAGTGTTATGGTTACAGGCTGTCATTTGCACTCCGAGAGAAGTGGTCATGTGACTATGTAGTCACATCCTGTGACATATATTGCAGAAAAAGTGTTTCCATTGCGCTTTTGCGATATATTACAATATCGAAACGTCTGAAAAAACACCTCATGAAAGCGTGAAAACTTTTTTCGATATTTGACTGTTTTTTCGAAATTGCCCAATTTTGATAGCAATATTTACATTTTGTGAATTTCCAAGGGTAATGGAAATGCAGCTATTGGTGTAAGCGACAGAATCCGGTCATTTTTCAAAATAAAAGATTGTTCAGACTCGGATAATAAGTACAAGACAAATAATTAAGTAATTATTACGCAGCCGGCGGCCCGGTACCAATTGATCTATGGACCGGTACCGGTGCGTGGCCCGGGGGTTGGGGACCCCTGGTCTAGGTGCTTGATGTTGAGCATAATCCTATAATATGATGTGGTGAAAGCATTTAATTTGTTTTCCATCTCCCCTAATATTACCATATAGCAGTATTGTCACACACCTGGTGTTGCAAAGCTTGACTTTAGTGTGTGTGGAGACCGATGAGCTTCTCCCAATCTTCTCTAGCTTTCAAAAAGCAGTCCATGCTAGTGCTTTCTTCTTTCTTCTTTCTACATAGACCCTAAGTATTTAAAGTTGGCGCCATCTCTTATTGGCTGTCCATATACCTGTAGCGGTGGTTGTGGATTACAGTTAATTGTCATGTCTTGGGTACCTAGGTCTTGCACCCTAGGTATGGATGACTCAAATAGGGCAATGTCATTGACAAAGTCCAAATCATTAAGGGTTTTATCTGAGTGTCTTTATTACTGCCAAGGGTGAGTGACTACACCTGCGTCCGTGTTCTTGGGTGCTTCTGACATTAAGTAATCAATAAGCAAACGGGGTGAGCACATCTCCTTGCAGAACTCCTGTAGTAACCTAAAATGTGTTGGAGATGGTACCATTGACTACAACTGTACTTTAGAAGTTATTGTATAGTGCTTTGATGGAATTAACTATAACCTCGGGTATACCGTAATGGAGAAGGACAGCAAGCATTGTACTTCTGTCGATGCAATCAAAAAGTTTGTTGAATTCAGCAAATTTAACAGTAAGTGGGAGTTGGTAGGACAGGAAACCCTCCATGCTCCTACAGAGAATGTGTATCAGTTGAGCACAACTTCTGTCTGGGATAAAGCTGACCTGGTTCTTCCTCAGTATTGGGTCAACATGCTCTCTTATTCGCATTACTAGTATCTTGTTGTACACCTTAGCTGCTACCGACATTAGGCTAATCCCTCTGTAGTTGGTCATCAAACTCAGATCCCCTTTCTTTGGTAGAGGTATAATAGCATTTGTTGTCCACTGTTCTGGGGGGATTAGCATGGTGCAGACCTCTGTACAAAATTTATGGATGGAGTCGGCCATTACATGTCCATCTCCCTGGCGGGCTTGCGCGGTTATTGCACAATCCAGGCCTGGCGCTTTATTGTTCTTCAGGTCCTGGATGACCTTTACTATTTCCTCTTGTGTAGGTGGATCAATACTGATGGGGAGGTTTTGATCAGCAGGTGTGGGGAGAGATTCTGGAGGGCCACTGTGGTTATTCAGTAGATCAGCGAAGTATAGCTTCCACTCATCCAGGAGCTCCGTGTTGCTGGACGGAGCTGATGCATCGCGCTAAAACTACAAACATGTCAGACTATGTGGATCCCACAGATGTAAAACTACAAACATGTCAGACTACGTGGATCCCACAGATCTTTAAGCACCTCCAGTAAACGTACAGGAGTCGTTTCAGTCATTCCAATGCAAAGCAGTGCAGCGCGAGACAAATTTTAAAAGCTCACTGCAGGAGCAATGATTAGCTGCAGTCCCACAAAATAAAACCTTGTTTAAAATAAAAGCTATTAATGATTAATTTTGACTATCATATATATCTGAGACCGGGGAGGTCCCATGAGGGGATCCTCCCAGCACAGATTGGCCGACCCTGTGATACGCTGAGGTTAAATCGCCCAGACGGACTCCTTTAAGGTAGGCTACTTGTTGACTATCGGCCTCCTGCCGGTATTTTGCCTTAGTTTACCAACTGGTGCTTCATTCACAAACAAACCGATTCCAAGAAGACCAGACCCCATCGCGATGGGAGATGTTACTGGGCTCACACCATCCAAAAACTGAGCTGAGCCTCAGTCAAAAGGACTCACACCCCCAAATAACACCGGGCAAGTGGTCTTCCATACGGCACATTTCAACTCACATCTGAAACCTGCAGGACTGCCGGGCAGGAGCGGGACTGAAAACAATAATTCTTTGCGGGAGCAGGACTGGAAATTGTGTCCCATGCAGACCTCTAATGTGCAGTTACCTATGTCAGCCTGGCAGGACTGTCCAATAGAATTTCACCCACTGTTGCGTCTTCATCTGCACAAAGATTTCCTCCTGAAAATGCTCGTCGAAACACGGATGAAAAGTCAAAGACGAGACGCCACTTTTGCGTATTGTGGTTTCATTGTCATTGTATAAACGTAGCCTCAGTGGGATATTTGCTCGTTAAAAGTTAGTAAAATAAATACATACATTTTCTGATTCATTTTATTAAAGTATGTTAACAGATTTAATGTCAGAAACAGATCATTTTTAAAAACATATTATAGAGCAGTGTCATCTGTCACAGTACATTTATAATCTGAGTTCCCTTTGGCTTCTTGTTGAATTCCTCTGGGGTTTCTGTCACCAGTGGAAACCATTAAACACCTTCCATATTGCTCTTTGTCATCTACTGTCACTCAGTTGAACCAAATGGGAACATCAGGATGTTTACGTCTCGTCTTATAGAATGACGCCCGGTGTTAATTAAACTTAACGCAGTTGAATTCCACCATGACCAATTTAATCCACCCTGTGTGGATGTGAGGTAAGACTGGTTGGCCAGGTGGGAACCGTCTGTCTGTGGGCGTGGGGATCCGGGGGGACGGCGGTGGCAGACGGACCGACTAAGAATAGAGTCCCCACACTGACAGGAATGGGTGGATGTAAGACCAATTCACACCTGAGCTGATGAGAAAACGCATGTTTGTCATGTTTGGCTTTACTGTCCACTTTTACACAGTCCACACTTAACTGGAAAAAGGCTCTAAAAACAAGTTAATGTTTTTTTTGTTTTTTTTTTTTGCTTGACTGAAGCAAAAACACAGTACCTCTAGGATTTGGCAGGCCCTTTTTGAGATTGTTGCATCCTAAAACATCTGATGCCTGTGATGAAAGGCTTGTTTTAAAGGTTGAAAGTTGCCATAAATAGTTGCGATTTTCCCCTTTTGGAATCAAACTTAAATAATATTTACTGTTAAATTAATTAAAAGTCATTGTGATATGGTCCTCAAAACTACCTTTTACCGAAATGGTAAATAAACAAGGATTACAAAAATACAATAAAATATGGTGGTTCAAAGTTTAAAGTTCATATGACCTCACAACACTAGATGAAGTTACAAAAATAATATAAATGTCTCAACCAGTAAAAAACTAAAACATTATTACTAGTACTGTGTACTGTGTACTGCGTAGTAGAGGCAGTTTCTGACAAAAATAGAACAAATATATTTAGACAACCTTTCAAATGTGGCAAATTAAATATTACCTGGATGATGAAAATGCAGCAAAAAAAGCACTCTTCCAAATGTACCTGTTGGTACTAGTTAGGGATGTTAACCAATGATGTTTGACCGCATCCACGTTGTCTGGTCATTAAAAAAAAACAAAAAAACAGCCTGCATCAGTCATTCCACTGCACAAATTCTTTATCATTGTAGTGTAGGTAGTGTACTTTGTCTATTGTTCTCTTGTA
>CM035783.1:51568284-51603284 GCA_020466265.1 Siphamia tubifer
TTGTCACTTCCAGACTCGATTACTGCAATAGCCTCCTCTATGGCCTACCTTCTACTAGGGTTGTCACGATACTAAAATTTCCAACTCGATACCGATACTAAGGATAATACTCGATACTAATTTCAATACTGGAGATGTAAGGGATTCCTTTTAAAATGTCCTCCATGGACTGCTAAAAAAAGGTAGTGAGTGCGGGTGCAGAATAAATGCATGTCTATCTCTTGGCAAGTTAAGGTAGGTCTATCTTTTTGCTCAAGCCCTTCTGCAGTGCTAACTGCAAGCCTCTTTATGGTCGAGCGATTATGTGCGCGGGCGGCAGCGTATTGCATCATGTGACCACCGCGGACCCCTTGCGGGACTATGGCAAGCCAAAGTGTTCACATAGCCACGCGTTGTCTTTATTATATCACGCATTACAGAACGCGTTCTAGAACACGTGCCATTGTGCGTGCCAGTGCGCGTACCAGAGCGTTACAGGACGCGTGCTAGAACGCGTTCTGTAACGCGTGATATAATAAAGACAACGCGTGGCTATGTGAACACTTTGGCTTGCCATACGCGACTAGCAGCGCGCACGTCAAAAATGATAGGCTGACATGCTCACGGTGGCCTCCGTGGTGGTAACGTGATACTATGCGCTACCGCCTGGCTGCCGCCCGCGCGCATAAACGTTCGACTATATCGAGGCCTTTAAAAGCAAAGTTGCATCGGATGGTCCAATCACAGACCTATAGAAATAGTGTATAGGTCTGTGGTCGCACTGGCGTCATCCCGTGTGCTGTCAGAGGCAGCTGGAGAAAAAAAGAGACTTTAACTTACACGCCGGCATTACGGCTGTGCCAGAGCTGACTGCGTTGATGCCTGTTTAGAATTCTTAACGTTACCCGCTACAAAAAAGCCGCAACGCGCCATAAAAATAAAAATCGATTTTCCAGCAACTTAGTATCTAATTAGATACCAATCAATATCGATTTAGTATCTAAAATCGATTTTTTTTACAACCCTACCTTCTAAACATCTTCAAAAATTGCAATACATCCAGAACTCTGCTGCCCGCCTCCTCACTCGTACCCGCTCTAGAGAACATATCACTCCAATCCTCCAACAGCTTCACTGGCTTCCTGATCAATACCGCATCCAATACAAGCTCCTCCTGCTCACCTACAAGTCCCTCCATAACCTGGCCCCACCCTACCTCACTGACCTCCTGAAACAACATGGTCCCACCCGCCACCTCCGCTCAGCCGACACCAACCTCCTCACACCAATCACCCGCACTAAGCACCGAACCTTGGGGGACCGAGCGTTTGCCTCCGATGCCCCCACCCTCTGGAACTCACTGCCACAACCCATCAGGAACTCGGACTTATTACAAAACTTCAAATCACGTTTAAAAACTCATCTGTTTAAACTGGCTTTTTCTTTTTTTTAAATGTTTCTTATTTCTTTGTCCCAATGTGAAGCGTCTTTGAGTGTCCAAAAAAGCGCTATACAAGTTTGATTTATTATTATTATTATTATTATTATTATTATTATTATTATTATTATTATTATTATTATTATTATTATTATTATTATTATTATTATTATCTGCCACTGGGTAGAGTTCAGCCCAACTCGACCCAGGCCCGCAGGCATTAAAGCCTGACCCAGCTCGAGCCCAACCAATTAACTTAATTTGCAGGTCAGAGCCCGAAGCAAACCCGAAATTTAAATTCATCCCATAGTATTTTTGGCAGAAAAAATGCAAAAATTTTTCAGATTAAATATTTTTATTATCATGATAAATGCATTTACACAACGAAATAAGACTGGAACACAGAATAAGAGGCCAGACAATGAGAGGGAAAGAGAACTTGATGCGCACTCGCTTATTTACGCGAAGAAAAAAAAAAAGTCAGCGAGAGAGAGAGAAGCCCGAGCCCGACTCCCTCTACCACTGGGGTAAATATGTGGAACCAACTGGACACTAAATGTCAACATCATTTAAGAAAGACTTTACATCAATGGTAATTGGTACTTATATAAAAACACTAAACAATCTATGTTTTTTTTATTTCCTCCTTCTCTATATTTTGTTCTTTATGGTTAAACAACATGCATCAGCTTTGAATTTTTTTTCTTTCAGTCTTTTTGGCTTTCATCATATATGTGAAATTTCCATAAGGTGGGCACAAAAAGCCTCAGCTTCAGCCCAAAGCCTTTTCGGTCTGTTTTTTTTTTACCTATTGTATATCTGCTTCTGTTACTAATTTTTCTGTTTTGTTTTTGACTGAAATGGAAAAATGCAAACAATAAAAATACAAACAATTTAGTTAAATCAGACAATATCTTGTGCTTCATATTTAACATTAGATCAAACATGTGACATTTGTGGTCGAATATTGAAATGGATGTTTCAAACATGCAGCCCGGGGGCTAAACATGGCCCACCAATGGCCCAAATGTGGCCCATGGGATGATTTTTTTGTGATTTTATTCTTTGCCTCTGAATTATAACGACTATAAAAAATAATATGAAATTATCAAAATGTTTCCCCATTTTTTAAAGTATCCTGTAACAATAAAATGTGAATAACCTGAACAAATAGGAACAGCATGAAATGTTTGAAGAAAATTAGACACAATTTGAAAAAAATTCTGCTTCTATTATTAAGAGTTTTTTTGTTTTTATAGAACTGATCCATAAAACACATGGATAAATGATAAACTGAGGCAGAATATTGTTAAAATTACCCTTATTTTCCTTATAAAATGTAATTAGTTTGGTGTTTGGATACTTTATAAAAGTATTTTCATAATTTAACGGCAGGGTTTTTGCATTAAAACAATGACAAAACTCTTGAGTTGTTATTATTTATAAAATATTGTGTTTTCATTTTACAGTTCCGGCCCATCGGAGATCAAATCAGGCTGAATGTGGACCCTGAAGAAAATGAGTTTGAAACCTCTGCTCTAAGGGATTGTTAATGACTGATAAAATAAATCGTTAGTGAACACGGAACACTAGTTTACAAATAAGTTACGAACATCCAGATCCAAACGTTGACAGACTGCTCCTGCTTCACTGTGGTCTGAGTTTAAAACATGTTTTTATTTTGTGTGACTGCAGCTGATCACTTTTGATATTTTATTAACTCCTGAGACTTAAGCTATTCCACTGTAAAAAAAAAAATAAAATAAGCAACAAAATGAACAAAAACTGCCCAAATGATCAGTAAAATGAACAAAAAATAATGTTAAACTAACAAAATAATATGTTACCTGAACAAAGTAAGACACTAATAGAACACAATTGAAGAAAAATTATAAAATAAAAAAAACAAAACGAAGAAAAAAATTAACAAAAATAAGCAACAACATCAACAGAAACTAATAAATAACAGATAACATTAAAAAATGCCAAAAAAAACCCAAACAAACAAACAAATAAGAAAACAAAGTTTAAATAATAATAATAATAATAATAATAATAATAATAATAATAATAATAATAATAATAATAATAATAATAATAATAATAATAATAATAATAATTTATAAATGACTGCTTTTGTAGAAGTCTAAACTAATCCATCCATTCAGAACACGTCAGCGCTGACGCATCAGGGGTTAAAGGGTTAATATATTTGTTGTTGTTTCTTGTAATGATGTATAATCCACCATAGTACTGGAAAGGTGCAGCTGTGCAGGTGCTGGTAGTCCTCACACACACATGCACACACACACACACACACACGCACACGCACACGCACACATGCACACACGCACACACACACACATACACACATACACACACACATACACACACACACACACACACACATACTCACACACATACACACACATACACACACACACACACATACACACACATACACACGCACGCACACACACACACACATGCACACACACGCACGCATACATACACACACACACATACACACACACACTTCCTGTGTGTTTCTGATCTCCGTGTCTTTAGTTGAACGGCGTCGTGTTGCCGTGGGACACAGTCAGTCTGGGATTCTCTGGGAATGTTGGTCCGTGCAGCGTGGAAAAGCTGCTGGAGCGTCCAGGGCTGGTATCCGGGCCTCAGGGTGGACGCTGTCTTCTGCCATAAACCTGTTTCCATGGCGTTCCCCCCAGGCTTTACGCCGTGTGTTGGAGCGAGTTTATGGTTTAACTCTGCAGTCCACCCACACTTTCTACCAAAGTCCTTTTGTTGTTTTTGAAACATCAAACAGACAAAGTATATGATGAACAGTTGTTTTTTTACCCAGTTCTGTTTCAATATATATATATATATATATATATATATATATATATATATATATATATATATATATATATATATATATACACACATATATATACATATTGCCAATGGAACAAATACAAATGATCCTGGCTAATTTTGTTCGATTATCTGTAAAAAAAAAAAAAAACCTTTTCAATATCTGACAGAAAAGTTCTTCTTTATGTGATAGTGTTTGATTTTAAAAATTATGATAGATTTAGATCAGATATGTCCTAAATGCACTTGTTCAGATGTTCTATTTTTCAGTAAATTCTTCCAGATCTTTCTCTGTCCATGTCCTGCTGAAGGCGGCAGAAGACATTTGAGTCCATTATCAAACATCTGTCAGTCTGACTTTGACCATAAAAATATAAATGTGCTGCAGTTTACATCAGTTGTGACACATTTCAAACCTTCTTAAACGTTTTCTCTTTTTTTCACTTTGTCAAACTGTTCAAGCTCAAAGGGATTAAAGTTGTTTCGCTGTTTTACAAAACATCTGTCAAGCTCTGTTTTCACACCAACAAAAGCTTTTCCTGATGATCTGAAAAATACTGTCATTTATGAGATTATAAAAACAAACCCTGCAGCACCAGAACAAAACATCCCATAATGACGCTGACGTTTTCACTTTTCACTTGTTAGTCAAAGCGTCAGCAGCGACACTGTCATTTATTAAACTATATCATCTGTTTATTCATTTAAACAGATGTGAGGAAATCATTTCACTTCATACATTAACAAGTTACAGAAGAAAAAATAAAACAAAAAATACAGGTTATGTGACAAGAATATGAGACTGTTACTGATGAGACTGTTACTGATGAGACTGTTACTGATGTGACTGTTACTGATGAGACTGTTACTGATGAGACTGTTACTGATGAGACTTTTACTGATGAGACTGTTACTGATGAGACTGTTACTGATGAGACTGTTACTGATGAGACTGTTACTGATGAGACTGTTACTGATGAGACTGTTACTGATGAGACTGTTACTGATGTGACTGTTACTGATGAGACTGTTACTGATGTGACTGTTACTGATGAGACTGTTACTGATGAGACTGTTACTGATGAGACTGTTACTGATGAGACTGTTACTGATGAGACTGTTACTGATGAGACTGTTACTGATGTGACTGTTACTGATGAGACTGTTACTGATGTGACTGTTACTGATGAGACTGTTACTGATGTGACTGTTACTGATGAGACTGTTACTGATGAGACTGTTACTGATGAGACTATTACTGGTGTGACTTTTACTGGTGAGACTGTAACTGAAGAGACTGTTACTAATGAGACTGTTACTGATGAGACTGTTACTGATGAGACTGTTACTGATGAGACTGTTACCGATGAGACTGTTACCGATGAGACTGTTACCGATGAGACTGTTACAGATGAGACTGTTACCGATGAGACTGTTACGATGAGACTGTTACTGATGAGACTGTTACTGGTGTGACTTACTGGTGAGACTGTTACCGATGAGACTGTTACAGATGAGACTGTTACCGATGAGACTGTTACTGATGAGACTTTTACTGATGAGACTGTTACTGATGAGAATGTCAGAATATAGAGCCATGTTTTATTTTATTTTGTTTTGTTTTATTTTATTTTATTCAGAATCAGAATGATAATTGTTTTTTGTCACATGTGGATGTGCATCCACAGTGAAATGAAAGTGACACCCCTTAAAACCGTGTAAAGATGCAATACAACTATACAACTATATAACTATACAAATATACAACTCTACAAATATGACAATATACAAAATATACAACATGAAAAAGACTAGACTAAGTAAAATATGCATCAGAATATAGATATAAGTATATACATGGATACACATATGACTATATGCTGAATAATGATATGTATTATATGTACATATTATTATATGTACAAGAATGTTATTATAAGGTTATACACTTTGCTAATATACCATTGACTTGATGTCATACGACGTCAAAACGTGATGTCTTCGACTTTTTGTCTCATTTATTGCAGTCCATAATTATTATTCATCATGAGCCCAAAGAAAGTGATTCCTGGTGTGAATGAAAAGAAGAAGTGGACTGCGTTATCAATAGAAGTGAAACAGGAGATGATTAAAAAAAAAAGGAAAGTGGCACGTGTTTGAGTGATATCAGTGAACCCAGAACCTGTCGACCATCAGTCCAATATTGAAGGAGAAGAATGTGAAGAGGTCATCACAGATGGAGAAAGTGTAACTCGTTAGGATAAAGGAGAAAGAAATAGCATCAGATTCAGTGACTGAGAAAAAGCCTCCACCATATTCACTGATGTGATGATGGAGGGTGGAGGTGAGGGTCCTGAGGAACAGCAAACACCCCTGGACTTTAAAGGTGTCATTCGACTGAAAAACACTTTTCCACTTTTGTCCTTTTGGAATCTGATGGCTCACCTAGCGTTACCATGGTGATGGCTCACCCAGACTTACCAACACATGCTCCTCTGCATTCAGGGACCGACCGGGGACCCAGAAAAAGATGGTCCATCTGATGACAGACGGACTTTAGCATCACCCAAGTGGGATTAAGCCCGTCTCAGGCAGTGAATCTGAAGTAGCATTAGCATTAGCATCTACAAGAGAAGACGGCGCCGCAATAGCTGCTGCACAAACTGGAAGAACATGGCGGATCAAACTGGTTCATGTGATTCTGTGGAAATAAAGACAGTTTTTTTACTGCACGTTTTCAGAACAAGTGATGGCACGAAACCTAGTTTGATGATACTCTGGTAAAGGTAAACACACACAGAGCCAGAGGGGTGGGGGGAGTGTTCCTTCATGCATTCTGAGCCAATCAGAGATGCCTCATCACTGCGTCATGGACATGTATGAGGAAGTACCGTAAACTCTGTTGTTCCACCTCCAGTCATTTTTCTACCTGAAGAAGCAGCTGGAAACAAAACAATCCAGATGTTGTTTTTTTTTTTAAATAGAACCAACACACAATGTATTCAATAACAATAGAGAACACAGTATTATTAATGAAATAACCATAGAATGACAGGTTTAAAGCATCACGTCTACCATCGTCTACCGTTTACCATCATCACACTGTTGATGGTAAAAGTGACAATTAAAACCAACACAATGTAATGAAAATGACCCACATGTCTGGTATGAAAATGACCCACATGTCAGGTATGAAAATGACCCACATGTCTGGTATAAAAATGACCCATAGGTCTGGTATGAAAATGACCCACATGTCAGGTATGAAAATGACCCACAGGTCTGGTATGAAAATGACCCACATGTCTGGTATGAAAATGACCCACATGTCTGGTATGAAAATGACCCGCATGTCTGGTATGAAAATGACCCACATGTCAGGTATGAAAATGACCCACATGTCAGGTATGAAAATGTCCCACATGTCAGGTATGAAAATGACCCACATGTCTGGTATGAAAATGACCCGCATGTCTGGTATGAAAATGACCCACATGTCTGGTATGAAAATGACCCACATGTCTGGTTCATTTGAATGGTTTAATGTTCAGTCAGTGAAGACACATTTACCCACTGACACAAATACATTACATCTAAAACTTTTAACACATATTTCATACAAAATATGTATATATTTTTTATCATTTTTAAAGGGTTTAGGGGATAGAATTGGGGCCTTGGAACCATTCAGGCCTTTTACATGTAAAATGCGACTATTCACATACATTTCATGTTATAAAACCACTTCTGGAACTAATTAATTTCATCAGCAGAGGTACCATTGTATATCATAATTTGTATTTTTTTTCTTCCCACTCAACTTAATTGTTTTCATTAATAAGTGTCAGTTTGATAATTGTGAAGTAAAAAAAAAAACATGAATAAATAAAATATTTAATAAGGATAAATTAACATTAGTGATTCAATAGATGACACAAAATGTGTTGTCCCTGAGCAAACACACCACATTTTATATCATTTCTGACACATTACTTCTTAGTGTACATGAATAAATAAGGATTATCTTTACACTTTTTTTTTCCTGTTTTTCTAATTAACAGTCGTAAGTTTATTGATTTCACAGGTGATAATCACATCCTTTAAAGAACACAGGCTGCTTTCTGAAACCACACAGTAAGTCAAACATGATTACAAATGTCCTTTTAGATTTTGGGTTTGTCAGATGGTGTGATACGGGTCCAGGTTGTTCCATAGAAGAAAGAAAAAACTAATTGGCAACAGATTTTTGGGAGGAAAAAAATGCCAAGGCTGTTGCTGGAGGCTGCAGCGTGATCCATTATCTGCAGCGCCGAGCGAAGACACCATCATGAGACGCTCCAGTATTTAATGATTATAAAAATAATTATGATGACTGTACATGCCTTATGGGAAAAGCCATCAATGCTGCAAATAGTAATGTTGTAGCTGAGAGGGAAAAAAAAAAGCTAATTTGTAAAGTACAAGTATGAGGAAAAGTGCTTCACACACATTCACTAATGGACGGGGTGTTTTCCTTTTCCCAAAGATTAGCTGTGATGGTGCATGTGCACAATGTGTCATAAAAAATGGCTTTTAATACATTTTAGCTCCATGTGGTGTCTCCCCCCCCCAAAAAAAATAACAAAAGAGACATTTGGAAAGTGCAATGTTCTCGAACCAAAACTGTTTTCATTATTAATGTGAGAAAAAAATAAAAACAGAAACATGGAAATAGACACAGTTATGCTCAGTGGGTCAGTTTATATATATTCTTTATTTCAAGCATGCAGAAAACAAGCAACAAAATATTAATATTAATATACAAAGGATGAGTAAACACTATATAACAGTGTATATATATATATGTATATATATATATATATATATATATATATATATATATATATATATATATACCCAACACACATATAAGGAGTAGGAAGAAATAAATACTTATAAACTCCTAGCCCCAATCTTTATTCCCCATGATCCCTATATGACGATTACCATATTTTCTGCACCATAAGGCACCCTGTCAATGAATAGTTTAATTTATTGAAGAGTTTTTCATATATAAGGTGCACTGGACTAGTCAAAATCATGAGATAAAAAGTCAAAATTATGAAATAAAACACCCAAATTATGAGATAAAAAGTCTAAACCATTTGATAAAAAATAAAAAATAGGGCCAATGTCCCTGTTCTCATCAGAGCACATTAAGTGAAGTCAAAATCGTGAGATAAAAAGTCAAAATTATGAGATAAAACCAAGGGTTCCTTCAATGGGAAACTTAAAAAAAACCTCAAAATTGTTTCCAAATTAACACAGAATAACTCCATATATATATTTTGGCATTTCCAACAACATCTATTTCCAGTCAGAACAGAGTGGGGACATTCCCAGCAGCCTTCACAACACTGACATGTAGAAAAAGGTGCATCTCCACAGTTTCATGCATCTATTCATTAAGTATTTCCATCTATATTCTGGATCTACTGCACAAACACACCCTTAATCACAACAAATAGGACAGATCACATGACTTCCCCAGGAACAGGATTCATCCTGACGACAAATCCAACTCTTCTAATTTACATCCCTAAAAAAAATCACCATTCAATGTCATCTTCTACATCCTTTTTTTTTTTTTGGTATTAATTGACCGTTTTTATTCCTTGTCTGAAGTCGTTGATAACTTCACCCAAAAATCTCCCCCAAACATGACAGTGGTGATCATGTGGTTTATATTTTAATAATGACATGAATTATTTATCAAGGTGGATTTAAAGGGAGAATCCATATGACAGCGTGTGCGAGTCAGAGCGGTATCTATACATATACATACGTGAATATTGACTACTAATGCGCTAGCGTACGTCCTCCTACATTCCTGCAGGACCGTGTGTGTTTGCGCGTATGAGGCTGGTTTTCGTGAAAGTCTGGGGTGTATGTTTGCGAATAGGTGAGACCAGTTAGTGATGGATAGTCTGTTGACAATTCAAAGATGTCAGCTGAGTAAAGTATGCTAATGCTATTCTCCGCTCAGCATCCAAACACAGCAATATATTCAAGAGTGTAGCTGCAGCGCTGATAATTAGCTCTGTGTGTGTTTGTGTGTGTGTGTGTGTTTGTGTGTGTTTGTGTGTGTGTGTGTGTGTGTGTGTGTGTGTGTGTGTGTGTGTGTGTGTGTTTGCTTAGAGCTGCCTGTTTTCACCTGGACTCAGATTAGAGAGTCGTTATCCAGTTCCAGATTATTGTCATTTCCAGAATTAAATTTAGATTATTCATCATTGAGAGTTTTTATTCCTGGCCTGTTCCTGTTCAGAATAAAGGTTAATTCCTGTTCCAGTTGAAAAATGATAATTCCCAAATTAAAGTTAAGTCAGTGGTTCATTCCAACCTTAATTCCGAATTTCATAATTCCTGTTGTTGTGTACATGCTTTTGGTCTTGTCCCAGTTCCAGATTATTGTCATTCCCAGAATTCAATTCTCCTGCTAATTGTTGTGTTTTATGAGCCCCAACAATAGTTTTGTGTGTTTTCAGTCGGTTCCTAATACATTTAAATAAATGGTATTCCATAAATACCCAGACAGACTATTCATCATTAACAGTTTTTATTCCTGTTTAATTCAGAATAAAGGTGAATTATTCTTTAAAATTAACCATATAAACACCTTGGCTGTTTTTCCATCTGCGTTGTCGTCCTTCCTTGTGTTCTCGTGTCCTTCCAAGTTTTGTTCCAATACACAAGTTCGCATATCGCCGAGAACGCTTGAAATTCCCAGATGTGTTCTTGACACGGCCATTTTATCGAGGATGCTTCAGGTGAGGAGAGAACCCACAACTGTAAGTTCAAAGTATGCAAACATTTTAAGATTATTTTATGTGAGAAAGTGGACGTTAAAACTTTAAATCTGTGGTCGATTCATCGTGATAGTACAGAGTTTTAAATTTGCTCTGAAGTTTTCGGAGATGTGCCGTCCTGCTAACAGGACTGCCAGCTGATGAGCTTAGTTGGTGACGTAATCAAGTACGCTGCCGTCCCAATGGTGTCCAGCGTCCTTAAGTCCTAGAGAGACCGTACTCCTAGTTCTGGCTAAATCCAAATTGCCAAGTACGTAAGTCTGGACGTGGTGGACTTGGTATCCCATTGAAAATGATAATTCCCAAATTAAAGTGAAGTCAGTGGTTTATTCCATTCTTAATTTTGAATTTGATAATTCCTCTGACATGGAAACAGTTAATTCTTCTTTAACATTATTCCTGTCATTGTGTACATTCTTTCGTTCTTGTCCCAGTTCCAGATTATTGTGATTTCTGGAAATTAAATTCATCATTCCCGCTCCTGATAATTGTTGTGCTTTATGAGCCCCAACAATAGTTTGGTGTGTTTTCAGTCGGTTCCTAATCTATTTATAATTCAATAAATGTGTGTCTGTAGTGTGTCCTGTTTGTCCGTGGAATGGGAATGTCTCACACCTGCACAACTCCACCAAATGATCCAAAATGTGGAGGGTGACTTCCAGGTACTATGGTGGATTACAGTGCATAGTTTCACACTATTACGACAAACAACAATAAAGATATTAAACTTTGTAGAACTTTGCTGCTCTGAGCATTGCTGTGCACATTGCTAAGTCCCGCCCTCTGGTTTGACTACAGCTGTAAACTAACTCTCATCTGCATCCCATTCCCATGGAGCCATAAGTTCACTCTTATGATTCATATCCTCACACTTCTGTTCTGTCTTATCATCAAAGCACAAACAAAAGCTTACTTTTGTGCCATAGTATTCATCTCGCCCTATTTTGTGCCAATTTCAAAGTTTCCATGAGAACCCGTTCTTGAACTAAAACCAATAATGTGATTTTGACCTTTCTTCTAAATGCTACCTTGACCTTTGACCTTTTGTAATATTGATAATTTCGTTATATGTATATATGTGTCAGTGTGTGTAATATTATAATATAACAAGTATTGATTAAATGTGTCATTCTGCTAAAAACCACTTGTCCACTTTTCTCCTTTTGGAATTTGATGGGTCACCCCGAGTTACCAACACACGCTGCCTTTGCTGCGTGGTGTGTCCCCAAACTGAATGGATTTACCATCATTCATAGAAAGCAACACAGAGAAACCATACACTCAGAAAAAGCCTGTCCACTACACATCACAAGGACATTGGCGTCACCCACGTGGGGTTAAACCCGTCCCCCGTTGCAGCGAATCTGAAGTAGCATTAGCATTAGCATCTACAAGAGAAGACGGAGCCACAGTAGCTGCTGCACAAACTGAAAAAAAATGGCGGATCAAACTGGTTCATGTGGTCTCTGTGGAAATAAAGCCTTGTTTTTTCTCCGTGCACATTTTCAGAACAAGCAACGGTACGAAACCTAGCTGGATGTTACTCTGGTATGGTAAACACACACAGAACGAGACGGGAGGGGGGAGTGTTCCTTCATGCATTCTGAGCCAATCAGAGACGCCTCATTACTGCGTCATGGACATGTATGAGGAAGTACCGATAAATTGGAAACAAAACAATCAACAATAGAACCAACACACAATGCATTCAATAACAATGAAGAAAACAGCAATATTAATGAAATAACCATGGAATGACAAATTTAAGTTATAGTGTGACATGTCTATACTTGAGACACAATTTTGCGACATGTCACCTTTGACCTCCAGAGATCTCAACAACTATTGGTCATAGGTGTTAACGCCAATTGTGAGAATTGTAGAAATCTTCATTCCACATCGGAAAGTTCTGTGAGTTAATTGTGACCTTGACCTTAGACCTTTACTCAAATGGATCATTGCATCTGATGTGCATTAGCTATATGTATATGTTCATGTAACGTCATGGTGATATCCCAAGTACTCATTGAGTTATAGCATGATATGTCTCTGTGGACACACACACACACACACAAGGTGATTACAATAATCTCACACAACCAATGTTGGCCGAGACTAATGAATAGGGATAGCGTGGCGAGGCTCGGTTGACAGTATTAGGAGTGTTCTTACTGTTAAATAAACTGAAGTCAGATTCATGAGCAGAACACCTGACAAGAGCCACATTAGCCAATCACATGATATGGTTTTACATCATAACTCTGACAAATGCTGAGCTTAGTTGAACCTGTTTCTTGCATTTAATATGTCATTTGAAGAGTAAACATATGTGAGAGAGACCGTTTCTTAGGAAATGATGAAACCTACCACTGTGCCGAAAAGATTCAATGTCAACAGAATGACTGTCATAATACAGAAAAATGGGGGTAATAAGAGCCCAGCAAAAGGAGACAAAAGAGGAAAAAGCATTGCAAACCAAATAGTTTATTAAATTTCAACCTCTCCCATCATCTACAAAGCAGAAACTGAAAAGGGCGAGCACTAACTCCAACAAACTCCAGGAACAGCCCATCCAAATATTTCCCTTCCCTCAAGAAACAGAACAGAAAGGAACTACAAATAAATAGAACAAATATGAGTTGACAAGGTTCAATGCGACCAAACTTTCCATTGGTCCAATAAGTTAATTCGACATCTCGCTGTGTTCAAGGAATGCTGGTCCAGGTCACAGGTCACGACTACCTACCGCGTAAATAAAACTGTCAATATGGCCGAGCGTGACTGATATATTTAATAAGAAGTGGAGAGAAAATCAAAAGAGCTCAGGAATAGTGGAATCATTTTGGAAGGTGCTCTTTGGGGTGGGGAAAGAACGTTCTGGATCTTTTCTTTCTGTTGGAAATAGGATCAGTACATAAGGAGGGTCTCAAATGCAAGCAGTCGTTCCTTTATTGCATTGGTGTAGAGGACTAAATTATTGCATCGACTTCTTGAGCAGCATGTGTCGTTATGACAGTGAAGCACAGAACAATATGAAACTGGAATATGAATAAAACCACCTGAAAACCTTTAATTCCTTTCACTCAAGTAGCAGGTTGAGCCACTGCGATTATTACTTGATCGAGCTTTGAGGACTTTGGGGTAGACATCATCTCTGACCCAGAAGGACCCAGGGTAGAAAAGTAAACAATTAGTACCTTCAACCTACCTACAATACTTTTCAGGGACAAACAAATGTAAAGTTTTGGCGTTGCAGTTCGTGTATGTGCAGAACAGAAGTCACAAGTGTGTCCACACCAGGCAGATGGTAGAGAATGAAAGAAGAGTTGCTAATCAGGGCCTTACGGATGCTACATTGACGTCAACACCAAGTATCCACTAGTGGCCAAAGTTGCTCATTCCCAGTTAGCATTTGATGGATGGACTGGAATCCTTGTCTTAAACAAGCCAATCTTTGCCATGTAAAGTTCTTCTTCGAAAAACAACGCAACATATCAAGACATCGTCCACATGTTGCATCAGCATTGAGTCAATAAGAACGTCTGCCAAGTCTTGCACGGCCGAGCGTTTGAAGATTGATGGAGATTCAAAATATTCCCAGAGGAAGGCGCATGTCCTCATATTTCTTCCCATCAAAGTTGAATGCGAAGAGATGGTGCGGTGATGGGCGCAAAGGGATACCAAATAAGTCTGACCATGGGTCGATACCAGAATAGCAGCAGGTGTCATTAGAGATGATTGATAGAAGCATATTCAGGTTAGTTTTCAAATGAAAACAAAGTAGTTTTGAGCTCAGAGGTCAAGCACCAGCCACCGTTAACTGGAACCACCATTGTCCCCAGTAAACCCAGTCCTGTTAGGCCAGTAATGGTGGAACAACCACTCCCTTAAGCTACGTTCACACAGCAGGTCTTCATGCACAATTCAGATTTTTGGGTGAAATAAATTTTTTTTTATAATAATAATAATAATAATAATAGATTTCTGTAGCACTTTTCAAGGCACCCAAAGTGCTTTACATTAGTGATCCATTATTCATTCACTCACACATGCCCCCTCGGGTGGTGGTAAACTACATATGTAGCCACAGACCGTGTCCTGTGAGTCCAGTTGTGGTCTGGTTTTGGTCAAAGTGAAAGTAGTCCCGGCAGGTTTCCTGGGTTCAACAAAATAAAATGTGTTTCTTCTCAAAACAGTATGTGTTGGAATGAGTGATTTATTTACATAACAAAACCATCATGGAACAAAAACTCACACCTCGTAATTACGTGAAGCTACATTCTCTCAATAGCGATCAATGCACTAGAGTTGTCGCTGCTAACAGCTGTGCACCTGCAGCAGCCGCTAACACTGACCAACAACTGATGAAAGTACTTTGATAAAGCACACGGTTTTGTTCTGCAAATAAATCACTCATTCCAACACATACTATTTTGAGAAGAAACACATTTTTGTTGACCCCAGGAAACCTGCTGGAACTACTTTGGCTTTGACCAAAACCAGACAAAAACTCGACTCATAGGACACTGTAAGGGGTAAGTCACTGTGGGTACACCACAGTAAAGATGCTGATGACATAAACATTCATCTGAAAAATACTGAACTTTTCCTTTAATGAACGACCCACCCTACCAACTGAGCAATGGCCGCCCCCAATTTGTGTGTGCTCATTCATATTACACATTAAATGGCCTTTATATCAGTCTTGAGTGTGAACGGAATGTGACCCTGAAGGGACCTGCCTGCGCAAGAGGCTCTGACATAATGACACAAAGGAGGAAATATGTCATGTTACGTGACAAGGTTGCAGTTGCTATGGGCAACACTGTAGTATCGATGTGCAGGAAAGAGCCATATAAAACAAAGTTTAAAAAAAAAGGCAAGAGGTTCCATCAGG
Source organism: Siphamia tubifer (assembly GCA_020466265.1). NCBI lineage: Eukaryota > Metazoa > Chordata > Actinopteri > Kurtiformes > Apogonidae > Siphamia > Siphamia tubifer. The sequence goes on from CM035783.1 coordinate 51,584,324, forward strand.
AGACGCTCAATATGAGTGGAAACAAGGGCTTTGCCACAAAAGTAGGAGTTCCTGGTACACTTTCACCCAAATTGTGGCAGGATTTGGAATGTAAATAATGGTAGCAGGTCCAGCACAAGTGGAAAAAACTTGGACAAGCAGCTTCCAAAGGTCATCATTAAATCTGACTCCCCTTCATAATATTCTCTTGTCGTAGTTACTACTAGCCTAGCTGCACTATCGCTATTCATTCCATGTATGGTCTAGTGGTGCTTCATAGTCGGGGGAGGCGGGGCTAAAAGGTTGTTTCAAATCCCTCTGTATGCAATAGGACGGTACTACAACCAATCAGTGTAATCTTTAGGATGATGTAGTTGACAGAAGAGTCTGGAGAAAGTTAGGAATGAAACTGAAAAAGAATGTAAACTGTAAACTGATGTTTTCTCGCATTCTTCACTCATCTTTGATAAAAAGAAATCTCCATCGGTTGTTGTTCTTCTTCGATGGTTGTTTCCACTTGTTTCTCCTAATCGTTGCAGCGTCACTTTGTTACGCCCGCCCTCTGACTCTGGTGGTTGTCAGTGAAAACAACGTGAAATTATATAATAATGTGTTGATAATTTCACATATAAATCACACCTCTGGCCAAACTATGAAAAAAAGTGTGAATTACAGTCTGATAAATATGGTAATATAGACTATCCTATAAGGATATATTACAGTATTTATTATTTAATACTGATAAAAGGAAATCTCCACCCATTATTGTTCTTCTTCTATGGTTGTTTCGCTCCCAATTGTTGCAGCATCACTTTTTTACACCCGTCCTCTGACTCTTCACCGTGATTGGTCAGCTAGTTTCAGGAAAATCTAGCCAAAAGGTACATTGAGCGTAAGTAGACTACTACAGTAGCACATTACATTTGCTGCCGCTAGGAGGGGCTAGTACAGCTAGGCTACTAATGTATGCTAACGTAACACCTTCAGCTAATGTTACATGATGCATAAACAGTGAACTGAAAACATGCCTGGTATGTTAATGTAACATATTAACAATTATTCAGATAACTATAGCATAAAGAACATGCTCATGTTCAACAGCGCCCTCTGGTGGTTGCCAGTGAAAATAACATGTGAAATTATATAATAATGTGTTGATAATTTCACATATAAGTCACACCTCCAGCCAAACTATGAAAAAAACTGTAAATTACAGGCTGATAAATATGATAATATAGACTATCCTATAAGGAGATATTACAGTATTTATTATGTAATACTGATAAAAGGAAATCTCAGCCCATTATTGTTCTTCTTCTATGGTTGTTTCCAGTTGTTTCTCTCCCAATTGTTGCAGCGTCACTTTGTTACGCCCGCCCTCTGACTCTATACTTCACTGTGATTGGTCGGCCAGTTTCAGGGAAATCTTACCAAAAGTTACATTGAGTGTAACTAGACTACTATGGTAGCACATTAGATTTGCTGGGGGGGGGGGTGTCCTAGTAGTGCAGCTTGGATACTTAGCTCCAGCTCCCCTTTGTCCTTGGCTCTCCAGTACTTTTCTTTTTGCCAAACTATATGTCTTAATGATTGTTCCTGTATATTTTGCCCAGTATTTCTAAATTGTTATCACTTGCTTGTCAATGGAATACACTTGACCTTAGAGTCCTTGAGGTAGTCTTCAATTAATGAAATCCACAGGAAGTAGCCACTTGAATGATCTTTCTGTATTTGCAGCGCTTTGATCTCTCACATGCATCATGACATTCTCCTGCTGCTTTGATGGTGTCCACCTCTCCAGTCCTCTGACCAGCTGTCTTGTTTAGCTCTGGTTTAAAGGGATAGTTCAGTATTTTTTCACATGAATGTGTATGTCATCAGCTTCTTTACTCTGGTGCACCCACAGTGACTTACCCCCGACAGTGTCTTGCGAGGCCAGTTTGGGTCCGGTTTTGATCAAAGCCAAAGTAGTCCTGACATGTTTTCTGGGGTTAACTAAATAAAACATGTTTCTTCTCAAAACAGTATTGATTTGCTTAACAAAACCATCATGGAACAAAAACTTACACCTCGTAATTGATATGGAAGTGGATTTTCACTCCTGTATCCCACTCCCCGAGAAAAAAAATTAAAATTCTTATCCGCCTGCTCCCACTCAACATGATTTTAATTTTTTTTAATATTACAAAAACCACTCTTGTTTATTTAGATAATTGTTTTACTGGTCACTTTTACAGTACGTCCATATCAGTGATGCGTGGGCTGATGCGAAATGAGCGGGCACCTGTGATCACCTGTAGTTGCGGGTCATTGAAAAATATTTTTAATGATATTGGAGTTGCGGTCGGTCAGGTCATTTGTCATTTGAGATAAACATTAAAATAACCTGGTAAATATTATTAACTGAATTTGCGAAAAGGTGATGTACAATGTGGTCAGCATCCTACGATATGGAAGGAGCAAGAGAGAGTGGAGGGAGAGTGGAAACTCCGGAAACATCCAAATAAAAAAACTAAAGTTTGGGACACATTGGCTGAGAATTTTAAAGAAGAAAAAAAAAACCTTTGTATGTTGAAGCAGGACAAAAAACTTATGTGACCCGCCACCCTGAAACCAGGTGTAAGTCGCGCTGAGCCGTTCAGAGCTACAGCCAAATTTAGGCTGGAAGGCGATTTCTTATTTGTGTTTCCATTTTATCAAAAAACAGTACCTTAATACCTCTATTTTCAGTTTCTGTGGTCATTACATTGAAATCCAATCAATAAAGGTGTTTGTTGAGTCAATTATTTAAGCGGCGACAAAAGTTCAGGGATTGCTGAGCAAAGACAAAGACGACTTCCACCTCTTTTCACCGAACAAAACGATCTCCGTTCCGTGGGTAAACACCCAAGTGTTTGGTACGAGGTAAAAGCTTATATTGAATGTTCTGTCCAATGGTGTAAGCCAAATGATTATAATACGTCACACTTCTGTCCTATTATTATAATATATAAAACTTCCGTGACATGTCCATCAGAGTGTCCTTTAACATCTGGGAACAATTTGTGTCAATCGGATACAAATTATTATGCGTTGCTAAGGACTTCCTACCCCAAAACAGTCCAAAACTTTAACGGACAATTTCTAAAAAAATGCAAATTGCTAAATATGTCCAAATGTGGATATTAAAATGACCATAACTTTGGTTCTACTTGTGATAGAAACATAATTTTTTTCACCATCTTAAACCTTAGATTCCAAGCTACACATATAACTCAGTTTTGATTTCTAGACACTTATGCCTGGTTTCGTGGTGGTGGGTCACATATTAACTTATGAGGAATGCCATGGAATTTGAACAAGGATAACATTTTAACACCGGTAAAACACGCTCTGGAAATTCATAATTTTGTTGCATTCTTTTTAGAAAACAGTCCAGTATTTGATTAGAAATAGAAATGAAGCTGTATGCAACAGCAAAGCTTAGCCTACTAACAGGTTGTCGTTTTCACAAAAGAAAGCAATGAAATCGTGAATTTTCAGAGCGTGTTGGCAATCGACTATTTCAAGCTTCCTACTAAGTATACAGAAAGGTAAATATCTGTAGACCAGTAACTGTGGACACACTAACTGAGGACATGAAGACCTCAGGACACTTGGGTTTGTCTTCAGGGACCCTCTACTTACTACCACATAAGTGTGATGTTGTTTAGAACTTTTGAAGAGTTAGTCTAAAAATTTTGGCTCAAAACAGCAAAATCGAAATTTCTCAGTGTACATCCAAATGGTGTGATATCAACTATATTTATGTACTCCCAATCATCAAACAAATTAGCTAAACTGATTTTTATTCCAGATAATCCCTTTAACTGGTCGTGCATTCCAGGACCGTGTTCCTCTAATGGATGCTACCATTTGAGCCCTAAACAAATGAGTCGCCCCCTGGTGGTTGTCTGCAGTATTGTTCATAAACCCCACACCCTGGAGCAAACTAAGAAAAGTCACAATACACATTCAGTAGATGTTTTCACCAAGGTGATTTTCAGGTAGATTTCATTAGACTAATCTTTGTGTCAATATTAATTCATTACATTTATTTAATGTTGTGAAAAGGTTAATCAGCAGCTCTGAAGGCTAATCAAAGTAATCTGTGTATAAATGAGCAGAATGCATTTATTGTAATTTTGGTCAGAATAATTAAAGCAGTGTGAGTCTGATAATCATATACTGTAGATCCTTACCTTCTACTTATTGCTCTTGAGTGTTATCCTTTTTTAATCACTCCAAGCTTCTCATTCAATAATTACATTAGTTTCAACTGCACTACCACACCAAACAATTAACCCTCTTCATTAGTTGGAATAAGCTGCACAAACCTATAACATTTTTATACACAGACCTTGATTAAAATGTGCCTCAGGCTAACACTGGTACAACGAATCAAAAAAAGGCATGGACTCATGAGCTTAGATCTGAGCTGGAACAACTAGAGAAACTTTAACGGTGCTTCAGTTATACATATATATCACAGATTCCACTAGTCTACAATTTTTACCCCTCCCCTCTCCCTGAAGGGAAAAGGAGTATTGTTTTTGAGTTGGTTTGTGTGTTGGGCTGATTGTTGGTTTGTTTGTCTATTTATTAAAGGTGTCATTCCATCCTTATGTCATTAATATCGTTGTGTTCTCCATTGTTATTGAATGCATTATGCATCTGGATTATTTTGTTTCCAGCTGTAGAAAAATGACTTGAGGTGGAAAAACAGAGTTTACCGGTAGTTCCTCAAACATGTCCATGACGTGGTAATGAGACGTCTCTGATTGGCTCAGAATGCGTGAAGGAACACTCCCCCCTCCCCTCTCGCTCTCTCAGTGTGTTTACCTTTACCAGAGTAGCATCCAGCTAGGTTTTGTGCCGTTGCTTGTTTTGAGAACGTGCAGGGAAAGAAAACAAGGCTTTATTTCCACAAAGACCACATCAACCAGTTTTTCAAGTTTGTGCAGCAGCTACTGTGGTGTCGTCTTAGATGCTGATGCTATTTTAGATTCGCTGCCATGGAAGATGGCATGGCAAAATGTTGTCTTTCAAATCCCTCTGTATGTAATAGGACGGTACTACAACCAATCAGCGTAATCTTTAGGATGACGTAGTTAGAGCACCGGAAAGTTGATGGAAGAGTCCTGAGAAAGTTAGGAATAACTAAACAAAATGGTGGATTATGGAGGTGAACGACTGGTGTCACTTCTGTAAAAAGAATTTAAAGATTGATGACGTTTTCTCACATTCTTCACTCGTGCATAAAAGGAAATCTACACCAGTTGTTGTTCTTCTTCTATGGTTTTTTCCACTTGTTTCTCTCCCAATCGTCACAGCGTCACTTTGTTACGACCACCCTCTGACTCTATACTTCACCGTGATTGGTCGGCCAGTTTCAGGGAAACCTAGCCAAAAGTTACATTGAGCTAAACTAGAGTACTACGGTAGCATTTGCTGCTGCTAAAGGGGTCTAGCGTGGCTAGGCTGTCTGAATCACACACATGTGCCACCAATCCACCGATCTCCACCAAAATATAATGATTTGTTGGTCATTCTTATATCAGCATTTATTGAAAAATCTGTCCATAGCTTTTTCACTTATGTCGCAGAGAGTCAAAAAATGTCGCTGGCATTAATTTATTTTCAGGTTTTTAAGTGTGTTCAGGTTGTTATGTCCTGAAATGTTGAGCTGCATTCTGAATAATATTCTGTCTGTTTCATGATGTATGGATGAAGGTTTGAGGTCTAGTATTATTAAAGGTGCACTTATACTTCTAAAGAAATGTGCTTTTTTAATTTATTTTACGTCTTTGTTAGAATGTGATGGTGAGATACAGGGAATTCAAAGCATGGACATGAGTGCTGGTGCTTGTATAAGTATGAGTAGAAGTTGATTTAGTAAGTTTTGTGTTATTTTTTTAAAGACTATACTCAGTAAATAATGCAGCAGCAGCAGCAGCAGACACAGATGTAGAAATCCACGCCCACATCCAGCAGCAGTGTTGGACCTACTCAGATCAATAACTACCTCTTCAAACATTCAAATCTACTGCGGCTCCACCACAAACACCACCCAACCTGAATGTTAAAGCTCCTCAGGTCTGATCTGACACAGAAAGCTGACACTTTAAAGCTACGCCATACGTGACAAAGGGCGAAGGTTTGCTGTTGGCCAGAGGCGTCAAACTCAGCTTAGTTCAAGGGAAACTTTCAGCTGCATGTGATGTGAAGTGGGCCAAAGCTTTGAAATAATTAGTGTGTTTACACTATTGGAACTTCTGGGCCATTTTACAGGAACTTCACAGTATGCATGTGTTTCCACTAGGGATGGAAATAATTAATCGATAATTGATCATGAAAGGGACAGTTCAACAGTTTTTCAGATGAATGTTGTATGTCATCAGCGTCTTTACTCTGGAGCACCCACAGTTCTGGTCCAGTTTTGGTCAAAGGCAAAGTAGTCCCAGCAGTTTTCCTGGGGCCTCAAAATAAAATGTGTTTCTTCTCAAAACAGTATGTGTTGGAATGAGTGATTTATTTGCATAATTAAACCAGCAAAAACTCACATCTTGTAATTGCTTGTAGCTACTTCCTCTCAATAGTGATCAAGGCGCTAGTGTTGTCACTGCTAACAGCTGTGCGCCTGTACGTAGCAGCCGCTAACACTGCCCAACAACTGATGACAACTCCATTATTCATTCATTCACTCACTCACACATGCTCCCTCTGGTGGTGGTAAACTACATTTGTATTCACAGTTGTCCTGGGGCAGACTGACAGAAGACTGGCAGCCATTTTGGGTCTACGGTCCCTCTGACTCACTGGAGGCAGGAGGGTGTAGTGTCTTTGCCCAAGGACAAAACGGACTGACTGGGACACACCAACTATTCATTTAATGGACGACCCACTTTACCAACCATGGCCGCTCCTAAATATATCGGTCAATATATTGGTTATCAGCTTTTTTTCCCTCAAATATTGGCATCGGCCCCAAAAATCCAATCCGGGTCAAATGTGTTAATATCGGTCTTGGGGTGAGGTTCAGTACTTCCAGAACTGGTTGGTGGTTTGTGCTGTTGTCAGACGTGTCAGAGCAAAGACCTGACGACTGAGGCCGTTGTGAGAGAAGCTGAGGCCTGAGACACAATGGAGGAGGAGGAAGAGGAGGAGGAGGAGGAGGTGGAAGAACACAGACATGAGGAGGGAACCGCTGTGGAAATAGAAATGTAATTATGACCTACGCCACGCTCCTGACGGCCTCAAGCAGTGTCGGATCTAACACACACACCTCGCTTCCATCATGGTACACTAAGTATGATTCGTGCTGGAATGCTGAAACCTGAGGAAGATTCAGTCATTTCGAAATTTATCCCCAAGGTTTGTGAGTAAACACTAAGCTAAGTGGACTATGGGCTGATATATTTGCCTTTTTCGTCTGTAAATTGGTCTCCAAGGCCGGCCTCTGCGGTGATATCACTTACAATGATGAATAATATTCCAACCTTAAGTGTGTCCTCAGTAAACTTTAAATGTAAAAATACTCACACAGCTGTTTTTGTTTCGTGCTCCGTCTCATTTTTTTCTGCTTCTGCGTGTACAAAGTTATGGGAAAATAAAGATGATGGAGAAGAAAAAGGACATTTTCATTGACTGTTTTCTAAACTTAACCCATTTACACCCACGATAATATTACGATCAATTTTTGATTAATCTCACCCAACATTGGTTGGGAGAGATTATTCTAATCACATTTATATATATTATGGCATTAACAGAAATGTCGACTCATCAACACATTGACTCAAGTCCACAATTCACATGTTATTCTTTCTCTACCTCATAAACACAGACCAAAACCAGAGGAGACATGGCTGCTGCAAGTAAAACAGGGAGTGGTGTGTCTGACTAAACTAAACTGAACAATGACCTGTACGATATGCAAGTCTAATTAAAAACACAACAAAAACACAAGCATCATGCACGGTGTCTGAAGAGGCATCCACTAGCTAACCCGAGTGATATAAGCAGCATCCACTAGCTAACCCAAGTGATATAAGCAGCATCTGCTAGCTAACCTGAGTGATATGATCAGCATCTGCTAGCTAACTTGAGTGATATAAGCAGCATCTGCTAGCTAACCCGAGTGATATGATCAGCATCTGCTAGCTAACTTGAGTGATATAAGCAGCATCTGCTAGCTAACCTGAGTGATATGATCAGCATCTGCTAGCTAACTTGAGTGATATAAGCAGCATCTGCTAGCTAACCTGAGTGATATGATCAGCATCTGCTAGCTAACTTGAGTGATATAAGCAGCATCTGCTAGCTAACCTGAGTGATATGATCAGCATCTGCTAGCTAACCTGAGTGACATAAGCAGCATCTGCTAGCTAACTTGAGTGATATAAGCAGCATCTGCTAGCTAACTTGAGTGATATAAGCAGCATCTGCTAGCTAACCCGAGTGATATCAGCAGCATTCGCTTGCTAACCTGAGTGATATGATCAGCAGCACAGACAACGCCCTCTTTTTTCCCAAACATGCTGTGGACAGTGTGGTCTGTATCCTGGCGGCCACTGACTTAAACTTTTTGCACTTTATGTAGAGTGACCATATGTCTGGATTTTGTCCGGACAGACGGCTCTGACACCGGATTGTTTGGTCGTTTGTCACGCGTCCTCACTTTTTTCATTTTGTCCATCAGATAAGGTCACCCTACCGGCGTTGTGCAGTTAAATTTAACAGAAAACTCTTTGGTAACATTAGCCTTTGTTTTGTTGGTTATTTTATTAATATTAATTAAGCCCAGTCACATTTTTTTTAGAATGATGGCTTTAAAAGTTAGTCAGACTGAGGAAATAATTTGAATTTCTGTTAAGTCGATGTAAATGTAGTGAGTTAGTGTGTGATCACAGCCGGACTCTGTTCTCCCGTTGTGTCCTATTGGTTCCATTTATCTGGAAACTTCTTCTCATTGTTTCTTTTTTAGTCGTATTTCCTCCAGAAGCTGCAGCTGTATTCTAACACAGAGTAAACAACATTCTCATTTGGTGATTCTGGGCTTTCTGTCAGCAGCTCCGTGCTGGTGAATCATATTATCAAGCCGCTCTTAAAGGGCCGGCGTCCCGCACATGCTCAGTGCAGAGCCTCGACCCCACTTCAAACACCTGTGTGAGTTCAACCAACGCTTCAGTGGCTTAAAAAATGAAGATAAAAGAAAATAGATTCCACTCTCTGTTGTTCTGGGTAGCCTTCTCCTGATGCCCCCACCGCCACCCCCGCTGCCCCCACCACCCCTTCCCCCTCTGTTGGACCAGATGGGATTCACCTGGATTCACTCTTCTATCATCTGTTGTTTTGCAGTAGATTTGATTCTTGTGCCAGTGCTTTCAGCTCTATCATCAGACTGAGTTTGTTCATGGATGAGATGAAACAAGGAGTGAATAATGAGTGTAAAAACCAAATCTGCAGACGTTACTGTATCATTACAGGAAGCAAAAGCACTGGGTTATGTTGTATAATGTGAGAAGGGGATGAGGTTTAATCAGTCTTCTTCTTCCCACTCCTTTTTGAGCAGTACATATTGAACTTATTTTGTTATTAGTCTATGTGACAATTGATATAACGCCCCGATTATCCTTATTTTATTCATGCATTTGCTCTGCTGCTGGTTTCTTGTAAACAAAAAAGTGCACAGTCCATCATTAACCCTTGTGCGGTCCTTCGGGTCTAAGTGACCCGGTGGCTAAAAAATTTACCTTTTTTATACGTACTGTATGGTGCCATTGCTTACTACTGAAAACAGTAAAATATCCTTGGGGGGTGGGGTGATGAGTCTATGGAACTGAACTTTGGAATCTGGCTCTTTAAGACCCAATTGTAGGACACAGCCAGTGTGCCATTTACGAAGGACCGTATAAACCCAGTGTTTCCATCCACTGGTTTACTGGTGTTGTAGAAGATGACAGTGTTTCCATGGTAACTATGGAGCCTCTGAATATCGAAATGGCTCATGATGGGATGACCATGAAATGATAAACAACTAAGGCTGTGTCCCATTCCCACCACTTCCACTGGCTTTTACCGCTAATGGTACAGCCACACCAAACGTGAAATTTCACATTCACACGTGGAGATTACATACAAAGTCAACGGAGAGACTCGTTTGGACGCAGATTGGACGTGCGGCTGAGGTGCGTTGGAGCATCCGGGCCTTGGAACGGCACTTCTTGTCGCAAATACCTGTAAATGCTCGAGTTGAAAATATGGAACCTTTCAGGTGAATTCACGTGATGCCGGCCCACGAAAGCCAATCAGCGTTAAGATGCTACCAACGTTGTGATAAAATGACGTATGATGCTGGGACCGACCCAGAAGGCGGCAGAAACAAAAACGTCATCCAAGCGCAGTTCCTGGAGGAGGTGGTGGAATTCCTCGTGCTACAGGCGCTTCTGCAGGATCAGCTGAACCCAAAAGCGATAGCGTCTGGCCCTCTCATTTATCTGAGACCTCCACAGCAGGTACAGAGCAGCAATCCACCTGATCTGAACCACAATTGAAAACAGACTGAACTAGAGGGACAGATTTAGTTTTTCTATGTTTCTGTGTTTATCCAGAATCCAAACCCGGGTGTTCAGGTGGTGCGTCACAGGCGTACATGTGTAAATTTGCATTTGGTGGTGGCTGCAACATAACACTTAGCCTAACAATGCTATCCCTATTCATTCCATGTATGGGTCTAGTGGTGCTTCATAGTCAGAGGAGGCGGGGCTAACAGGTTGTCTTTTAAATCCCTCTGTATGCAATAGGACGGTACTACAACTAATTACCGTAATCTTTAGGATGACGTAGTTAGAGCACTGGAAAGTTGATGGAGGAGTCCGGAGGATGTTTGGAATGACTAAACAAAATGGTGGATTATGGAGGTTAACGACTGTTGTCGCTTCTGTAACAAGAATTTAAAGATTGTTGATGTTTTCTCACATTTTTCACTTACCTTTGATAAAAGGAAATCTACACCTGTTGTTTTTCTTCTTCTATGGTTGTTTCCATTTGTTTCTCTCAGAATTGTCACTTCGTCACTTTGTTATGCCCGCCCTCTGACTCTATACTCTATACATTGAGCGAAACCCGACTACTACGGTAGAACATTAAATTTGCTGTAGCTAGGAGGGTGTAGCGCGGCCAGGCTATCTAACACTCACCTTTGTGCATTCACCTGTAAGTGTAGCGTGTCCCATTCGCCTTATTCACCTGGCGGCCATTTTTACAGTTGAGGGTTACAGAAATTAAACAGACGTACACAGTTCCATACGCTAGTCAATAACTAGGCAACATGCTAGCAGTTTGGACCACAGATCTCTCTGTGATGCCAGAGTTAACGATCGATATTGTTGAAAAATGGACATGTAAGGACTGCAACTTTCCCAGGCTGTCTTGCTAAAAGGTTAAAGTGACTGGGTTGAAGGATACATAAAGTTTCAGGAGGCTAATGGCACCATTAGCATATCATCAGTACTGACAGCCACCGGCACTCTAACTACAAAATGGAAAGAATAATTTTGAAATAGCCTACAGAATGTGGTGTTATGTAATTACACGTTCATATTTTCTCATTTCATAGTGACATGAGGTTGATTATATTGCTGTTAGCGCTATTTATTATTGATGCTAGTCTTGTAACATAAACTTAAAAGGATTATCTGGAGTAACAATCAGTTTAGCTACTTTTTTAGATGATTGGGGGTACATACATATAGTTGACATCAGAATCACACCATTCAGACATTGTGAAATTTCTATGTTGCCGTTTTGAGACAAACTATGTTAGCATCGAAGTGTTTGGGGCATGTACTTTTAGTCGACATGAAACACTATTTTCAGACCTCTTCTAAAGTTCTAAACTACATCACACTTACGTGGTAGTAAGTACAGTAGCCATGTACCTCTCTGTATTCTTACGAGGAAGCTTGAAATAGTCGCTTGCTGATATGCTCTGAAAATTCACGATTTTGTTGTATTCTTTTTTGAAAACAACAACCTGTTAGTAGGCTATGCTCTGCTGTTGCCAGTGTTGTACCTGAACTCGTTCATTGAACGATCGTTCACGAACTATATCATATTTTCAATGAACGTTAACGACTCGTTTACTTTTGCCAAATTAACGGGAAGTTGTGACTGCGGCATTCTGGCATTTATTGAACTGCGCTCTTATGTAGTTCATATTTCGTTCTTATCACGTTGTAATTATTGAGTCCTATAAGGAATAAAATGGGATCAAAACAGCATTATCATAGATGTCAATTTGGTATTATTCGAGAATACTGAGAGCGAGAGAGAGAGAGAGGTGCAGAGAGTTTTTGGGAGTGGAGAAAAAGAGTTAAATGTACAGAGTTTGACCGGTGACTGGAGCAGGTGTTGTCCTGTTCTTGGAAATAAACATTGAAAACTAAACTCACTGAAACCACTCCTTGTGTTCTAAGAACCTGCAGAGGGAAGTTCACCCTGGGGTAAGGTACTTACTTCAGCCCTGGAGGGGCGGCTTTTTCCCCTGTTTTTTTGACTACAGGATAACGTCAGAAACGGTTAATAATACGTTTACAATAATAACACAAAAAAAAGAACGAAAAAGTTCATTTTGGGATCCATGAACTTCTAGTTCATAATTTGGAAGAATGAACGATGAACTGAACTAATTCATATTGACTAACTTGAAACTTGAACTGAACTTTGAACTAGTTCCTAAGTAAGGTGAACTTTCCCAACGCTGGCTGTTGCATACAGCTCCGTTTAAATTTCTGATGAAATACTGGACTATGTTTTTTAAATAGAATGCTACAAAATCGTGAATTTCCAGAATGTTTCGACAATTGACTATTTCTGGCTTCCTCATAAGAATACAGAGAGTTATAACTCTGGATAAATTATCTGAGGACATGAAGACCTCAGGACACCTGGGTTTGTCTTTGGGGACCCTCTACTTACTACCAGTGTGATGTCGTTTAGAACTTTAGAAGAGTTAGTCTAAAAACAGAGTGTTGTGTTGGTGAAAAAAACATGCCCTAATCATTTCCATGTTAACACAGTTTGGCTCAAAATGTCAAAATTGAAATTTCTCAATGTTCATCCAAATGGTGTGACCATGATCATCTAAAAAATGAGCAAAACTGAATTTTACTCCAGATAATCCCTTTGATTTGTTAGCTAATGCATAATTATCCTTATCTTACCGTATGGACAAGGATCCCTCTTTATGTTTTTGATCCATTCATTCACAAGTGCCTTATCTTTGGGGAAATGACGGAAAGTCTGCCCATAGTACGATATTTTTCCCTTTTGAGGATGTACATTTTGGGATGCAGCAGTGAGGCGCCATTACTGTGTGGAAAATGTTGTGTGTAGCAACAAGTGTAGTGTATCCCTAAACGTGTTTTAAACGTTCCCATTATTTTTAAAAGCCAGTGGAAGTGCCGTTAAACCTTTAAAATCACCAAAATTCCGATTAGGAAATAAAATGTGATTGTAGTGTTTTATTAAAGAACCACCCGATTCTTTTCTTAAATGAGGAAGGATAATGAAGAGACGAATCCACATTTCATCAAGTTTATTTCTTTTATGTTTTGGATTTTGCTTTAATTCTTTCATTCTGACTGAGGTAAAAAGAAACAAAAAAATATTTTGTTCTTCTCTGTTCCACTGTAATCCATTTTGCACTATTATTATTATTATTATTATTACTTTTTTTTTAACTTTTCCTACATTAATTGGCTTCATCCTGTTTCAAACTGTGAAACCTTTTCCCTTTTTTTTGAAGTTAAATTCCAACGGTGCTTAAATACCACTTGAACATGGTATTTAAAACGACCTTTGTTTTGTATCGGTGGTTTTCACAGGAGGTCAAAGGTGTCACAGCTCAGGATAAAACCAAACTGCAGTGTGTGACTCAGCCACTGGTTTATTGTGATGTTGAATGAGGCAGGACGCGGATAAGGTCAAAGGTCAAGGTTTGTGCTTCACGAAGATGGACGAACACACAAGAAGAATTACACTATTTTTTTTAGAAAGTCTGTTCTTCACACATTAAATGTGTTAAATCTTCCAGACTTTAATCAGATGAATCAGAAAACGAATCTGTCCTACAAATCAAAGAGGCAGTAACTGTATTTTTTTGCGAAAATTTGTTATTTTGTTTTTTGCAACATTCAAGTGATTCTTTGTCATGTAAGAACATTTCTCATCTCAAATGTCTGTCGTTTGGGGAAAACTGCAAAAAGTACAAGTAAAGCAAAGTAAAAAGGCAGGAAAGACCATTAATGTGTTCTTATAATGTCCATTTTGGACCCTGCACCAATAGTTTAGTCATCCCCTGTAAACACATGATGGGATTATATCAAATCTTGAAGATGTTAATTTTGGTTTCATAAGAGAGTGAAAATAATCAATAAAAGTTTCAACATATTCAGTAAAGTAATAAAAATAACCAAAAATATATTAATAAAATGATCAAAATATTCAGTAAAATTAACAAAATTGTCCAAAATAATCAATAAAATTATCAAAATATTCAGTAAAATTAACAAACGTGGCCAAAATATTCAGTAAAATGAACAAAAATATCCAAAATAATCAATCCAATTATCAAAATATTCAGTAAAATGAACAAAAATGACCAAAGTAATCAATACAGTTCTCAAAATATTCAGTAAAATAAACAAAAGGGAGCAAAAAAATCAACAGTTATCAAAATATTCAGTAAAATGAACAAAATTATACAAAATAATTAATAAAATTATTAAAATATTCAGTAAATTGAACAAAAATGTCCAAAATAATCAATACAGTTCTCAAAATATTCAGTAAAATGACCAAAAGTGCCTAAAATATTCAGGAAAATTAATAATAAAAAAAAATATGTCAACATATTCAGTAAATTAACAAAAATGTCCAAAATAATCAATAAAATTATCAACATATTCAGTAAAATGAACGGAAATGTCCAAAATAATCAATACAGTTCTCAAAATATTCAGTAAAATGACCAAAAGTGGCTAAAATATTCAGGAAAATGAATAAAAAATAAATAAAAAATATCAACATATTCAGTAAATTAACAAAAATGTCCAAAATAATCAATAAAATTATGCAGTACCAATAACTGCCTCATGTCCAATAATCTACCTCCAACTTCTGGGGCTGAACAACAATAGAATTTTAGGGTCATTTTTCTCAGTTTGGTGTCTGTGCAGTTACTGACTTTTTGTTTTGTAGAACAGTAATGACTTTAGTGTTGGTTAGTTCATGTTTTTAATTAGACGTCTGCGCGGGACACAATTTCCAGTCCCACTCAAAGAATTATGATTTCCCGTCGCGCTCCTGCCAGCTCCTACATTCTGCAGCATTTTGAGCCCAGACTGATCTTGGAAACTTGATTCAACCATCATTTCAGACGTGAGTTTTCTTTATCACAAACACATATGTGAGAACATTTCGTTAGTTTGATTCCAGAAGCTTCTGACTGTAGACCAGTGTTATTGGACGGTGTTAAAGATGACCAGAAATGAACAAAATAATCAATAAAAAGGAACGCAAAAGTCAGAAATAATCCACAAAATGGCCAAAACAAACAGCAAATGTTTAGAAGTAGAAAATAAAGTAAAATAAACAAATATTATCAAAAAAATATCTAAATATTCAGTAAAGTTAAGTGGCCAACATCTTCAAGAAAATGAACAAAAATTACCAAAAATAATTAACAAAATGATCAACATATTTAGTAAAATGAACAAAAATGTCTAAAATAATCAATAAAATTATGAAAATATTCTGTAAAATTCACAAAAGTGGCAAAAATATTCAGTAAATTGAACAAAGATGACCAAAATAATCAATAAAATTATCTAAATATTCAGTAACATCTACAAAGTGGCCAATATATTCAGTAAATTGAACAAAGATGACTAAAATAATCAATAAAATTATAAAAAATATTCAGCAAAATGAACAAAGATGACCAAAATGATCACTAAAATGATCAAAATAGTCAGTAAAATGAAATGTAAAATGTCACATTTTCAGCCCAGACTTATCTTGGAAACGTGATCCAACGTGTATTTAAGGAGTTTTCTTTATTACAGAACCAGAACATGGATATGGAACCAGAACAGGAACCAGAACCAGACAATCTGACATATTCCACTTGATATTAAACACTGATAGAACACATCACTGACAAACAGGCAGTTTTTATTTCCTCTCACTATAGATCTTTGTTTCAGATTAAATGACTTTTTGGTTTCCACAGTCTTATAGTAACATATATTGTAGTTTTTTTTTTCTAACTCCCCCAGTGCTTTTTGCTTGTTCAGCTTGTTGCTGCGCCTCAGTGTAGTAGTGTAGTGCACAGACATAAAATAAACACAGGGTGAGTGATTTTAGATGAAAGCCCGTACTGTCAGTCATCCTTATCTGCTGCCCAGCTCTGCTCGCTGTAAACCTGCAGCGCACACGCTCAGCGCAGGGTCTCACAGCGAACGCCAGAAAAGCTCTGAGGACTGGCTAAACCACTGTCACATTCCCTTTCACTCCCAGACACTGGCTTTTTTATTGACTCAGGCTCAGCTCCCAATCTGGAATCTCCATCTCCACATTTATTCAACTGAGCAAATAGATAGTGAGTATGTAAAAAAAAAAAAAAAAAGGTTTAGCATTAAATTATATTTGCCGAGCTGAAGAACATGGGAGACGTTTTATAAGAAACACTTGTATTATTATTATTATTATTCAGAAAATTGTGTGTGTAGTGACGTCTGGAGCGGGTCCAGCCACAGGCCTGAATAACTGAATATCAGATTTAAACATATGTGCTTTAGTTAATTACACTCACATACTGTTGAGTAGAACACAGCAGTGGAGCAGGAGGACGACCAGGAGGATTTACCTGGAATGTTCGGATCTGATGGAAAGGTAAGTGTCAGATTCTGATCTGGGATTTTTTTTAGAAGATCGGATCGGATTTAGTTTTAAAATCAGGCCGATCTGGGCCTGATTTTTACCTCCTTAATTAGTTAATTAATGACTTATTTTTAATAGTCTAGTCACGCTAGACTCCACTAGTAGCAGTGAATATAATGTGCTACCGTACTCGTCTTGTTACGCTAGATCTCCCAGAAACTGGCCGACCAATCACAGTGAAGGGCGGCGTAACAAAGTGAGACTGCGATGATTCTGAGAGAAACAACTGGACCCAACTATAGAAGAAGAACAATGGATGGAGATTTCCTTTCTACATATCTGTAAGATTATCTTCAAGTTTTCTTCTTCAAACTAAAACTAGGTAGGTGGGTGGATGGATGGATGGATGGATGGATGGATGGATGGATGGATGGATGGATGGATGGATGGATGAATGGATGGATGGATGGATGGATGGATGGATGGATGGATGGATGGATGGATAGATAGATAGATAGATAGATAGATAGATAGATAGATAGATAGATAGATAGATAGATAGATAGATAGATAGATAGATAGATAGATAGATAGATAGATAGATAGATAGATAGATACACACACACACACACACTGGTCCATGGTTATAAAAAGGTTGGGGTCCTCTGTTTTAAGGAATGAACATGCTGTAGACAAAACTGTTGGTTGAGCGGGTTGTCGAAATGACGGCGGTTCGCGTCCCAGCTCTGGCTGTCCACATGTTGAAGTGTCCTTGGGCAAGACACTGAACCCAAAGTAGGGTCAGGCAGTGCGGGTGTATGGGTGCTATACAAATAATTAAATTAAAGATTACACTGCCCTCGTTTCTGCTTCACGTCACACCAGCCACAACACCGCCCAGTCATAGGTCCACCCTGTCACACTGATTGGCTCCTTCATTTAGAAGAAAACCTGAACCTCATGGTACTCAGATGGTTGTGTGAGCGTAGAGAAACACAGCCAGATGACGTGAGTTACGTTAGCGAAATACATTCATGTTTTATAATCTTCATTAACTGTGTCAGCTGATAGTTTACATTATAGCTCCGTTAGCTTAGCTCTCTTAGCTTAGCTCTGTTAGCTTAGCTGTGTTTTTAGGCAGAAAACGGCCACAGTAAAACTAGAACTCACTTCTCTTTTCTAAGAAGTTCCATAGTTTAGTCTGAACAAACTATCTGATCCAAAGATAAGAATATTTCCTTCATAACTTCCCACCTAATAACATCACCTAAAACAGCAGCTAAATGGAGCTGGGATTATTACCGAGGTGGGAAGAGAAGGAAAAAAATGATCCACATGTAGTAAGTTTCCCAGATGGGATTAAAGCCACTGAGCGCTGCAGTTAATATTAAAAATATCCTCCACTCCTCCAGAGAAATAAAAGCGAACCAATGAAACTTAAGTGTCCACAGCCAAGCAGCTGCGTAAGATAATAGTTAATAACCAAAACCCTGGTCGTAAGTTAAAGTATGGGACAAACTGACAGGCCTGAGCTCACCTAGGACGGTAACCAAATGTGGAACCAGCACATCTGGACTTTTTAGGGTTAAACCTGTTTTTCTCGTCTCCAGAAAAACTTACCGTTAAAGTTTTGTCTTAGGGGGGGGGGGGGGCGTGGCTTATGTCACTTATTCCACTGTAGGTAGCTGTCTGCCCGTAGTAGTTTCAACTATTTTTAACCTGTTATTTTTATCGTGCTCCCGAACATGATCACCGCCGTCGCTCTATATACACCCCCTCACCCCCCACCCCACCCCCGCTGCCGCCACCGCCACAGAACTCGGCTCAATAAGCTACTAGTCACAGCTAGTTATCCTGCAGCTGGCATCACCCCCCCCCCACCTCCACCTCCACCACACGGCTGAAGTCGACTTAAGCCATAGTATGAGCTTCCACTGTGAAGAGAAGCTTCCACAAAGGAAGGACTATTTAGCATAGAGTGACACAATGTGACTGTGTGGGGACAGGAGAGGGAGTG
>CM035783.1:51610784-51630784 GCA_020466265.1 Siphamia tubifer
GACATTGAAAAGTACATCGTCCTCAATGCCATAATAAGTTCAAATAATGTATATTATAGACAACAAAAAATGAAAAATACAAATAAAACCACAAACAAACAAACAAACATTAAAATAAATCACTAGAAGTATAAAGGACACATAAAACATCCCTGGACAACAATCATCATTCCACATATAAGTGTGGAGGGTGATTGTTGTTTTAAGTATATGATGTGTTTTATGTGTCTTTTATTCTTCCAGTGATTTTTTTTTTCTAATTTATTTATTTGCACAAAGAGAAACAAACGGCACCATTTTCAAACAAACAAACAAACATCAGTGTGCAGGAGATGAAACAATAATAATAATAATAATAATAATAATAAAAAAAAAGGTTTATATGAAAACCTCCCCAGAAATAAACAGTACACAGAAAAAATAATAATAATTAAGGCCCTTGAATTAAAAATAAACTTTTTCTTCACACAGTTTATGTTGGTCTTTACAGTCTGGAAACTTCTGCCAAAGGGTCAAAGGTCAAAAAGTGGAAAAACCAGCTGGTGTGTTTTATCTCCAGATATGGATATTTTATTTTAGGTATCTGTACTTTATAATCCGTACATTGTTAGAATAAATGTGTAGTGACTCAGTCTGGAAGTTCAGGAAGCGACCTGATGAAGGGTGGAGCAGATTCACAGAAGAGACTGGATTACATTTCTGGACAGCGTGTAGCAACTTGGAAGTCCCACGGTGCTTAAACGCATCTCTTGACCTTTAATTTCATAATTTTACTTTTTATCTCGTAATTTAGAATTACAATTTTGGCTTTTAATTTGATAATTTTGACTTTTTATGTCATAATTTTGACTTTTTACCTCATAATTATTATTTTTTTATATCATATTTCTGACTTTTCTAAATATTCTGTCCATATCCACTAAAGTGAGAAACTGTGATTTGATCAAACACATTTTCAACATACCAACTCACTTTTAAGTCTTTTATTTTTGGATACCTTTGACACTTTTTTTCTGATTAATATTATTTCATTTGTGGAAAAAATGCAGTTTTACTTTATTACAATTTTTTGTTTCTTCAGTAAAGCAGTTGAATCAGTACTGTGTTTTTTTTACACTTCTATTTAAGTACAGGATGTAAGTACTTTTACCACCTCTGTTCATCCCTGATAATATGAATTAAAACTCTTATTATTTGATATGTTTTCCCAGTTGTGAATAAAACATGGCTTTAGTAGATTTATAAATACTTGCTTCTGTTTTTTTTTACAGCTCTTGGGGTCAGTGTTGTACATTTACAGTATTTTACTAAAGCTAATGACTGATTTATAGTATTAATAGTATTTAAACTTTGTCTATAGGGAGGTGGACAAGGTTCATTAATCTCATGTATTGATCGATCTGTGTTTGGTGAGTTTATACTGTCGATAATGTCCTCTAGTAAAAACATCCACACACTCTAAACACAAACTAGTTGAATTTACTAGAAAATCTTACCTTATAGCATTTTAGTTTTTGCAAAACATGAAACTAAACAGTTGTTGTATTGAGAAAAATGACTGATTTAAGTTTGCGTTAACAGTCTGTGCCCTAAATCATTAATTATTTATTCAGTTTATTGATTATTTTGTTAATTTCTGGTCATCTTTAACACCATCCAATAACACTGGTCGACAGTCAGAAGCTTCCAGAGTAAAACTAATGAAATGTTCACACATGTGTTAGTGATAAAGAAAACTCAAATCTTAAATGATGATTGGATCAAGTTTATAAGATAAGTCTGGGCTGAAAATGTGAAATTTTACTTTTCATTTTACTGAATATTTTGGTCATTTCTGTTCATTTTACTGAATATTTTGGTCATTTTTGATTATTTTACTGAATATTTTGGTCATTTTAGTTTGTTTTACTGAATAATTTGGTCATTTTTGATTATTATCCTGAATATTCTCACAATTTTTGTTCATCTTACTGAATATTTTGGTCATTTTAGTTTGTTTTACTGAATAATTTGGTCATTTTTGGTAATTTTACTGAATATTTTGATCGTTTTTGTTCAGTTCACTAAATATTTTGGTAATTTCTGTTTATTTTACTGAATATTTTGGTAATTTTTGATTATTTTACTGAATATTCTCACAATTTTTGTTCATTTTAGTGAATATTTTGATCATTTTACTACTAATAATAAAAATAATAAAACTCTCACTAGCTGCGTTTCCATCGACAGTCCTACAATTTCCATAAAGTATATTTGTACTTTGAACGTGTTTCCATTGACGGTTGTTCTAGGCAGCAGCGTCGTAACTTTTATGAAATATCATCCCACCATATTTCACTGCTGTCACCTTCGGAGCTTCAGACTGACCATCACTCTGATAGTGTTAGAGTGAATGAATCAGCTAATTGTCTGGTCAGTAAAAGTCCCAGCTGAACGTTTTAAAGACACCAACATGTCAAACAAACAGCTGGTTAATGTTATCAGGGTCTGTACATGTGTGTAAATATACTCAGAACTTAACAAATTATAAATGTATGTAGTGCTTTTTACACAGTGTTTTTTTTAACACTGTAACTGAGAGCGTCATGCATCATGCTTAGATTACTTCAGTTACACACAGACACGAGAGCTGCTTCAGTTTGATATTTGACACATATTCACCTTCTGCACAAGCATCAGCGTCTGTCCGCTCAGCCTTACCTTCTGGAGAGGCTTCAGGAGCGGACACACACTTCCTTCCTGTCGGGGAGTTTAGGGACCGTCACAAAATAAATCAACTGGCAAGACTTAAAAAAATAAAAAAATAAATAAAAATTATCCATTAAATCAATTGTGTATTCATCTCAAATGTATAAATAAATACATGAATGAATGAATTGATACATAAATAAATGAATAATTAATAAGTATTAATTTAATTATAACTCGCCTGTGCTGACCTGTGACCCCAGACCTCCTCCCTCACCTGCCTGGTGTCTGGGCCACCAGTATTTATTTACTTATTATTAAAAACATGAGCGTGATTCATTGGAAGGACTTGGTGTTATATATGTCCTTGGAATTAAAACCATTAAAACCAAACATACACTAAACTGCAGTAAAAATACAATAAAATGTACTAAAAAATAAATCAAAATACACATAAAAATACAATTAACTGCACTAAAAACAATAAAATCCACTAGAAATACAATAAAATGTACTAAAAATAAACCAAAATACACTAAAAACAATAAATATAATGTGAACTAAACTGACACGAGACAAGACGGACAGACGGACGACAGCAGCAGACTGTAAATACTCCTGGGAGGGAGGACGGACGCTCCCAGGAGCAATAAAGACGAGTCCCCACCAGGGACGACAGCAGAACAATTCACAAACCAAGCAGAACACACACACAGGCTCTGTAAACACAACAACAACAACAACAACAACAGAAGTGTAAGAATGATGCAAGTTCCACAGAAATATAAGCAGGTTTTTTTTTCACAGTTTCTATTAGAACTGTTAAAAATAAGACATTCGTAAACATTAATATGTCATCATTAATGTGATTAAAATGTTTGAATACAATTAAATTGAACAGTTGTTTTGTTGAAACTGTAGAAAGTGTTGAATAAAAATAAATAAATAAAATAACCTGCATTACCTTTGATATAATCACATAAAATATATCATTTAGGCCCTAAAATGGAGCCATGTGGAACTCCATATTTAATTTTTAAACAACGAGATGATTTCCCAGAAAACTGTTCAATTAATTCTATAAAGAAAAACAAAAACAAAACATGTTTACAGTTGTTTTGTTTAAACTGCAGAAGGTGTTGATTAGTAAACATATTAGATAGATTTATATTCATATTTTTTTTTATATTTTATTTGTCTGTATTTTAGAGGAATTTTGGAAAATGTTTTGACTGTGATCACTTTTTTTTGTGTTAATTTATTTTTATGTGAATTTTAGCATGTTTTATATTTTTTTTCTCCACATCTTTGTTTTTTTTTGTCCTATTTTGTGACAAATATTAAGTAGAAAAAACTCCATACAGAACAGTTGACTGACATAAAAGTGTTTTGTTCACATGATTAAGTGAAATTGATCCAAAACAACTTTGTGATTAATGTGATTAAACATATAAATAATTTTACAGACGTCGTTTATATTTTATTTTACAGGAAAAAAAGTTTCCTCCTGTGCAGAAATAACATTTTGTTTCTACTTTATTTACTATAAACACCTTGGGAGTGAGATAAAGTCCTTCTGTTTTGTTTTTCTTTAATATGCATAAAATCATATTTTATTTTTCTATAACATATGGTTGGAGGTGGTAGTTATTTAGTTTAAGCTTTAACACCTGAACACCAGCTGTTGCACATTTGCATCAAACTGTTTCCATCCTGGATTCAGCTTCGATAGCATAGATATATATAACAATTTTATTTTATTTATTTTGTTAGTTTTTCTTTTTCCTCAAATGTGGTTTGGTGGATTTTTGATACAAACGTGTAGACACGCTGAAAATAATTTAGTGTCATCGATAAAAACATGTACATCTCCTGAGAAGGAAAATAATACATTGGGAAAAAATAAAGAAAAGTTGGGAAAAAAAATAAGGAAAAATGTAAAAAAAAAAAAAAAAAAATGAGGGGAAAGGAAGAAAAAAACTAAAGAAAAAAGGTGATAAAACTAAAAATTAAAAAACGAAAAAAGTATTTTAAAAAACCCAAGATGAAAAATGAAGAAAAAAGAAAAAGGAGAAAGTAACCAAAAAAAGAGAGAAAAAGAAAAAAATATATTGTCACCGACACCAAACTGTATTTTCAGACTAACTTTTCTAAAGTTCTAAACAACATCACACTAGTAGAGGGTCCCTAAAGACAAAGCCAAGTGTCCTCAGGTCTTCATGTCCTCAGATAGTGTGTCCACAGTTACTGACCTACACACATGGACCTCTGTCTTCATAAGACGTCTGAGGACGACGACTGAAATGGTCGATAGTTTAGTGCAGTCATGGTACGTCCACACCCAATGCAAATTTACATGTGTACGTTTATGATGCACCACATAAACGTTACATTTTCTAATAATATTCAAATAGTTTCCAGTGAATTTTAAATAGTGTTTTGGACCAAAGTCACATCCCTAGTATGTACTCGCAATCATCTTATTATTATTATTATTATTATTATTATTATTATTATTATTATTATTATTATTATTATTATTATTATTATTATTATTATTATTATTATTATTATTATTATTATTATTATTATTATTATTATTATTATTTCATTTTTTTATACGTTACTTTATTTTTTGAGGGTGAGGAACTGGATTTTTTACTTCAATTCTTAGTTGTGTTTCTTATTTTAATTGTGTTTTTTATGGTTTTGTCTCTTATTTTAATTGTCTTTTAAATGTTTTTATGTCTCTTATTTTAATTGTTTTAAATGTTTTTATGTCGTTTATTTTAATTGTCTTAAATGTTTTTATGTCTCTTATTTTAATTGTCTTGAATGTTTTTATGTCTCTTATTTTAATTGTCTTAAATGTTTTATGTCTTTTATTTTAATTGTTTTAAATGTTTTTATGTCTTTTATTTTAATTGTTTTAAATGTTTTTATGTCTTTTATTTTAATTGTCTTGAATGTTTTTATGTCTCTTATTTTAATTGTTTTAAATGTTTTTATGTCTTTTATTTTAATTGTCTTTTAAATGTTTTTATGTCTCTTATTTTAATTGTCTTAAATGTTTTATGTCTTTTATTTTAATTGTTTTTTTTAAATGTTTTTATGTCTCTTATTTTAATTGTCTTTTAAATGTTTTTATGTCTCTTATTTTAATTGTTTTAAATGTTTTTATGTCTTTTATTTTAATTGTCTTTTAAATGTTTTATGTCTCTTATTTTAATTGTCTTTTAAATGTTTTTATGTCTCTTATTTTAATTGTCTTAAATGTTTTTATGTCTCTTATTTTAATTGTCTTAAATGTTTTTATGTCTTTTATTTTAATTGTCTTAAATGTTTTTATGTCTCTTATTTTAATTGTCTTAAATGTTTTATGTCTTTTATTTTAATTGTTTTTTTTAAATGTTTTTATGTCTCTTATTTTAATTGTCTTTTAAATGTTTTTATGTCTTTTATTTTAATTGTCTTAAATGTTTTTATGTCTCTTATTTTAATTGTCTTAAATGTTTTTATGTCTCTTATTTTAATTGTCTTAAATGTTTTTATGTCTCTTATTTTAATTGTCTTAAATGTTTTTATGTCTCTTATTTTAATTGTCTTTTAATGCATTTTAATTTTCTTATATGTTTTATGTAAATCACCTTAAATTGTCCTGTGCATAAAATGTGCTATAGACATAAATTTGCCTTTGCTTTACATAGAACTGCTCAACAAATGGATCCATTTTGTTGTAATTAAAATATGAGGAATTTTCTAATTTGATGAGACAAATAAATCAAATATATGAAAAAGGGAGAAAAAAAAAATAAACACAATTTTCAACAGTTTCTTTCAGTCTTTTAAGCCATAAAAAAGCCATAAAAGTCTGAAACCGTCTAATGGCCTCTGCAAAAATTACACTTTAAAATTAACAAAGAAGATCTGCAACCAAGCAAAATCTAATTAAAGTCATAAATCTGTAATAAGCGACTGTACCTGTGGCTAAAGCGCTGACTTAAGGCTTCACACGCCTTGCCCTTGGATTTGGGGGGATTTTTTTCTCCCCTTTTATTCTTCTTCTTCTTTTTTTTTTTTTTTTTAAATGGCCTGAAACCCTCATAAAGTTACAAGTGGCACCGAATGCATCATACATTTAATACCATTAAACATTAAGAAGGAACCAAATTATGTTAAAATGCTTGAATTATGCGCCTCCAACACACGAGTTAATCTGATATTAATGTTGTTCTTTGGTTAAAACGTGTGTGATTTTATGTCACTGTGTGTGTGTGTGTGTGTGCGTGTGTGTGTGTGTGTGTGTGTGTGTGTGTCTGTGTGTAAGCGTGTGCGTGTGTGTGTGTGTGTCTGTGTGTGAGTGTGTGTGTGTGTGTGTGTGTGTCTGTGTGTGAGTGTGTGTGTGTGTGTGTGTGTGTGTGTGTCTGTGTGTGAGTGTGTGTGTGTGTGTGTGCGTGTGTCTGTGTGTGTGTGTGAGTGTGTGTGTGTGAGAGTATGTGTGTGTGTGTGTGTGTGTGTGTGTGTGTGAGAGAGTATGTTTGTGTGTGTGTGTGTGTGTGTCTGTGTGTGTGTGTGTGTGTGTGTGTGTGTGAGAGTATGTGTATGTGTGTGTGTGTGTGTGTGTGTGTGTCTGTGTGTGTGTGTGTGTGTGTGTGTGAGAGTATGTGTGTGTGTGTGTGTGAGAGTATGTGTGTGTGTGTGTGTGAGAGTATGTGTGTGTGTCTGTGTGTGTGTGTGTGTGTGTGTGTGTGTGTCCACCAGGCTTTTCTCTGTGTCACACAAGTTTGTTTTTTCTACTTGGAGGCACGGTTCACTGTCAGTCACCACTTAATGAGTGTGTGTGTGTGTGTGTGTGTGTGTGTGTGTGTGTGTGTGTGTGTGTGTGTGTGTGATAGTGTCCGTATGTGTGTGTTCTGTCCCAAGCCCAGGGAATAATCATTAAAATTACATGAAACTGCTTCTAGATTTATCCTGCACCTGACTCTGGCCTGTCACTCAACTGTGTGTGTGTGTGTGTGTGTGTGTGTGTGTGTGTGTGTGTGTGTGTGTGTGTGAATATTTGGGAAACAGCAGCGACACTTGATTGAAGTTAATTAATGATGATTTTTTTCTTGCTTCTTCGACCTGTTGGATTCATCTGCCAAGAACAATGTGGTTAATTTAACATGTTATTCTACGTCCCTCTAGAACATTCCGACAGCTCCCATTCACTTTGAATGGACGTTCCCAGCGTTCTGTGGGTATATTTTTTTCAATAACCGCCCGCTGCCAATGGCAACAAGTTTTGTCACTTCACATTAACGGTACCGTATCACTCCGCAGGTAGTTCGGCCACTTTGAAAGTAAATATTCACTACGTTGTAATGACTATTTTATCCAGTCTGTTAGAATAGTAGCAGTAATAAACTGTAATAACCCACAGAAGAAAAATAATGTATTGCCCAAGCGTGACTATTGGAAAATATTTCCCAACGGGGCCGAACAACACCTCGACACCGAACGCCTGGGCAATACATAAAATACACTCCTATACTAATATATATATATAAAATAAAAATAAAAATATATATAGTGCTCAAAGTGACTCCTGTATGCAAATTACTCTCACCTATGTCTCCTAAGTAGAGACATCTGTGTCCAAGGCAATTTAACACAATAAAATAATAAGACATATGTGACCCACCACCAGTAAACCAGGCATAAGTGTGTGTAAATCCAAACAGAGTTATGTGTGTATCTTGGTAGAGTGGAAACTAAGGTTTAAGATGGTGAAAAAATGATGTTTCTATCACAAGTAGAACCAAAGTTATGGTCATTTTAATATCCACATTTGGACATATTTTACAATTTGCATATTTTTAGATATTGTCCGTTAAAGTTTTGGACTGTTTTGGGGTAGGAAGTCCTTAGCAACGCATAATAATTTGTATCCGATTGACACAAATTTTTCACAGATGTTAAAGGACACTCTGATGGACATGTCACAGAAGTTTTATATATTATAATAATAGGACAGAAGTGTGACGTATTATAATCATTTGGCTTACACCATTGGACAGAACATTCAATATAAGCTTTTACCTCGTACCAAACACTTGGGTGTTTACCCACGGAACGGAGATCGTTTTGTTCGGCGAAAAGAGGTGGAAGTCGTCTTTGTCTTTGCTCAGCAATACCTGAACTTTTGTCGCCGCTTAAATAATTGACCCAATAAACACATTTATTGATTGGATTTCAATGTAATGACCACAGGAAGTGAACATAGAGGTGTTAAGGTACCGTTTTTTGATAAGGTGTAAACACTAATAACAAATCACCTTCCAGCCTAAATTTGGCTGTAGCTCTGAACGGCTCAGCGCGACTTATGCCTGGTTTCGTGGTGGCGGGTCACATTTATAACATTTATATCTTTGGTCCCATTGTAATTTTCCTAACACACTATCCTGCATGTTTTAGATGTTTGACTTTTCCAACACACCTGACGGTCATTATCAAGTTTCTGCAGAGCTTAATGAGAGGTTTGTTATCTGAGTCAGGTGTGTTGGAAGGAGGACACGTCGAAAACATGCAGGATAGTAGCTGTGGAGGACCAGGACTGAGCACCCCTGCTGTAGGACGAGTGAGGGAAAAACACCTGTCATTTTAAAATGGCCCCTGACACCCAAACCATAAGTGTAACCATGGCCGATCACATGGTGCGTGACGTCAGATTGTGGAAGTTCTTTAGTTGTTTGTTAGTGAGCAGGAGATAAGAAGGTTCTGGAAGACAACGCTGCACCTTCACACCTGCACGACATCCACACTGCGTCTGCTTCGCACCGATAAACAACACAGTTCGAAGTTTGGGCAGAATGTTGTGTTGACGCTTTAGGGCCCCCCACCCCCCAACCTCAAAAAGTTTGTGTTTTTTAATCATGAAAAACATTTTAAAGTGAGTTTGCACCTGAACTGTTTACAACTTCGTCATTTAGCTGACGCTGTCACCCTGGCAACAACCGAAAACACGTCAGCATATTCTTTTTCTGTGAAGGTGTGTGTGTGTGTGTGTGTGTGTGTGGTGAGGCACATCTGCTGAAGAAGAAGACGAAGAAGAGAGGAAGAAGAAATGAAAATGCAAATCCAGGAGATGATTTGGAGATTGTGCGATATGTAAAACATCCCAGTAAATAAATAATAATATGGTAAATATGCAGCGGAGGCAGCAGCGCATCATTAACTCATCCAACCTGTGTGGTGTTGTGTCGAAGGAAGAGCAGTGAAGGACAGAGGAATGAAAGGAAAAGAAGAAGAGGAGGAGGAGGAGGAGGAAGAGGAGGAGGAGGAAGAGGAGGAGGAGGAAGAGGAGGAAGAGGAGGAGGGGGGGTAAAGGTGGAGGGGGAAGCACAAAGACATATGATTCAGGTGGAGATAAAAACCCCAAAAATAAAAGGGTAAAACAGAAGAGAAGAAAAACAGGAGTGAGTAAAATGCAGAAGAGGAAGAGGATGATGAAGGGTGGGAGGAAGAGGAGGAAGAGGAGGGAGAAGAATATCCAGGACGCAGACAAGCGGAAAGTTCCTGTGAATGGAAAGAGATGGTTCTTCACACCTGTGTAGTTATTTAACTACTGAGAAACACACACACACACACACACTCATACACACACACACGCACATGTACACACACACACACACAAACACACACACACACGTACATACACACACACACACACACACACACACATACACACACACACACACGTACACACACACACACGCACACTCATACACACACACACACACTCACACACACGTACACACACACACACACACACACAGGTACACACACACACGTACACACACGTACACACACACACACACTCACACACACTCACACACACACACACGTACACACACACACGTACACACACACACACACACGTACACACACACACACGTACACACACACACACACACACACACACACACACACACGTACACACACACACACACACACACGCACACACACACACACACACACACACACACACACACACACACACACACACACACACACACACACACACGTCTCATTTAGAAAGTGCACTTGTTTTCTTTCCACTCAGGATCACAATGAAATTTCTGTTCTTCGCTCTGTTTTCACCTTCCAATGAATAACAAGTCACTGATTTACATATGAGTGAGTGTGTGTGTGTGTGTGTGTGTGTGTGTGTGTGTGTGTGTGTGTGTGTGTGTGAGTGTGATAGTGTGCATGTCTTTATATTCCTATCTTTCTGGGGACATTGGTATGTTAACACAGTCACACCTTGGGGACCTCTGACACTATGGGGACCTAAATTCAGGTCCCCACGAGGTTTAAATATAAATAAAGGTCCCCACTTGTAAAATAGAAATGACATGGTCCTATTTTTTCTTCTGGAAGCATGAGGGAGACAGGAAACAGTTTTTTTTATATTTAATTCTTTAATTTATTTATTATTGACAATATTATTATTTGTTTTATTTTTAAAAATATTAATATTGACTTTTTTATTTATTTATTTTTGTTTAGTTTTTTTATTAAATTTTCCAACTTGTATTATTACCACATAGTTAGAATTTGTCACATCTGTTTATTTTGAAAAGTTAAGGAGTCTATTCTGAGAATGTAAAGAGTATAAAGTACAGATATTTATATAAATGTAAAGAGTATAAGGTACATATATTTATATAAATGTAAAGAGTATAAAGTACAAATATTTATATAAATGTAAAGAGTATAAAGTACAAATATTTATATAAATGTAAAGAGTATAAAGTACAAATATTTATATAAATGTAAAGAGTATAAAGTACAAATATTTATATAAATGTAAAGAGTATAAAGTACATATATTTATATAAATGTAAAGAGTATAAAGTACAAATATTTATATAAATGTAAAGAGTATAAAGTACAAATATTTATATAAATGTAAAGAGTATAAAGTACATATATTTATATAAATGTAAAGAGTATAAAGTACATATATTTATATAAATGTAAAGAGTATAAAGTACAAATATTTATATAAATGTAAAGAGTATAAAGTACATATATTTATATAAATGTAAAGAGTATAAAGTACATATATTTATATAAATGTAAAGAGTATAAAGTACAGATATTTATATAAATGTAAAGAGTATAAAGTACAGATATTTATTTAAAAATATTGGGAGTAAAAGTAAAAAGTTTCCAGAAAAATAAATGCTCAAGTGAATTACAGAAACTTAAAAAGTACTGCAGTACTTGTACTTGGTTCCCGTCTTCATTT
The DNA here is from genome assembly GCA_020466265.1 of Siphamia tubifer. Classification (NCBI taxonomy): domain Eukaryota; kingdom Metazoa; phylum Chordata; class Actinopteri; order Kurtiformes; family Apogonidae; genus Siphamia; species Siphamia tubifer. Next base: position 51,622,768 of record CM035783.1, read on the forward strand.
TGCTGTAAATAAATCCATTGTGTCTGTGTCGTCCTCATGTCTTTTCAGAACCCTTTGTCGGTCCACTCTCATTTACCTGAAAATACTAATGTGGATGATTTGACAGTTATAGTCACATGTGAGCAGAGCGACTGGAGCTGATGAAAGGCTACACTACACCCTCACACTTTTACTAAAATCTGCTCTGAGGACCGTCTTCACACCTCGTCTTCGCTCTCATCTCAAATGTCTACAAACAAAAACACTAGTATTCACAGAATGCTTCATTTCATCCCTATTTTCTGCCAATCTCAAGTTTCTATGACAACCTGTTCTTGAATTAGAGCCAATAATGTGACTATGACCTTTCTGCTAAATGCCACCTTGACCTTTGACCTGTTGCAATATTGATAATTTCGTTATATGTATATATGAGCGTGTGTGTAATATTATGATAATATATTCAGTATTGATTAAGTTATAGTATGATATGTCTATGTTTGACACAAGTTAATTTGGACACATGTCACCTTTGACCTCCATAAACAGTCAAAATAATGTGATAAAATGTCAAAATAATGCAATAAAAAGTCAACATCACAAGGTAAAAATGTCAAAATAATGCAATAAATTCAAAATTATGTGATGAACATCATGTTACAGAAGTTAATTTAGTGTCATGTCACCTTTGACCGCCTTAAAAAGTCAAAATCACTAAGTAAAAAGTCAAAATAATGCCATAAAAAGTCAAAATCACAAGATAAAAAAGTCAAAATCACATGATAAACAGAGTGTTACAAAAGTTAACTTGGCCACATGTCACCTTTGACCTCCATATAAAGTCAAAATAATGCAATAAATTGAAAATCATGAACAATCAATGAACACAGTGTTACAGAAGTTAATTTTCTGACATGTCACCTTTGACCTCCAGAGATCTCAAAAACTATTTGTCATAGGTGATAATAACAATTATGAGAGTTTTAGAAATCTTCATTTCGCATTATTTGGTACCAATCTAAAAGTTCTGTGACCCTCTGTTCTTGAGTTATAACCCATAATATGATTTTGACCTTTTAGTTAATTGTGACCTTGACCTTTGACCTTTACTCAAGTGGATCATTGCACCTGTATATGTCCATATAATTTCATGGTGATATCTACAGTATTCATTGAGTTATAGCATGATGTGTCTCTGCCTCTAAAATATTTTCTTCCCTACATTTATTATAATTAATTGTGAATAGAGAAGCAGAATATTTTGAAAAAAAAACCTGACATTGTGATTTTTTTTAACCCTGCGATAGTAAAAATAACAGCTGTGTGGTGTCGACACTGAACATACGTTTAACTGTCATCCTTCTGCAGATGAAATAATTAAATACAATTAAAAATAAAAAAATAAGTAAGTATAAATAAATGAATTAATTTAAAAAAATATTAATGAATATATATATAAAAAAGACAAATACAAAAAATAAATAATAAACAAATAAAGATTAATGCATATAAATAAATATGAAATCTTTAAAAAAAAAAAGAAAATAAAAAAATAATTTAAAAAAATTAATAAATAAATGAATAAATAAATACAAATAAAAAAATGCATTTAAATACATTTAAATTTAATAGTTAAATTAAATAAATAATTAAATAAATAACAAAAGAAGTAAATACATTTTAAAAAATGTAACAAAAAAATAGTATCTTATCATTTTGACTGTTTTTCTCATAATTATTATTTTTTATCTCATATTTTTGTCTGTTTTAACCTTGTAATGATGACTTTTTATCTAAATTGTTTTGCCCCTAAATGTTCTGTCCATGTCCAGAAAAACTGAAGAACACTTTATCTACACACTAACGTTTTATTTTTGCATAGTTTTAAAACTTTTTTATTTTATATTTTAATAAATATTATTTCATTCATTTTTAAAAAAACCCACATTTTTATTTTATTAACAGTTGAGAAATTGTACTTTTTTACATTTACTTCAGTAAAGCAGTTGAATCAGTACTTCTACTTTTACCAGAGTATTTTTCCACAGAAGTTGGTGTACTTCTACTTAAGTACAGAATGTGAGTACTTTTACTACCTGTGGAAATGGGTTTGCCCTGTGACTTTATATATACATATATTATATTTAGGACTTTTTGTCCCATAATTTTAGCTCTTCTTCTCATAATTATGCATTTATTGTCTCTTTTTTTCCTTTGTATGTCACAATTTTGATTTTTTTATCTAATTTATGCCATTTTATCTTAGAATTTTCATGCTTTTTCTTGTAATTATGCATGTATTATCTAATTTTTAAAAAACTTTTTATCTCACAACTCTGACTTTTTGTCTCAGAATTATAATTGTCTTAATTGTGCCATGTTATTTAATAATTCGATGCTTTTTCGTATAAGTTTGCATTTATTATCTCATTTTTAAACTTTTTATCTAATATTTTTTTGACTCTTTTTCTCATAATTATACATTTTTATCTCATATGTACAACTTTTTACCTCATTTATGCCATTACACCTTTCAATTTTTGGTGCATTTTCTCATGATCATGCATTTATTATCAAAAGTTTTTGCTTTTTATCTCACAATTTTGACTTTTTAATCTCATAATAATGCATTTTATATCATATTTCTGACCTTTTTTTACCTCATTTATGCCATTACATCTCATAATTATGCATTTATTTCATTTATTTAACTTTTTATCTCACAATTTTGACTTTTTGTTTCATTCATGGCAAAAAAATGCAGTTTTACTTTTTCCTCTTGTACTTTATTACATTTGAGAGGTTGTATTTTTATCAGTACTTTCACTTTTACCTGAGTATTTTTTTTTTTACACCAGTAGCTGTACTTGTACTGTAGTAGTAGTTTTTGAACTGATCCTGGTCTAGAGTGATTGGAGGTGATCTGAGGCTAAGGAACAATTTCCCAGCTGTATATAAAAGCACTCAGTTGGTAATAGAGCGTTGTGCTTAGAGCGGCTGTGCTGCTGATACGTCCTCTTAGTGTAAATTGAGTGAAAGTGTGGGTAAGTGGTGCGTTGAATTGTCTATTCTGGGTGGGCCCAGGTGGTCTGGGAACACCACTTGTTTTACATCTCATCCAGTCTGACGTTATAGATCAGTGTTTGCAGATGGAATGACCCCCCACCCCCACCCCCCCTGTACTCATCATCTCTAACATGAAAAGCTCTTATCTGGTGTTGATGATGATGATGATGATGATGAGTGGAAGGAAAGACGAAGAAGAAGAAGAAGGACAGGAGGACACAGATGAAACTGATTAAGACACACATTTAGGGACAATAATGGACAGAAAGGCCCTGTCCCATTTCTCCCCCTAACCCTAAAATTTCCCCTAACCCTAGATTTTGCGCGTTCATGTGTAGGGGTAGGGTGTCCCATTACCTAGGGGAGCAAGTGGGAGTGCGATTTTGCCCTTAAAATCAACCCTCAAAATGTAGTGAGGTTGGTTGCGGACTTCGTTTTGAGGGGAAGATGAAATTACCCATGATGCACTGCGAGCTCAGCGAGCCGACTGATTTCTGACAACAAAAATGGCGGCCGCAGCTGGAGGAACTGGAGATGAACAATTTCGTTGTAAGTATATTTTGGCACAGAGGCTATGACCGGTAATGTTACCTTGTCAAGCTAGCGGTAATGCTAACGTTAATGTTATAAATCGCCAACTATTGAAGAAAAATACATCAAAATATTTAAATAAATCAACATACCTGAGACAAGACTGAAAGGCAAAGTAGACGGCAAATGCGTCTTCTGTTTGCCGCATTTCTTCTCTGCGCATCCCGAAGGTAAATAAACAGAACCAACACAACAGACAACACAGCTGGGACCGCCATTTGTCCTCCGTGTAAATAGTAGTCACCTGCTGTCAGTCTCGCGGAGGGGTGGTTTCATATTTGGCGGGGTAGACTTGTCAGCGTGTGACGTGAGCACGTTTGTTACGTTCACTTCGTCAGTGGTGTCCCATTTTCAGGGGGAATTATTTCCCCTTGATGAGTGGAATTTACTTTTTAGGGCACTTAAAACCAAGTGGAAGTTTTAAGGGGGAGAAATGGGACGGGGCCAAAGACAACAGGAAGGGTCAGGGGAAAATATGGAGCAGGGTTTGCCCCCCCCCCAAATATTTCTTAAACATATATATATTTAAACCAGGTGCCACATGGGGCCTAATATGGTATAAATTGGGCCACACCAGTAAAATAATATAAATAAAAGGATAAAACCAAATATTTCTGTTTTTGAGTAAAAAAAAAAAAAAAAAAGCTAAATTCTCTAACAAAAAATGTTTTATATCCACAAACTGTATGTGAACATAACACGAACAAATATGAACAACCTATAAATTCATAAGAAAAATAAGTATATTAATGATATTATGTCATTATTATTGTCATTTTACATGAGTTTCACACAGTAGATCACAGTATCTATTTCATGTACACAGTATATTCAGTAACGGGTTGAATATTGGTAAAATATTTGGTAATAATTGGTAAAAACTCTAGTCTTTTTTGTACTTTATTTTATAACACAACAAAAAAGGAAAATTAGTTTAAGGTTGTTTTCCATTATTTCTAGATTATAACAGAATTGAACTTCCATGATTATTAATTATCTTCAGTGTGACTTTTGCATTTCACACAATCATCCCAGGGGCCAGATTGGACCCTTTGGCGGGTCTTATTTGGCCCCTAGACCTTATGTTTGACACCTGTGAAATTTAAAGCAGTGGTTTTCAAATTTTAATTTTATTTATTTTATCATTGAAAAATATTTTGAGTCTAGTTTTAGCGAGTAGGCTACTAAAAATAAGTCATTAATGAACTAATTAAGGTGGAACTGAATCCAAAATCAGGCCCAGATCAGACTGATTTTAAAAATAAAGCTGATCTGATCTTCTAAAAACATCGCAGATCAGAAGCCGATACCAACCTTTAGTGAAGCTCAGGTCGACCTGAAGTCAGCGGGTGCCTGCGGTCATTGAAAAATAATTTAAATGATATTGTGGTTGCGGTCAGTTTGGTGTTTGTTTTAGATAAACATTAAAATAACCTGTAAATAAACTTTATTAAGTCATGTTGGTGGTCAGTGTCCTACGGTATGGACGGAGAGAGAGAGGAAATAAAGTTAGAAGAGTGGAAGTTCCGGAAACATCCAAACAAAAACACTAAGGTTTGGGAGGTTTTTAAAGATGATGAGCAGCTCCCCGTGTTTTCGTTTCCATGGAAACCAGGTTCAAATGTGTCTTTGGGTGTTACAGGTTGTTTACCCCTGGTTTAGATGCAGGTTTTAACACAGAAATAAATGCAGGTATGTGAGTAAGGTCAAAGGTCATGTGATGTTCATGAAGACCATTGACTACTTTTTCAAATGTGGGTCCAGAAGCGGGTCAGGTCCGTCCTTTTCAAGCTACGGGTCAGTTAGTTAAAAAAGTGGTCGGTCATACATCGACCAGCGCATCATAGATACGTAGATAGATAGATAGATAGATAGATAGATAGATAGATAGATAGATAGATAGATAGATAGATAGATAGATAGATAGATAGATAGATAGATAGATAGATAGATAGATAGATAGATAGATAGGTAGGTAGGTAGGTAGGTAGGTAGATAAATAGGTAGGTAGGTAGGTAGGTAGGTAGGTAGGTAGGTAGGTAGATAGATAGATAGATAGATAGATAGATAGATAGATAGATAGATAGATAGATAGATAGATAGATAGATAGATAGATAGATAGATAGATAGATAGATAGATAGATAGATAGATAGATAGATAGATAAATAGGTAGGTAGGTAGGTAGGTAGATAAATAGGTAGGTAGGTAGGTAGGTAGGTAGGTAGGTAGGTAGGTAGATAAATAGGTAGGTAGGTAGGTAGGTAGGTAGGTAGGTAGGTAGGTAGGTAGATAAATAGGTAGGTAGGTAGGTAGGTAGATAAATAGGTAGGTAGGTAGGTAGGTAGGTAGGTAGGTAGGTAGGTAGATAAATAGGTAGGTAGGTAGGTAGGTAGATAAATAGGTAGGTAGGTAGGTAGGTAGGTAGGTAGGTAGGTAGGTAGGTAGGTAGGTAGGTAGGTAGGTAGGTAGGTAGGTAGGTAGGTAGATAAATAGGTAGGTAGGTAGGTAGGTAGGTAGGTAGGTAGGTAGGTAGGTAGGTAGGTAGGTAGGTAGATAGATAGATAGATAGATAGATAGATAGATAGATAGATAGATAGATAGATAGATAGATAGATAGATAGATAGATAGATAGATAGATAGATAGATAGATAGATAGATTATTTATTAAACAGATTTTTTTAACACATCTGTGTTAGTTTTTAACATGTTTTTGTCCAATATTTTACACCTCTGTGTGTTTGAAAACTTCCACATTCATGAACCTTTTTGTCAAAACATTAAAACTATCTCCTCTGTATTTGTTTCCCTTTATACAAACTGAAATAAGCTAAGAACATGTTTACACATTTTTAAAATCAGGTTTACTTTTTCCTCCCATTTAATTTTATTTCTATATTTCGATGGATACGCTCAGTGTTTTATATCAATACTGTCATTTTAACATGTTTAACATGTTTACTATATTTAATATATTTAATATGTTTCATATATTATATTTAACACAGCGTCACATACATTTCTTTTTGCAGCCACAGTGTTTAAATAACACAAATACCATCTTCATAAAAACAGGCAGTATTTTTCATACTTCTAAAGAAGTAAATCCTTTTAATTTACTGCTGTTAAGGTTCTCATCGTCATGGCAACCAGAGTTCATTCATCCATAAAGTGGGAACTGAGTGGAAACACCATCCATGAGCTAGTGTCTGCGCTGCAAAAAAAAAAAATCTACATTTAACTGAAGTTTTCTCATTTCTAGTCCAAAAAGATCTGATCACATTTAAAATCAGATCTGGGACATTTAAGAAATATTATCAAGATAGTTTTCACATATTCCACTGGTAGATTATTATTATGTTGTCTCTTTATTTATTTATTTTTTTGCTTATTTCATGATATATATTCATGGGAAAATAAAGGTTAAATCAAATTCAAGCCAAAAAATCTGTAAAGTAAAAATGATCTTGATAACAGAGGTGATGTCATAAACATAATTAATATTAATTTAGTTTTTTTTCCACCTCAGTCCCACTCTTATTTTGTCCATTTAACATGAATGTGTTTTTTTTTTTTCTGATAATTCCAGCTTCTACATTTACACTGTCCTCCCACACTGTATTCATCTGTTACCCAGAATGCACTGCTGTGTTCAGGTGCAGCCCACTTGTTTATATAAAGTGGTCCAGTTAGAAAAGAAAAGGCTGAAATCAAGAGCTTTTATTGTTGAAACTTCTGGAATGATTTAGATTGTATTATTAAGGACTGGCACAAGACTCACACTTACATTTGGACTCTTTTTTTTTTTGTTCGCAGGTTTTCATGGCTGTTCCAAAGGTGCATTCAAACCATTCAAACCATTCAAACCATTCAAACCATTCAAACCTATGAAAACACTTTCTCATATAAAAATGAAAAACTCTTCCAGTTTGTGACGACAGAACAATGACAGAATATTCTACATCAGTGGTGTCAGACTTAGTTCATTGAACCAAACTGTAAAATAATAAAATAATAATAACATAAATAATGTCAACTCAAAAAATGTCTCAATATTTTAGAGTGAAAATTAAATAGTGAAAAAGGTTTTGTTGACAAACTATCTGTTGAATGTGAATAATGTGAAATAAATGAAATAAAAAGTCTAATTTTAACAATATTACGCTTCTGTTTATGTTCATTATAATTTACAGATCAAATACAAATACACAAAATATATAAAATCTGGCATAATTCTCTTGAAACACTTCAGGTTCTTGATATTTGTTCAGATTATTTAAACATTTGGTGAAATAATATGTACATTGACAAAGTTGTGAATATTTATAGATTATTATAATAATAATAATAATAATAATAATAATAATAATAATAATAATAA
>CM035783.1:51635784-51658284 GCA_020466265.1 Siphamia tubifer
GTTAAATATTTTGTCCATTATAATGGACATTGGTCCCAACAGTTGTTAAAATACCAACATTGTCACATTGACATCACATTCAGAGACATATCATACTGTAACTCAATGAATACTGTAGATATCACAAAGGAATGACAGAAGTATATTGTTGTATCACACAGGGAGAGAAAACTGTTTAAGTCAGAAACAATTATTTATTGAAGAGATGAACACATTAATTTGGAACTTGCATCAAAGTGAGAACATGAACAGAACCAGCTGTCATCAGATGTTCTAATGACCAGTGGAACAAACAGAATCTTTATTCTCACTAACCCTTCCCCAGGTGGAGAGGGAGGACGATAAGACTGTCTTTCTCAGACCCGTGTCTGTCCTTGGAGAGGATGAGGAACGTATGACTTTACTGTTTACATCCACGGTTCTCAAACTGGGGTCCGCGGACCCCTAGGGGGACGGGGCGCATGTCCAGGGGGTACGCGAAATTATTCGCGGTTTTGTTTTGTTTTGTTTTGTTTTGTTTTGGGGTTTTTTTGCTGTTTTATTTTGAAATGCGGAAGTTTTATTTTGTAGCGAGCGGGCGGAAGTAACAGCGCTGTTTGACGCTAGCTTGACTAAATTGAGACGGAGCGAGTCACAGGCTATTTTTAGCCACCCTGCAGCGAACATGGATCGATTTTTGTGTCCGCCAAGTTCCTCAAGAAGTGGTAAAAGAAATGACAATGAAAATGACAAAAACAAACGCCCTAACCCTAAAAAGAGAAAGTACATTGATAGTTATATTGAGTTTGGCTTCATTGAGAACAATGATGGGAGACCAAAATTCCACCAAAAGTCTCTGTCTGTCTGTCTGTCTGTCACACACACACACACACACACACACACACACACACACACACAGTTTTGTGTGTCTTTTGTTCCGTTTATTATTTTAAAATTATTTAAAATTGTTGTTTCTGAAGTGTTCATTTATATTATAATACCTGAAAATTTCGCTGGTTTGCACAAAAGCACTATTAAAAAAGGTTATCATTGTTTCATAATAATTATTGTTGAAGTGGTTTTTTATCATTTTCAGTATCGCGAGGATGAGGGGGGACATGGAAAAATTTCACCCCTCCAAGGGGGACCTGGGCCAAAAAAGTTTGAGAACCCCTGGTTTACATTATCACTGACACGTTCACACAGAACTTAATGACAAACAATATTAGTGAGATGTAGTGACCCAGTCACAATATACATATAACTAATGCACAACAGATGCAATGATCCATTTGAGTAAAGGTCAAAGGTCAAAGTCGTATTTAGCAGAAAGGTCAAAATTACATTATTGGCTCTAATTCAAGAACAGGTTGTCATGGTAACTTGAGATTGGCACAAAACATGGGTGAGATTAGACATTCTCTGAATACTAGTTTTATTTTTTTTGTTTTGTTACATTATTCGTTCATTCATTTTTCAAAATGAAACAAAATAATCTGACTATGAAAAAACAACAAGTCGTTTCTTTGTTATTTGTTTCCAAAACTGAAATGAAAAAACAGATAGTGATGCATGTTTTCAGTTTTCCTTTTTGTGTTTAAATGAATAATAGATAAAACGTCTGTTTCCTGTTTTAAGTGTCTGTTTTAGGATCCATTAACAACTAACATGTGTGCAAGGGGGCGGGGCTTGTTGTGCGGGACACCACTTTATTTATTCTATACGTTTTAAGGCTGTAAATCATTACATCGTCTTAGTTTTAACACTTTCCTTCACCCCGATGGCGATGGATTTACCTTCAGTTTTTATATCACACACTGTTACTTCTGGCACACGTTCGCTGGGAAACAATGCAGCGTCTGATCTGAACGGAAGAATGATAAGATTTATTATTGAGACTTTTTATTGTTGAGTTTTACAGGAAATTTGAGCGTATTGAAATGATGGCGGAGGTGTCAGGAGGCCAATAACCTTTGACTGGTTTATCTGTAGCTGTGGAATATTATGACCTGAACACTAAAAGCTGACTTTATTGAAAATATGAAAATATTTTTACACAGACACATAAACACACAACAGCTCCGTAGAAACACTCACCACAACACATGTGTATAATATATATATATATATATATATATATATATATATTATATATATATATATATATATATATATATATATATATATATATATATTATACATTTGTACTCTAAATATCTCATCATACTTTAACTCAGGGTCATTCTGGTCAATGTGGTGCCCTTGGCAAACACTAGGCGAACACCCCTCTTTCATTTTTGTGGAATTGTTACTTATTATTTACTTATTATGATTATGATTATGATTATTATTATTATTATTATTATTATTATTATTATTATTATTATTATTATTATTATTATTATTATTATTATTATTATTATTATTATTATTATACTGAGTATCCATGACTATGTTTAATGCTTTATTTTGTGTATGTTCCACACTATAAGGTGAACTGGATTATAAGGAGCATAAAAGTCTAAATAATGAGATAAAAAGTCAAAATTATGTGACAAAAAAATCTAAATTATGTGACAAAAAGTCAAAATCCCAAGTCACGACGAACAACCAGAATGAATCCATATACTGTATATGACACACTGCGGTTTTTGGAGAAAATTAAAGTATTTTAAGTTTGACTTTTTTTCTAATTCTTTGGGACTTGGCGCCCCCAAGCCATGTGGTGCCCTAGGCGACCGCCTAGTCTGCGTAGGCCTAACGCCGGCCCTGCTTTCACTCTCCTGTTATGGGTCAAGTTGATCTGTTTCAAAGGAAAAATAAAGTATTTTTTAGTCTGAGTGTAATTAACCTCCCTTATATATAAAATATTTCATCTGACATATTTGTGATAAGAACCTGTTCTTACATCTCTGTAAAACATTTACTCTTTAGGTGATTTTATCTGATTTAATGATATATTTGGATCAAAAAATTTGAAAAAATACACTTTGTAAGAGTTTTATTTTTCCAGTGTGTGTCTTTGGCACAAATGTTTTGTCTAATTTTAATAATTTTTCTCTCACTTTTTGACTTGTTTTTGTTTTATGTCACTGACTGTTGAGTAACTTGACCCTATAAAACATCCTGTGTAACAGTGTTTGTCAGCAGGGGCTCCCATCAGAAAACAGAGCAGGGGGGGGGGGGTCTTTTCCACTGTTGTACATTTCAACATGATACATTACCTCCCCCCAGTGTAAGGAGCCGGTGTCCGACCTTTAACAGAGGCACAAACTCCCACCTGGTCTTCTAACTCCCCCCTGCCCTTACGAATGCAATTTCGGGGGGCACCAGGTGGTCAATGATGATGGGAAGTGAGATTAGAGAGAAACAGAGCTCATAGAACCAAGCATTTCCTCCACAAACACCTCTGTTATCTTACTTTTAGAGTAACACTAAAAATATTATATAATAAAATGAACAAAATATTCAATAAACTGAATAAAAAATGATAAAAGTATTCAATAAAATGAACAAAAATGACCAAAATAATCAATAAAATGATCAAAAATGACCAAAGTATTTCGTAAAATGAACAAAAATGACCAAAATATTAATTAAAATGAACTAAAATGATCAAAATAATCAGTAAAATGGACAAAAATTACCAAAATAATCAATAAAATGGACCAAAATGAACAAACATAACATAAAATTACCAAAAAATATTGAGTAAAATGAACTAAAATGGGTTAATCAATGACGAAAAACTTCAGTTGACTCCATTCATTTATTTATTTATTTATTCCATTCTTTCCAGACCAGGTTGAAACCATAATGCAGCCTTGGCTTCATAGTTGAACCATCCTTTGGGGCACGTCCGGTTGTTTGGGACGAGCCCAGCACGACTCATATCGGCCAAATCACAGCGAGTTCAACTCACAGTGGGGATGATATGAGGACAATCACACTGGTGTCTTCAGCTCAGTGGGGGGGCACAAGGGAAACTAGCTACTATTCAGCTCCTCCCTGGGGCTCGCAGGACGCCTATCAGCCCCCGTATACCCCAAAACTAGACCAGCAAGGGGGTGGGGGGGTAGTAAATGACAGGAAAACATTCAGTCTTCATATTCATTGTGAATAAATAAAACATACACCTTGAGTGTTCATGAATAATCACTGTCAATGTTAACTTTAATGCTTTAATTACTGTATTTTCCACACTATAAAGTCAACTGGATGATAAAGAGCATTAAGTAAAACTGAACAGTCACAATCAACCTTGTTAAGTTGTAACACGGAACAAAACACACTCTTAAAAGACAGAAAAAAGGAGATAAAAAGTAAAGAATATCTGATAAAAATACAAATTTAAATTCCCTAAGCACAACCAGAATGAATCCATATATAAGGTGCACTGTGGTTTTTGGAGAAAATGTAAGTCTTTTAAGTGTACCTTATAGTGTATAATATTAAATAAAATGAACAAAATAGTCAATAAAATTAATAAAAATATAGCAAAATATTGAGTAAAATTAACAAAAATCACCAAAGTAATCAGTAAAATGAACAAAAATGGTCAAAAATATTGAGTAAAATGAGCAAAATATTCAGTAAAATTAACAACAATGACCAACATAATAAATAAAATTAACAAAATGTTCAGGAAAAGGAAAAAAGACCAGCAAAGGTGGGGCAGGGCGATGGGGTAGTAAATGACAGGAAAACATTCACTCTTCACTTTCATTGTGAATAAATCAAACACACCTGAGTGTTCATGAATAATCACTGTCAATGTTAACTTTAATGCTTTATTTTCCTTATTTTCCACACTATAAGGTCAATTATAAGGAGCATTAAGTGAAACAATAAACCTTGTTAAGTTGTAACACGAAACAAAACACACTTATGAGTAATGACTAAATTAAACTTTAAAAGAGTCAAAATTCTGACATAAGAAAGTCAAAATTAGATAAAAAGTCAAAATTATGAGAAAAAAATAAAGATTATGAGATAAAAATAAAAATATCAATTCCCTAAGCACAACCAGAATTAATCCATATATAAGGTGCACTGTGGTTTTTGGAGAAAATGTAAGTCTTTTAAGTTTACCTTGTTGTATATAATATTCAGTAAAATGAACAAAAATGACAAAAATAATCAATAAAATGAACCAAAATTACCAAAATATTAAATAAAATGAACAAAATAATCAGTAAAATTAACCAAAATTAACAAAATATTCAATAAAATGAACAAAAGTCACTAAGATAATCAATAAAATGAACAAAATTTACCAAAAATATTGAGTAAAATGACCAAAATAATCAATAAAATGAACAAAAATGAACAAAAATATTGAGTAAAATTAAGAAAATAATCAATAAAATGAACAAAAATCACCAAAAATATTTAGTAAAATGAAGAAAATGAACAAAATAATCAATAAAATTAACAAAAATGAGCAAAAATATTGAGTAAAATGAACAAACCCCAGAAGAAACCAAAGCAGCAAAGGTGGGGCAGGGGGTTAATGACAGGAAAACATTCACTCATAATCAATCAAACATATACCTGGACCTAATTCACATTTCATTTAATTTAATCACAAAATATGTTTTATTCCGTGGGGGGGGGGGGGGTGGACAATAGTCAGAACAGTCTGTGTTTTCATTGGCTATTGTTATGGATAAATGTAAAGCATGTGTGTTTTGGCAGTGAGTGGAAATGAAAAAAAAAAACACTGGACACAGAAGGAAAGAAAATAAACAACATTAAATAGTGTTAAACATGACGTTTGTTCCAATAAAAAATATATATTATTAAACCTAAAGTAACTTTGGTGCAGAGGGAGAAGGAACAAGTACAAGTACCTTTACTGTACTGAAGTAGATGTTTTAGGTATCTGTATTTTAATTGAGTATTTAATTTTCTGGAAACTTTACTTTAACAACCTACATTTTTGGATAAATATATGTACTTTATACTCTTTACATTTATATAAATATTTGTACTTTATACTCTTTACATTTATATAAATATATGTACTTTATACTCTTTACATTTATATAAATATTTGTACTTTATACTCTTTACATTTATATAAATATATGTACTTTATACTCTTTACATTTATATAAATATATGTACTTTATACTCTTTACATTTATATAAATATATGTACTTTATACTCTTTACATTTATATAAATATATGTACTTTATACTCTTTACATTTATATAAATATTTGTACTTTATACTCTTTACATGTATATAAATATTTGTACTTTATACTCTTTACATTTATATAAATATTTGTACTTTATACTCTTTACATTTATATAAATATATGTACTTTATACTCTTTACATTTATATAAATATATGTACTTTATACTCTTTACATTTATATAAATATATGTACTTTATACTCTTTACATTTATATAAATATATGTACTTTATACTCTTTACATTTATATAAATATTTGTACTTTATACTCTTTACATGTATATAAATATTTGTACTTTATACTCTTTACATTTATATAAATATTTGTACTTTATACTCTTTACATTTATATAAATATATGTACTTTATACTCTTTACATTTATATAAATATATGTACTTTATACTCTTTACATTTATATAAATATTTGTACTTTATACTCTTTACATGTATATAAATATTTGTACTTTATACTCTTTACATTTATATAAATATTTGTACTTTATACTCTTTACATTTATATAAATATATGTACTTTATACTCTTTACATTTATATAAATATATGTACTTTATACTCTTTACATTTATATAAATATTTGTACTTTATACTCTTTACATTTATATAAATATATGTACTTTATACTCTTTACATTTATATAAATATTTGTACTTTATACTCTTTACATGTATATAAATATTTGTACTTTATACTCTTTACATTTATATAAATATTTGTACTGTATACTCTTTACATGTATATAAATATTTGTACTTTATACTCTTTACATTTATATAAATATTTGTACTTTATACTCTTTACATGTATATAAATATTTGTACTTTATACTCTTTACATTTATATAAATATTTGTACTTTATACTCTTTACATTTATATAAATATTTGTACTTTTTACTCTTTACATGTATATAAATATTTGTACTTTATACTCTTTACATTTATATAAATATATGTACTTTATACTCTTTACATTTATATAAATATATGTACTTTATACTCTTTACATTTATATAAATATATGTACTTTATACTCTTTACATTTATATAAATATTTGTACTTTTTACTCTTTACATGTATATAAATATTTGTACTTTATACTCTTTACATTTATATAAATATATGTACTTTATACTCTTTACATTTATATAAATATATGTACTTTTTACTCTTTACATGTATATAAATATTTGTACTTTATACTCTTTACATTTATATAAATATATGTACTTTATACTCTTTACATTTATATAAATATATGTACTTTATACTCTTTACATTTATATAAATATATGTACTTTATACTCTTTACATTTATATAAATATATGTACTTTTTACTCTTTACATGTATATAAATATTTGTACTTTATACTCTTTACATTTATATAAATATATGTACTTTATACTCTTTACATTTATATAAATATATGTACTTTATACTCTTTACATTTATATAAATATATGTACTTTATACTCTTTACATTTATATAAATATATGTACTTTTTACTCTTTACATGTATATAAATATTTGTACTTTATACTCTTTACATTTATATAAATATATGTACTTTATACTCTTTACATTTATATAAATATATGTACTTTATACTCTTTACATTTATATAAATATATGTACTTTATACTCTTTACATTTATATAAATATATGTACTTTATACTCTTTACATTTATATAAATATATGTACTTTATACTCTTTACATGTATATAAATATTTGTACTTTATACTCTTTTTCATAATTTTGTCTTTTTCTCTCAAAATGTAGATTTTTTAATTTCATAATTATGTTTTTTTTTTAATCTCCTTTTTATTACTTTTTTAATATTTCCTAAATGTCCTTTATGTAATCTAGTTCCATGACCTGATAAAATAAACCATCTGCACAGTAACTCAGTTTTATTTTTGTATATTTTAGATTTTTTTTTTCATTTTTCCATTTGTATAATTTCACACATAGCAAAAAAAAAATGCAGTTTTACTTTTTTACTTTATTACAAATGAAAATTCTTATTTTTTTTCCTTTTTTCCTTTTACTTCAGTACTTCTACTTTTACCATAGTATTTTTCCACATAAGTAGCTGTACTTGTACTATAGTACAGAATGTGAGTAATTATTCTAATCTTTTTTTCTGCTCCTTTAACTCATTTCATCCACTTCCAGAACAACAACTTTCCTCAGACAAACATCTGAGGGTCAAAGAGAAACAAAAAAAAAAGATTAAAGAGCTTATATCAACTCCTGAACTCAAAGAAAGTGAGATTTGCTCAGATCTTGGTTTTATGGTTCATCTTATATTTAGTCTGACCTTGATGAAAAACCCAAGGACACAGACTGTCTTTGTGAAGGATTAAAGTTACTCAGCGGTGACTGACATTTCATTTATGATGACACTTGAGCTTCATTTAATCCGTGAACATCAAGTAAATGAAGCCGTTATTGAAAGATGAAAGAGGACGGAAATATAATATGATTGACTTTTTGCTTTGACTGAAACACAATCAAATTAAGTTTGAAGACAGAGACAAAATATCCACCTGTACGTCTGTTTTAGGACAAATAATATCAAATTAAAATAACCGCTGACAACAGCAGACGATGACGTCGTACTGTCGACAGGACGCGATAATCGACCAGAAGTTCATAGTTTTGTAAAAATATGTAGGGGGCGCTATAGAGTGACTTATTTGAAACGTTGTGTGTTGAAAGGGAAAAGAACTGTGACACAACTGATATGTTCAAACTACAGCCATTTTAGCAAAGGTGAATTTGTAGGGGGCGCTATAGAGCAAAATTGCAATTTCTTTTAAGATAAGATAATCCTTTATTAGGCCCCGTCCCATTTCTCCCCCTAACCCTAAAATTTCCCCTAACCCTAGATTTTGCGCGTTCATGTGTAGGGGTAGGGTGTCCCATTACCTAAGGAAGCAAGTGGGAGTGCGATTTTGCCCTTAAAATCAACCCTCAAAATGTAGTGAGGTTGGTTGCGGACTTCGTTTTGAGTGGAAGATGAAATTACCCATGATGCACTGCGAGCTCAGCGAGCCGATAGTGAGTTTACCACACAGAGGCTTAATGTTACCTTGTCAAGCTAGCGGTAATGCTAACGTTAATGTTATAAATCGCCAACTATTGAAGAAAAAATACATCAAAATATTTAAATAAATCAACATACCTGCGATGAACTGGCGTCTCATACAGGGTGTACCCCGCCTTCGCCCATTGTAGCTGGATTAGGCCCCCAGTGACCCCCGCGACCCTAGTGAGAATAAAGCGGGTTCAGATAATGAATGAATGAACATACCTGAGACAAGACTGAAAGGCAAAGTAGACGGCGAATGCGTCTTCTGTTTGCCGCATTTCTTCTCTGTGCATCCCGAAGGTAAATAAACAGAACCAACACAACAGGCAACACAGCTGGGACCGCCATTTGTCCTCCGTGTAAATAGTAGTCAGCTGCTGTCAGTCTCGCGGAGGGGTGGTTTCATATTTGGCGGGGTAGACTTGTCAGCGTGTGACGTGAGCAAGTTTGTTACGTTCACTTCGCGAGTGGTGTCCCATTTTCAGGGGGAATTATTTCCCCTTGATGAGTGGAATTTACTTTTTAGGGCACTTAAAACCAAGTGGAAGTTTTAAGGGGGACAAATGGGACGGGGCCTTAGTCTCCCACAGGAGAAATTCAAGTGTTTACAGCAGAGAATATAGGAAAACACACATGAAATAAACAAGAAAAATAAAAAAATAAAACAAGTAATAGGAATAACCAGATAAATATAAGTGTTATAACTTAAATTACTGTATAATATATACATAAAAGCAGGTTGGATATTTATTGCACATGTAGGACCAGGACGTCTGAGTCCAATTTCAGCCAAATCGATGTTCGTGTTCATATGTCTGAGCTGAAGCAATTTATGTAGTGCTAAGTTTTCCTGAAAACTTCGCAAATTTTGCGATGTCGTAGCACAAAAACAATGCAACTTTTCAAATTAATTTAGATAATTTTTGATGTCCCTCTTGTTAAGATCGTGTTCACTGATTTTGAGCTCATTTGGCCCAACGGCCAAGGAGGAGTTCGTTAAATTCCGAAGACAGCGAAAATCCATGACTCAACATGTTTGAAATTTCAATCCAAGATGGCTGACTTCTTGTTGGTTTATGGGCGTGGCCATCAGAAGGTTCTTTTTGTTCGTTATCATGTGATGAACATGTGTACTGATTTTCATAGCTCCAAACTATTGTCACTTTTCTCGTGTAGACACATTACTTTACCAACTTTTACAAAACTACATATACTCACAATTTTTCACACTTCGGAAGTGTGCGAAAATTTGATGAGTTTTCATGCATGTTCAGGGGGTCAATTTATAGTTCAAAGAGCAAACGTCATTGCGATCACAGGAGACTCAATAGGACTCATAAGGAAATGTTCCAAATTCCAAATACATTCACCTTTTCCACTTTTAATTCGGAATTTGATAATTCATCAGACATGGAAAAAGTTATTGTATTTTCTGGACCACAGTGTGCTTAGGGACTTTGTTTTTACTTTTTATCTCATAATTTTGTCTTTTTTCTCATAATTTTTACTTTTCATCTCATAAATTTTACTTTTTTCTGATAATTTAGAATTTTTATCTTATAATTTTGTCTTTTTTCTCATAATTTTGACTTTTTAATCTCATAATTTATTATCGTGAAGGATCAGTAAATTCCATTAAAAAATATATGGCTTCATTTGGGAACTGACACAGTTGTAGTCCTATGTCTTAACGGGTTAATCACGGTGGAAAATAACAGTTGTAACTGAATAATATAGTGACTTTCATTACTTTTTTCAAACACCCAACAAGATGAAGCGGTGGTCGTGCTCTGAGCGGTTTATAATTACACGTATTAATCTGTCTATTAGCGCAGCATAGATTAGCCTGACCCTCTGTGGAATAGATCAGAGTGGGACTGGTTCAGTGTCCACAACTACAGGACTTTTCTGCCAAAACTAATGTGTAGGGACGAGGGTCCCCATGGGCAGAGGCACCCATCAAACACTCTATTCATGTATATTTTGCTCAGTTGATTAAGCTAATTAAAGCGCCAAATTAAATCAATGTCCATTAAAGCCGCAGGACAGGGTGCTTATTGGAAACGCTCAGCTTAATTACAGCATTTATGTGCGTCTTTATACGTACATGCTGCAGTGATTATGTTCCCGACACTTTTTCACCACTGTCGCACTTTTCCATCTGTGTTTTTGGGTCTAGACTGAACATGCAGATCAATCTACACCAGGCAGGTTTTTATGGCCTCGTGTTCTACGGCAGCACAAGAATCACAGGCTGTTGAATTATACATTATTATTCTACATATAGTGTCGGTAACAGTCTGTTTCAGGTGCTACTGAACCACTCCACTCCAGACTCACTTTTGTCAAATGATTTTGACTTTTTATCTCATTATCTTGACTTTTTCTTTCATGATTTTGACTTTTTTTTTAATACTTTTTGCTTCTTGATTCTTACTTTTTGTCTCATAATTTGCATAATCTTGACTTTTTATTTCTACACCAGTCAGTTTGTTTAATGCCCTCATGTTCTACGGCAGCACAAGAATCACAGGCTGTTGAATTATATATTATTATTCTACATATAGTGTTGGTAAAAGTCTTTTGCAGGTGCCATTGTCAGGGTTTTCTGTTGTCTCCACTCCAGACTCACTCAGGATGAAGATGAAGTGAAACCAGAGTCATAAAGGAAAGTGCAGCGTTGGAGGAAGGGGTTGGAAGGGGTTTGAAGAGAGGAAATGGCAGGGGTCTGATTTAACACTTGGATTGTGCAGACACTCAACTACAATGACACAACACTCACCGGTGCTTTTCTTTAGCTCTTTTTCGCAGAACTACATTGTTCTCAGTGGAACAGGACAAAGTGTCAGAAATATGACCTGAAATATGCCCAAGGAAACAGTGGCCCAGGTTATATATATATATATATATATATATATATATATATATATATATATATATATATGTATATATATATATATATATATATATATATATAGTGAGGGAGTAGGATAGCCTCCCCCTCACTACGGTGAGAAAACAACACAAAATCTAATACAGGAAGTTTGTTTTGGGTGTTTTATTTAGAAACCCCTTTGCTAATCCCTCTCTCTCTGAGGGTTCTGCGCAGGATCTTAGCTGTTCCTAACAATGCGCTCTTTTGTACAGAGATCTCTGATGTTGTTCCTGGTATCTGCTGGAGCCATTCTCCCAGCTTGGGGGTCACTGCCCCTAGTGCCCCCACCTGGTACCACTGTTGCCTTCACACTCCACATTTCAACTCCTCTTTCAGCCCTTGGTATTTCTCAAGCTTCTCATGTTCTTTCTTTCTCATGTTGCTATCACTGGGGACTGCTACATCTATCACCACCACTGTCTTCTCATGTTTATCCACCACCACTATGTCAGGCTGATTGGCCATCACCATCTTGTCAGTCTCTGTCACCTTTGGGGGGGTCTCCCATCTTGACCCTGGGACCTCCAGTCCATACTCTTTACAGATGTTCCTGTACAGTATGCCCGCTACCTGGTTATGCCTCTCCATGTATGCCTTGCCTGCCAGCTTCTTACACCCTGCTGTGATGTGCTGGACTGTTTCAGGGGCTTCTCTACACAGCCTACACCTGGGGTCCTGTCTGATGTGGTAGACCCCGGCCTCTATTGCTCTGGTGTTCAGGGCTTGTTCTTGTGCAGCCATGAGTAGTGCCTCTGTGCTGTCCTTTCGTCCAGCCTTTTCCAGCCACTGGTATGTCTTTTCCATATCAGCCACTTCCTTAATTTGTCGATGGTACACGCCATGCAAGGGTTTGTCCTTCCATGATAGCCCCTCTGGTTCCTCGACCTTACTGGGCTTTTGTTGCCTGAGGCATTCACTTAGCAGTTGGTCATTGGGGGCCATTTTCTTGATGTATTCCTGGAGGTTCGCCATTTCCTCCTGGACAGTAGTTCTGACACTTGCTAGTCCTCGGCCCCCTTCCTTTCTCTTAGTGTACAGCCTCAGGACACTGGACTTGGGGTGGAGCCCTCCATGCATGGTAAGGAGTTTCCTTGTCTTGATATCAGTGGCTTGTATCTCTTCCAGTGGCCAGGATATTATCCCAGCTGGGTATCTGATTACTGGCAGGGCATAGGTGTTAATGGCCTGGATCTTATTTTTGCCGTTCAGCTAACTTTTCAGGACCTGTCTTACCCTCTGTAGGTATTTGGCTGTGGCTGACTTCCGAGCTGCCTCCTCATGATTACCATTTGTCTGTGGGATCCCCAGGTATTTGTAACTTTCATGCACATCTGTGATATTCCCTTCAGGTAGGTCAACCCCTTCAGTTGTGATCACCTTTCCTCTTCTAGATATCATCTGCCCACATTTATCTAGTCCGAATGACATCCCAATGTCTTTGCTGTAGATCCGGGTGAGGTGAATTAGGGAATCGATGTCACGCTCATTCTTGGCATACAGCTTGACGTCATCCATGTAGAGGAGGTGGTTGATGGATGTTCCACTTCGGAAATGGTATCCGAAGCCACTCTTTGAGATGATCGGTCTGAGGGGGTTTAGGCCTATGCAGAAGAGCAGGGGGGACAGAGCCTCTCCTTGGTAAATGTTGCATCTGATGCTCACCTGTGCAATTGGCTTTGAGTTGGCCTCCAGAGTTGTCTTCCACAGCCTCATTGAGTTCTGGATGAACTCTCTTAGTGTCCTGTTGATGTTATACAGTTTTAAGCATTCCAGTATCCATGTATGTGGCATTGAGTCATAGGCTTTCTTGTAGTCAATCCAGGCAGTGCACAGGTTGGTGTTCCTCGTCTTGCAATCTCGGGCAATTGCTCTGTCAACCAGTAGCTGGTGTTTGGCTCCCCTGGTGTTGTTGCCTATTCCTTTCTGTGCTCTGCTCATGTATTGCTCCATGTGCCTACTCATCTTAGTCGCTATGATGCCTGATAGAAGCTTCCATGTGGTGCTGAGGCAGGTTATAGGCCGGTAGTTAGATGATATTGTTCCCTTCTGGGGGTCATTCATTATGAGGACTGTCCGGCCCTGGGTTAGCCACTCTGGGTGGTTTCCCGATATCAGCAGCTGGTTCATCTGTGCTGCTAGGCGTTCATGGAGTGCTGTCACTTTCTTAAGCGAGTGGGCATGAATCATGTCAGGCCCCCGGTGCTATATATATATATATATATATATATATATATATATATATATATATATATATATATATATATATATATATATATATATATATATATTTGTGACATTTCCACCTCCTTCCTCATCTTCCTCATCCAAAATCTTCATCGTGTATCTAAACCTCAGCCTCTAAACTTTTTGCCAAACTAATCACAAGTTCCTCCTGCTTTTTCTCACCACCGTCATTGCTTATTAAAGCCCCCCACCCCCACCCCCCAAGCCCCTAATGCTTCCTTAAATGCACTCATTACATGTACCTACTGCATCCATACACTCACTAAATCCAGGATTTACCATCAAAGCCACACTCTTGAATCCATGTTCCTGCTTTTCTTCTTCCATTTCTTCCAGTCGTCCTCTTCAAAAATTAATTCCAAACCACCGCCCACGCATTTCTGATATTATCCTCCACTCTAAAAACTGTCTGGCGTTTTCCCTTAGGCTTAGCAAAGCTCGCCAAACCTGAAGTCCAGTCCCCATACTGTATTCTACTTCAAATTAAATTCTCACCTAATGCCTTATGAGCCGTTAACTCATTACAGCAGCGGGGGAAAGTTTTTAATCGCTCCATACATTTATGACACACGTAGTAATAACAATCGTTCTGAAGTCTTTGATTTCAAATATGGTTCTTTTCTCCAACTCCATATACTTCCTTCTGCAGACGCTTTGTTTCATCAAGGTTAAAAATGCAACGTTTCAGTGAGATAATGACAAATATCCCTGGTATGTCATGTTGAAACTGTCAATATTGTTCCTTTATCTGCTGTGAACAATGAACTAAAATCATTTGTGTTGGGTTGTGTCCTTCTGATGCAGCTGCACCTGGTTGATTGATTTTTTCATTTCTTAAATAATAGAAAATACATTATCTAGTTTAAAATAAACCACAACATATACTTCACTAAAAAAAACAACAAAAACAAACAGAGTCAAGATATCACAATAAAGCTTAAAGGGTTATTACCTCCAAGAAGGAGGTTATGTTTTACCGTGCGTTTGTTACTCGACTAAATCGACATTTGTTCAAGCATGTTGATCGGTAGCATTTGCTTGTGTTTGTTTGTGTGTGTGTTTGTTTGTGTTTGTGTGTGTGTGTGTTTGTTTGTTTGTGTGTGTGTTTGTTTGTTTGTGTTTGTGTGTGTGTTTGTTTGTGTTTGTGTGTTTGTTTGTTTGTTTGTGTTTGTGTGTGTGTTTGTTTGTGTTTGTGTGTGTGTTTGTTTGTGTGTGTTTGTTTGTGTGTGTTTGTTTGTTTGTGTTTGTGTTTGTTTGTGTTTGTTTGTGTTTGTGTGCGTGTTTGCCTGTTTTCACTCTAGCGACCACATTTCTTCAGCAAATTGGCTGTAATTTGATGAGAAGTTTTGTCCATGTCCCCTGGGGTAGGGGATCTATTTTCATTGATCTGGGCCAAAGGTCAATGCCAATAAAAATATTATAGGAAATTGGTCAGTGTCCCGTATTTGAAGAGTTTTATTGCGATTGATTTCAAACTTCTTGGGTAAATAAAGATTTGACATAAGGTTCATCACACTAGGTTATATTGAAAAAGACTTGACCTTCATAGTCAGCCCCCAAGGTCAAAGTTCACCAAATATTGACCATTTATTGTTTGCACTCTAGTGTTGCTAATTCTTGACAGATCATTCTGAAATTTAGTGTGTGCAAAGAACTGACATAATGAAGAAACAGTCCAAATTTCAGCCAAATGGACTCATGACTTCTGTCCGTTACATTTTTGCGACTTTTTGCACTCTAGTGTCACCAATTCTACGTGGATCATTATGAAATTTGGTGTGTACAAGATTTGGACATTTTACACAGAGTTTTACGCCTGCAGGACGTTGCAGTGCAGTTCACGCAGTGGTTGATATGTTGTTGTTTTCACTTTTCAAAATGGCAGCGTGCGTTACTCGGTGAAGTGACGTCATGGCGAAGCTATACGTCGTTGGTTCAGACATAACTAGGTTTTACTCTGTATCCACTCAAACAGGTTGGTGGTTTAGATCCACGGTTCTCAAACTGGGGTCCGCGGACCCCTAGGGGGACGTGGGGCATGTCCAGGGGGAACGCGAAATTATTCACGTTTTTTTTTTGTTTTTTTGCTGTTTTATTTTGAAATGCGGAAGTTTTATTTTGTAGCGAGCGGGCGGAAGTAACAGCGCTGTTTGACGCCAGCTTGACTAAATTGAGACGGAGCGAGTCACAGGCTATTTTTAGCCACCCTGCAGCGAACATGGATCGATTTTAGTGTCCGCCAAGTTCCTCAAGAAGTGGTAAAATAAATGACAATGAAAATGACAATGACAAAAACAAACGCCCTAACCCTAAAAAGAGAAAGTACATTGATAGTTATATTGAGTTTGACAAGTTCATCCCTCTCATTAAGTCTCTGTCTGTCTGTCACACACACACACGGTTTTGTGTGTCTTTTGTTCCGTTTATTATTTTAAAATTATTTAAAATTGTTGTTTCTGAAGTGCTCATTTATATTATAATACCTGAAAATGTGGCTGGTTTGCCCAAAAGCACTATTAAAAAAGGTTATCATTGTTTCATAATAATCATTGTTGAAGTGGTTTTTTTTATCATTTTCAGTATCGCGAGGATGAGGGGGGACATGGAAAAATTTCACCCCTCCAAGGGGGACCTGGGCCAAAAAAGTTTGAGAACCCCTGGTTTAGATAGTGTTATCGTCTTCAACCCTTGGGCCGCAGACCGGTACCGGTCCTTGGATCATTTGGTACCGGGCCACCGGCCAGCTAATAATTAATTAACTCATTATTTCTCTCGTATTTATTATCCGAGTCTGAACAATCTTTTTTTTTTTTTAAATCACCAGATTCTCTTGGATATATCTCTGTCATTTGAATGCCAAAAATGTAACCCACATGTTAGCAAAATAAGTTAAAAACAGATGTCTTTGGAATTTTTCTTTTTGAAGAGGAAAAGGAAAGATTTTAACAAACAATACCAGGAGTTGGACTGATTGATTTATCATGACAGGTGGTTCCCACAGATCAACCCCGCTCTGTATAATTTGCAGCGACCAATATAAATAACCTACGTAACCCCGCCCCCCTCCCTCCTGGTCCGTTTGGGGACCACTGGTCTAATGCATTCATTATGTAGGTGTGATCTCAGACGGATCTTCTTTTCATATCAGAAAATTCTATAATGTTTAAGCCAATTATGACTCATAAAATAAGCCCAAACATATGTCCTTAATCATAGGTCGACTTATGACATAACACATGGAAATCTGTTTTCAGTTTTAGTGCATTATTGTTCATAAAATGTGCAGACGGTGTGTTTGTTCTGTCTAATATATTGCACTGAATGGAACGTTACACCACTCCAATATGGCGGCTCCACGGCTCGTCATCGCCTATGGGTGGTTATGTTCGATGCTGGGTCTAGGTATATTATGTCTATGGGGGGAGGGGGGGAGTGAAGGAAGAGGGAGGAATGGGGTGGAGGGGGAGGAAGAAGGGGGTGGAGGGAGAAAGACTGAATATTTGAGAAGGAAAAAGATTCATGAGGGCTTCAATAAAAAGCTTCAGTGAACACAGCACAAACAGACAGGACTGGTCACACACACACACACACACACACACACACACACACACACACACACACACACAGCAGGCCAAAGCTGAAATCAACCATGTTTATTCAAACTCTTCCTGCTCATCACAGAATCCCATCATGCATTTCACTCCAATGGTCTCGCCCTGTCAGAGTATAACAAGCTCCCCTCACCGCACAGCAGCACACACACACATGTACACACACACACACACATGTACACACACATACATGTACACACACACACTTGTACACACACATGTACACACACACACACATGTACACACACATATACACACACACACACATGTACACACACACACGCACACACACACACACATGTACACACACACACACTCACACACATGTACACACACACACACATGTACACACACACACACGCACACACAGCAGCTTCCATGTCTCATGACGATTAACTTTGTAATCATCACTCATAAGTCGCGGGTGGAAACATTTCTAAAAAAAATTTTTTATTTTTTAATGACAAGAAAACTAAATATAGAAATAAATATTTAAAATAAAAATAAATAAAACAATTACAAAAATAAATTTTATAAAATATAAAAAGGACAAAGGAGATGACAGGTTTAAAATAAAAAAGAAGAATAAATTATTTAAATAAATAAATGCCTTTTATGTTGAGACGCAATAAAGTTTTTTTTATAGTCAGACAATTCTGGAGGCGCACATCAGTGTGTGTGTGTGTGTGTGTGTGTGTGTGTGTGTGTGTGCGTGTGCATGTGTGTGTGTGTTTTGGACCAAAAGTCACGCCCCTTCTGCTGACACTGTACTGGTGTGTAAAGGATAAAGGTCTTAACTACATTTTAATTTGAAAGTGACTGATTTGTGTTCACCATAACTTTCAAACCATGCCGATTTCTTTTATGTGGACACGGCTGGCGTTTTTTGACACTGTTCTTATACTGGCTGCCTTTTTCCTGTAGGAGTGGAATCATTCTAAGGAAAAAGACTAAGGACAGACTCTGGTTTTAATCGGCAGACACTGATCCCCAAACTGTAATCTTCTGATGTAAGGTGTGAGCTGCAGACGTAACTCCTCCCCTTTTTTTTTTCTTTTTTTTTTTTTGTTATTCACTTTTTATTTTTATTTCACAAATGCGAGAGACAAACAAACACACAACTTCCACAAGTAAGGTTTAACACAACATATATTGAGTAAGTGAAGTAGTTCCATATATTTATACATCATTGAATATTAAAGTATACTCATAAACAAAGGAAGAAAATTGAAAGAATAAAAAAAAATGATTAAAAACAAATAAAATAACAATACAGTAGACTACCAACTTGCTGTACTATATCTAAATAATGCCCCCAAATTGTCATATAGACCTCCTCTTTATCCATCATTCTGTGGCACAATCTCTCATAAGAGATGATCTTGGACATCTCATTAAACCATTCAACCATTAATACAGCTACTTGTCATTTCCAATGTCGTAATATTATCCTACATCCTACTATTATAGCCTTTTGGCACCATGAGGATTGGTGGGCATTCAACCCACTTCCCTGTGGTACCACACCGAAAAGACATAATAGTGGGTGGCGTACCAGAGCAGTTTGTTGATGAAAGATATCTCACCCCAAAGAGGGTCTATTATGGGGCAAGAATACAACATGTGGAACAGAGTGCCACTTTCAGTGTTACACACATCTGAGTTTCTAAGTCCTAACCGGGCCATTTTTGACGGGGTCCAGTAAATCCTCCTCCCCTTTTTAATTATAAAACTCGGCCCTTCATGCCACCGAATAGCCTCGACCCATTTGCTTTTAACGGGGAAGGAGTGGAACGAAAGATATGACTGCTTCTGGGCATTACAAGAACATCCCTGTACGCTACAATAACTTTTGGTCGTTGCTTTGGTCATCTTTGTCATTTTCCTTTTGCCGGTACAGAAGTAGGTTTACTCTCCGGTTGTGTATTTCCAGTATGAAATGCGGATGTTGTGAGAAAGGTCTATTGAGGTTATCAAAAATGCTGTTCTTTCCATGTGTCAAAAGTCATGTCTGCGACTTGGGCCACTCGTGGGTGTAAATTTTTTGTATCCCAGTCTGTCAGTGGCTGTTGGTATGGAATAAAAATGGATATTACAATAAAAATGTTCAAAATGTCGTCATGTGTTTTTGTTGTGAAAGATGAGGTTAAAACTGCAGGAGGTGAAACCAGAGGGACACCTTTCTTCTGCTCCTCAGTCTGAATCCAAAACTTGAAATAAATGAGCTGCACACAGAGCAGTGTTGAGCCAGTGTGAAGCCAGAGCAGAAATTATACATGTCAGCCATGTCTTTGACCTCCTACCTGTCTGACAAACACCTGTTACATGAGCAGGTCTTCACAGGACACACACATACAAGTCCTGTTCACTCTCACAAAACACCAGTTAGAATAGAACTGAGTCCAATACAACATGGAAACAAAACAGCTTTCACCCCTTTGATGCATGATTTATGAGAACCTTAGCCAAGATTTTTTTCTTAAGTGTTTTTAATTCCTCTTTAGGCTGAAAAAAAAACCCAATGTGATTTAAATATTTTAATGAACCGATTTATTATGGAGTTATAAAAATGTCCACTCGGCTGGAAAACGTGTTTAAGATTTGAACCAAAGCAATAAAACACCTAGCCTAGCCTAGCCTAGCCTAGCCTTGCCTAGCCTAGCCTAGCAGTGCTAACTCTATTCATTCCATGTATGGGTCTAGTGGTGCTTCATAGTCAGGGGAGGCGGGGCTAAATGGTTGTCTTTCAAATCCCTCTGTATGCAATAGGATGGTACTACAACCAATCAGTGTAATCTTTAGGGTGACGTAGTTAGAGCGCTGGAAAGTTAGGAATGACTAAAAACAAAATTATGGAGCTGAACGACTGTTGTCGCTTCTGTAAAAAGAATTTAAAGATTGTTGACGTTTTCTCACATTCTTCACTCATTTTTGATAAAAGTAAATCTATACCTGTTGTTGTTCTTCTTCTATGGTTGTTTCCGCTTGTTTGGCTCCAAGTCTGAATTGTTGCAGCGTCACTTTGTTACACCCGCCCTCTGACTGTGATTGGTCGGCCAGTTTCTGGGAAATCTAACCAAAACTTACATTGAGTGTAACTAGACTATTATAGCACATTAGATTTGGTGCCACTGGGAGGGGCTAAGCAAGGGTCGGGTAATAAAACACAACATCAACACTTGCTTCATACAGACATTTCGGAAAATGTTCCTACACTAATGTTTGCAGCGTGGAATATGTGCGTGCCGGCATAACGACTTACGTAATATACGCGACAGGACCAGGCGCATGCACAGAATAACAGGAATAATGTTAAAGCGGAATAAACTGTTTACATGAGATAGGAATGACCTTATTTGGAATTAACATTAACATTCGGAATTATGTTTAATTTAGAATGAATGTTTTCAACAGGAAAATATCCTGCTGTTGTCCTGAAAGCCGTGTGTCTACCATTACACAAATAACAAAAAACATTTGTCAACAAATATGAGTCATCATTGAACTAGAGCAAGGCCTTGATTTGATTTGATTTGATTTGATTTGATTTGAATGAATTATTTCGAACATGTGCAAAGTGCAACAATAATCAATACAACAATAATAATAATAATAACAATGACATGTTTGAAAAGGAGTAGGATGAAGCATAAGCTTATTTAATTCTACCCCTTCTTCACTTCCCCAATAACCTAAATTCATCTTGTAGCAATATAGTGCATAGTACAAAAATGATGATAAATAAAATAATAACAGTAACAATAATAACAATACCAATAATCAATAACTGAAGTACTAAACATAGACATATATGCAAAAAAAAAACTAAAAACAAATGAGCAGATAGGAAAGTAGGTAACAAATAGAGTTTTTTTGTTGTTTATTGTTTTTTTTATTCCTCCCTTCCTTCTTCTTTTCCCTTTTTTTTCATGAATTTGTGTAAATTTGGTGATGTTCCATCAAAGTTGTCAAAAGTTATTCAGAGTACAGTGTTCCCGGAAAGACAGACAGATGGACGGACAGCATTTGTATGTCCTCTGCCAGGGTGATGGTGGACAATTAGGTGTTTACGTGGTTCATCTTAAAGCGGAATTAACTTGTATTTGGAATTAAACAGGAATAAAAACTGACAAGACACTAGCATAAACATTTTAACCCCAACAAAACAAAGGCTAACGTTAGCAAAGAGTTTTGTGTTAAATGTAACTGAACAACATCAGTAGGTGAACATATGTCTGCATTTAGTCTGGACCCACGGCTGTGAAACTGGACTGTCCACACGTCTGTCACATGTCCTCACTTCATATTAAGTGCAAAAAGTTTAAGGCAGCGGCCGACAAGACAAACACCACACTGTCCACAACATGTTTGGAAAAAAAGCATGTGTTGTCTTCATGTGGGTTATC
>CM035783.1:51660784-51668284 GCA_020466265.1 Siphamia tubifer
AATAAAACAATCAGATAATGATGTAAAAACTAATAACTGCTCACATCCTTTTATTTTTACTATTTGATCCTTTTTCATTTTTAAAAGAACATTTCCATGCTCTTATCTTGTGGATTTTTAACTCTTTTATCTACTGATATATTCAGCTTTTCATTATTTTCACTTTTATCTTTTACCTGTTTGTTAAACTAGGCTTTAATTGTTTAAAAGTCACATTTATCCAAAGCAAATGGTCCAAAACATCTAAAATCCATTCATGTCTCATTTGTAACTTATCCACGTCTTTGTATTTTATCATCAAATAAATAATAGATTGAAGAGTCCTGAACTATTTCTAGTTATTGCAGAATGTTGTTTTTCCTTCAGTTTTGGACCAAATGTCAAAATAAATAATGAACATAAAACCATGTTTTTAAAAAAAATATGAAGCAAAAGAAGCAGAAGATGATAAGTATGGTTAAAGGTTAAAGTTAAAACTTATTTGTAAAAATGAAGTTGAGCTCAAACTCATAAATAAATAAATAAATGTCTGGAATTTATTGGCTGATATTTCCTTTTTTGTTCTGACGTGACTTACTGACAGATGAAGGAAAAAGTGGAAAAAATGGCTGTGAAAACAAGAAAACAAGAAAATGAGACAAAATGAATAGAAAAAGGAGAAAAGAATTATTAGACTTTTATTATTCGACTCATCAACGAGCAATAATGATGTTTATGTTTGTAATCTTTAATGATTTATCCATCTGTCTGTCTGAATAAAATAGAATAAATATCTTTATTGTCTGTCCCACATAAAACAACATTAATTCTTCTTTGTCACAGCTGTTACAAACAAACATTCCTCCTCACTAAAAACACATGAATTAATACAGACATAAATAAAAATGAAATAAAATCACACATTTAAATTGTGCTGATAATATCTAGTTTAAATATGCGTATATGAATATAGTATTACTGTATTACCATCAGGTTGTACTACTGCATCTGCTGTATATTAAACAATATAATAACAGCTGCTGCGGTTCATTAACTGCAGATATGGATGTTGTTACTGCATGTACAGAAGCATTTTGAACCTGAACATTGATGCTAAGCTAACGTGCAGCAGTGTGGATTTCTTCATGGATAAAAAGTTCAATAACCTTCAATTTAAAACTTGCATCATAGAAAGTTATTCACATGGGTTCCATGATGACGATTTGAAAATAATTAACAGTTGACCGTTTGTCGTCCATGTTCTGTCTGCTAAAGAAAAAGTAGTGTGTTCTTCTTTTTATTGATTGTTCTTAGTAGTTTTTTTTTTTACTTCATTTTGGGTTTTGTGGGTTTTTGTTTTTTGCTTTTTTTTCCACGTTATTTCTTATTTTGTGAATATATATTAGTTTCTGTTGATGTTGTTTATTTTGTTTATTTTTCTGTTTTTTAAATTTTATTATTTTTCTTTAATTGTGTTCTGTTTGTGTCTTACTTTGTTCATGTTACATATTATTTTGTCAGTTTATTCATTTTTGTTCATTTTACTGATCACTTTGACTGTTTTTTGTTCATTGTGTTGCTTATTTTATCTTATTTTATTTTTTACTGTGTCTCAGTCTCAGGAGTTAAAGGGTTAATCATTCTAAAATGGATCTAATAACAAGGCAGCCAATACAACGTTCTAAAATATATCAAAGGACAAAGCATCCCATAATACAAAGTTATGTTATGGTCTGCTCTAAATTAACACAAATGACAGCAGTCATTCAACAATGTTGGTATCTGTGTGTAAGTACTGCACTGTAAATAAATAAACATTTAAACTAAAACTGACTTGTGCCCCTATTTTTTTTTTTTTTTTGTGTGCTCCTAAATTTGTTAACTTAGGGGCACGTGTGCTCCTGGAAAAAAAAGTTAGTGTAGAGCCCTGCGAAGGACAGAAGGAAGGTCTAAGGACAGGGGGAGGGTCTAAGGACAGAGGGAGGGTCTTAGGTCAGGGGGAGGGTCTTAGGACAGGGGGAGGGTCTGAGGACAGAAGGAGGGTCTAAAGACAGAGGGAGGGTCTAAGAACAGAGGGAGGATCTAAGGACAGAGGGAGGGTCTAAGGACAGGGGGAGGGTCTTAGGACAGGGGGAGGGTCTGAGGACAGAAGGAGGGTCTAAGGACAGAGGGAGGGTCTTAGGACAGGGGTTGTTTGGGACCTTTCATCTGTCTCTCTAGTTGATTATGTTTCTTTAAATCCCTGTGAGGCGACTTTGTTGTGATTTGAGTCTTTATAAATAAAATGTAATTAATTGAGAAGGAAAAAAAATATAAATAAATAAAACAATGCAAAAGTTAAAAACACATCAGTCTATGCGTTGTGGCTGAGGGTCTTCATCAGGGCGTATTCAGTACTATGAGTATACGCCCTGATGAAGACCCTCGGCTAAGTTTTATTTATTTATATACAGTATACATATATATATATATATATATATATATATATACTGTATATGTATATAAATTGACACAATTTGAAAGTCATGAATAAGGGATTTAAAAAAGGTATAACTATAAGATAAGAAATGGATCATTATGAGATAAAAAGTTCAAATTATGAGAAAATGAATCAGAATTATAAAAAAATCTAAATCATGAGAAAAAGTCACAATTATAAGATAAAAAGTCTAAATGATTACATACAATTCAGAATTATGAGGAAAAGTCATAATCATGAGAAAATATTCAGAATTATGACATAAAAAAATCTAAATCATGAAATAAAAAGTCACAATTATTAGCTTATTTACATTAAATGTAAATATATGAATAAACAAATGTGTGTACAGTGTCTGAGGGTGAATTATAAATATATTATTATTATTATTATTATTATTATTATTATTATTATTATTATTATTATTATTATTATTATTATTATTATTATTATTATTATTATTAGAGAATGTAGTTAAAGGAGTTCTGAGCTGAAAGAGACTCGCAGAGGTTGTTGGTTTATAAATAACACACACACACACACACACACACACACACACACACACACACACACACACACACACACACACATAGTAAATAAGGCTGCCCAACCAGAACTAACAAAGGCCCACTATGGACAGTTCTGTCAGCGAGGGAGGCAGACTGTAGTGTGTGTGTGTGTGTGTGTGTGTGTATGTGTGTGTGTGTGTATGTCTGTGTGTGTGTCTGTGTGTGCGTGTGTGTGTGTGTGAGTGTGTCTGTGTGCGTGTGTGTGTGTGTGAGTGTGTCTGTGTCTGTGTGTGTGTGTGTGTGTGTGTGTGTGTGTGTGTGTGTACAACTTCCTTTACACACTCAGGAATGGTAATTGTCTGCAGCGAGTGTCTCTTCTTCTTGTCATAAGCTGCGCTCATTTACACTCAGAAATATTGGACTGTGTGTGTGTTTATATTCCTGTCTTTATGAGGACATTGATCTGTTTTCTCAGTCCCCACAAGGGTTAAATATAAATGTAGGTCCCTATTTGTAACATATAAATCTGTGTAAAGTGTGTAAAGTACGGAATTTTATGTAAAGTCCCCATAAAGCATGGTATGGGGGAAACAGGTGTAAAGCGACAAATTTACAGTATGTATCAAAGGTTGGAAGATGTGTTTCCGTTATTTTTTATTATTATTATTCATTTATTTAAAAAAGTGTTTAAGTTTGAAATATATATTTTATTTTTGTTCTTGTTTATTTTTTTTATTATTATTTTTTTAAATATGTTTCTATTTTTTAATTTTGTTTTGTAATTTATTTCTAAGAAAACAGAAAAAAAAACTACACACGACTATTTTACCTACAAGTGATGATAATAAACTTGGTCCTCAAAAGACATGGAAATTAGTGTTTGTGTGTGTGTGTGTCTGTGCTTGTATTCCTATTTTTATGGGGACATTAATATGTTTACAGTCACACCATGGGGACCGCTGAAACTATAGAGACCAAAATTCAGGACCCCACGAGGGTTAAATATAAATAAAATATAAATCTGTGAAGAATCCATTCCAATCCCCATAAAACATCAGGGAAACCGACACAAAGTGAAACCTGTCATTTTCAAAGGTTTGAAGATGTGTTAACTTTTTTATTATTACTATTATTATTTTTTGCAATTTGATTTATTTAATTTGGTTTTTACAGTTCATTTTATTATTTTTTTTAATTTACATTTTATTTGTAATTAATGTTTTAAACATTTATACAGTATATTAATTTTTCCAATTTCTTATGATTTTTAAAAAAAATAAAGACAACAACTACAACTGATGATTACAAACTAGGTCCTCATGAGACACACAAACCAGTGTGTGTGTGTGTGTGTGTGTGTGTGTGTGTGTGAGTCACAGCCAGACAGATTGAATATGTGTGCAGTAGGATATGCTCATTTACTCTCAAAATATTGGACTGTGAATATGCGACTGTGTCACATTGTGTGTTTTCAGGAGTGTGTACGTGTGTGTGTGTGTGTGTGTGTGTGTGTGTGTGTGTGTGTGTTGAACCTCACACTCGTTTAGCATCAGTAGCAGCAGAATGGGGAATTCCAATAATAATCATAAAACCTACTTTATTTTCTCTGTTTGAGGTGAGACGAGCTCCTTCGCCCCTCGCCGCCACTTACTCGCAGCCTCGGCCAATTGGCGCGCGCCGCCACGCGCTCACGCACGCCCGCGAGCGTGCACGCCAGCCCTCTGGTGTGCAGTTTGTGCGAGCCGGGGTGATTGTCAGAGTTATTACATGGAGTGTTGTCTGCCTTGTTACATTTTCACTTTATGAGCTGAGAGCCTTCCACAGCCCCTCAGTACTTAGCATAGACACACACTTACACCGTGTGTGTGTGTGTGTGTGTGTGTGTCTGAGTCCCGTAATACTTAGCAAACCCAACTATTTAATAAGCGCAGCAGGCGGACGGACGGCGTGTGTTGTGTGGATGATTATCACTTATGTCACGGGCTTTTAAAGCTGCCTGTAGACCAAACAAACCGACACCTGGGAACTGAAGACGGACGTTTAACCGTCAATAACACGCATCTGAAGATCCAACAGACTGAGGTCAAAGGTCATGACTGTAACTAGTATTCACAGAATGTCTAATCTCGCCCCTATTTTGTGCCAATCTCCAGTTTCTATGACAACCTGTTCTTAAATTAGAGCCAATATTGTGATTTTGACTTTCCTGCTAAATATGACTTTGACCTTTGACCTTTGGCAATATTGATAATTTCATTATATGTATATATGCTTTATTGCGTGTAATATTATGATAATATATCGAGTATTGATTAAGTTATAGTGTGATATGTCTATGTTTGACACCACAATGTTACACAAGTTAATTTGGCCGCTTGTGACCTTTGACCTCCAGAGATCTCAATAACTATTGGTCGTAGGTGATAACAACAATTATGAGAATCATAATTCATTCCACTTCGTTTAGTACCGATCTGAAAGTTCTGTGACTTGAGTTATAATATATTCTTGAGTCCAGTTTTGGTCAAAGCTAAAGTAGTTGTGGCTGCTACGTGCAGGTGCGCAGCTGTTAGCAGTGACAATGATAACGCATTGATCGCTAATGAGAGAAAATAGCTCCAAGCAATTACAACGTGCAAGTTTTTGTTTTGTTGACAGTTTTGTAATGCAAATAAATATGCATGTTTGGGGGCCACGGCTCAGTTGTTAGCCAGGTTGTCCAGTAACGGAAGGGTTGGTGGTTCGAATCCCTGTCTGTCCTCGTCAGTCCGTTGTGTCCTTGGGCAAAGACACTTCACCCTCCAGTGTCACTCACACTAGTGTCTGAATGTTTGGTGATAGTCAGAGGGACCGTCGTTACAAAATGGCTGCCACGCTTCTGTTAGTCTGCCCCAGGACAACTGTGGATTCATATGTAGTTCACCACCACCAGAGGGAACATGTGAGAGTGAAGGAATAATAGGTAACAAATATGAAATGCTGAATTGGCCAAAAAAGCACTATATAAATCCAATCCATTATTATTATTATAACTATTATTAAATCACTCATTCCAACACATACTGTTTTGAGAAGAAACAGGTTTTATTTTGTTGACCCCAGGAAACCTGCCGGGACTACTTTGGCTTTGACCAAAACCGGGCCAGAACTGGGCTCACAGGACACGGTCAGGGGTAAGTCAGTGTGGGTGCACCAGAGTAAAGACACTGATGACAAACACATTCATCTGATGAATAATAAACTATATTAACTCCAGTGTCGCTCAAACTGATGCATGAATGTGTGTGAATGTTCGGTGGTGTTCCAAATTGTTGTGGACATTTTAGAGACATCCAAATATTGGTATGGACACGCCCACAGCGTCCATATGCAATTTTTCGCCCCATGCTCTTTAACATTGTTCCTGTCGTTGTGCACATGCTCTTGGTCTTGTCACCATGACGCACATATTCAGCACTGTCCACACACTGTGCTGCTTCATAATTATTACAAAAGTAAATGTGAAAATCCCATGTAAGTATCTGGGGTGTGTAGCATCTGGGCTTGTGGAGTCCATCCTTTTAACACTTTTTCTTAATAATCTGTCGGTCATATACTGTTCTTGTACTATTCCGCTGAACTTTTGATACTAACAGCGCTGGTCTAGGTGGAGAAATGAGTGTTAAAGTGTCTGTGTTACCATGGAGACACAGCAGCCGCAGACAAACAGGGCGACACCATCGACCTGTTAACTGTCGTTTTATAATACGTACTGTAAAGGTCACCAAAAGCATCATGGGTAACTCCCTCATAGCCAATGGGATGATACGTACAGTACGTATGTGACGTATTTACGTTCATTACGTACTTGCGTATGTACACACCAGTGATGCAACCAACCGCTTCTTTAACTAACCCGCCCACGGCTCAGACCACAATAAATATATTTCAAAAGAACCGACCTGACCCGCTTCTTGACCCGCATTTTAAAAATATAATCAATGGTCTTTATGAACATCAAACACATCCATTACTCACATACCTGCATTTATTTCCGTGTTAAAATCCAATGTCATTGGGGTCGACAACCTGTCAACACAAAACAGGAAGTGGACGCCATTTTTTTTTTTTTTCCAGTAGATCCAGATGTTATGAAGTTCATTCTGTCCAATCAGAACCCTCTGTACCTCCAGCTCTGAAAGACCAATTAACTAGAGCATAATACATTCTGGAAACAGGTACTATAGTATCTGTACTGGAAACGGGTACTATAGTATCTGTACTGGAAACAGGTACTATAGTATCTGTACTGGAAACAGGTACTATAGTATCTGTACTGGAAACGGGTACTATAGTATCTGTACTGGAAACGGGTACTATAGTATCTGTACTGGAAACAGGTACTATAGTATCTGTACTGGAAACGGGTACTAAAGTATCTGTACTGGAAACGGGTACTATAGTATCTGTACTGGAAACGGGTACTAAAGTATCTGTACTGGAAACGGGTACTAAAGTATCTGTACTGGAAACGGGTACTATAGTATCTGTACT